>CM051352.1:53728137-54328137 GCA_028015215.1 Gynostemma pentaphyllum
TTCTTGTTTAATTTTGAAGAATGTATTAATTAATAAACCAATTATTTAAATTCAGGTTCAATTTTATGTGATGAAAATATGAAGTTAAAATGGACTCACTCAACTAAATAAACGGATAGAAAAAATAATAAAAAATTAACCCCTCATCTGTGTAAGAGCATCCTAAAGCTGAAATTATATGGCATTACTTGTACTGATTGTGAGAGAGGCTCTCTTCCTTTCCTCTCAATCCATTTAACAGCTTCAGTCCTCATTTCATTTGGTAGTTGCAAACAAACCCAATCAAGCAATGACTCCAAATCCTTTGAAAAATCAAGTAAATACCAATCCAATAGTTTAGGAATTATCAACTTGTTTGCCTTTGAAATGCCAACTGATGCTTGTAAATACTCCTTCTTGGCTACTTCTAACTCCTCTTCAACTTGAGATCCTGTATACACCCTCACCTTCAATTTTACACAAAGTTGTAAAAATCAGTAAAAAGACAGATTCAATGATTCATTTCAACGATTAAATTGGGATATTGCGATAAAAGCGTCTTTATATGAAGGAAAATTCATTTGTAAATGCAGCATACTTACTGCAGGAGATGACCAGCTTCCACAACAGAGAGCAAATGTAACCAAGGGTTCTGACCATTCCAATCCAAACACGCTGCGTGCTCTCATCTCGTCGTGTTTTACTGCTTTCGGGCAGGTCTGAATTTTATTCGGGAAAAACACAGTGACAACTTTAGCACGGTTTTGACAAAATTTTAGAAGGAAATTTAAGCCTATAAAATGTTGAAATAAAAGTTCAATGGAGTAGAGGAAAGGATGGACTCACAAATTTCATATGATAAGGAAGCCTCAAGATGAAATGCTCAATTGTTATTGCATTTAGAAGGTGTCCTGCCACAACAATTGTTGCCTGAAACAAGAAGAAAAATTCCAGTGATTATGGAATGCAGGGAAAGATATGGATAGAGTTTACTGAGAGCATTAGAGATGAGGATCAATAATTTAATTTCATTTAGAAAGCTATGAGCATCTTAACGAAAAGTTGTGATAATAATAAATTTCCAATTGGACATACAACGATATGCCATTCAAATTTGCTCTTATAGTTTATAAAGCCAGATCTAAATTCTTTCATACTATGACATTCAAATCTTCATGTAATGGTAATGCATTGCACACAATATAAACAAAGATAATGTGCTAATCTTACCTTTTGCATTAATGTTACAACTCTTTCATGAGTCTCCGGTATTCCTTGCTCTAAACACACCTAAAGTCACATAATACAACTGTGTTAGGTTCTTGGATTTTGGACTGTAAATAACATGTTAAAGCAAATTCACCTTATCGATATACTATTTTTCGGTAATTTAAACGGAAGTTTCCAAATTTATAGATACAAGAACTCATATCGTGATATAACCGATATGATAACTTACATTCATCATACATGAATTATAGATATTAATCCAGAAAGCTAGCTTCTCCTGATGGTTAAGACCTGCCAAGTTTACCGAGGCAAGACTTCGAAACAAGTTCCTGTACAGTATGACTAACTACTTAGATAAGACAACAGAATCAACAAAAGTTTCCAAACACAAAAAATAAGACACCCACCAACAAGCTTACTTTAGCCTATGAATTAGAAAAAGTGTATTAGTTGATCGGTTGAGATCCACTGAACTAGCTTCAATTGCATAGAGATGTTTGTAGGGACCAATATCCCTAGGTTTGAAATCTGAACACACATCATATGGATCTTGCAACTCTGCTATTGCATTCGCTGTACAAGTATCTGATAAGTTGACGGCCTTGTCCTTCGACGAACTCAATCTTATCAAGATGGAAGATAAGCACTTCACAATGTCCTCGGAAATTTTATTGGGTGAGCTGCTTGATTCTAAGTCATCTGACAAACAAGAAGAATTGTCCTTGGCTCTTTCACGATCCATTAATCTAGAATCCAACTTCAAAGGACTTGAGCACTTCTCTGAAAAATCTTGCTTCAAAGGAGATTTCATTAATGGGCTTATAATTCTATCAACTCTCTTCTCTGAAGATGGCTTATTTTTCACAGAATTTGAGTAAGTTTGATTCTCTTTTCCCAGCCCATCTTCTGCAAGAAATAAAAAGGAATTGGGTCTCCCTGAAGCCTGTTTCCCATTTACAAATTTGCTAGAACAGTTACCATTACGATCAAAGACAGAATCACTCGGTACTAGCTTTCGACTCGAACAACTTCTGCCCAGAGAAGGTTGGAGCCTAGCTACAGAGGTTGCGGAATTGAACTCATTCTGGCAAAAAGACTTGGTTCGACGATGCTTTGAATTTCTCGTTGAGACGGGGTCAATTGTATCAATAGAATTTTCCAAATTCCTTGATGAGGATACATAAACAGCTTCTTGATAGAGACCTTGTCTGAAATTCACAACCTGCTCTTCTAGCCTAACAACCTCTTCCTCTAAAACAGCTACTTCAGCAAGAAGTTCAAGAATCTACAACAAGGAAAGAATAATTCAATACAAAATTACTTCAATTTCCACAACCCAATTCCAATCTTTTCATGAAAAATCAAAACAAATCAGTAATTCAAACTAACAGAAGAAGGGAGATATGGAGGAAGACGAGGAAGAGCTCCTAAAGGTCTAGTAAAAGCTCTTTCCAAAGCCTTATGAACATTTTCTTCATGTCTAAGCTTCTTCTTCAGCTTATCAACCTGAAAAAAAAAAAAAAAAATCAAAATTACAAAAAACAATCAAACAAAAGAAAAAACAAATTACTAATTGAAATGGGAAAGGAAAATCACATCTTGAAGTAAAGCCATTTTCCTTTCTCTGTTTGATTTCCTCCTATTAACAATAGTCATTCCTGGTTTATCATTACCCATCGTCATCTTGCTCTTCCCTGCCTCAAATTTCACTTTCTATCAAAAAAATCAACAAAAGAAACAACAATTAAACATTTTTTTTTAAAAAAAAAAATACCCATTAAAGATAACTATGAAATGAATCAATTCTGGAAATCCCAATGACTCAGAAAAAGAAAAAGGTGGAAAATTTACCTTGTCATGATTCAAAGTTTTGATGGTTTGAACACGGCCACGGACTCTGGCATTCATCTTTTACTTTAAACTGGGAAAAGAAAAGAGAGAGGGAGAAAGAGAATTCAAGCAAAATAAATATTCCCGAGAAAAAGTAGGAGCCAAGAAACTGAAAAAAAAAATGAAAGAGAGAGCGGGAAACTTGAAAGAAAAGTGACCCAGAAACCGAAATGATTACCTGCAAATAAATATCTGAGCTTTTTTTTATCTTTTTTTGTGGAAATAAATTAAATGGATTGAATAATCTTGAAGAGAGTGTAAGGAAAAGTAATAAAAGGCGGGAGGAGGAGAAGAAGAAGATGGAGAAAGAAAACGACGAGATTTGGAGTCTGAAAAAAAAGAGTGTTCCAAGAAGTGAGAATTGCAGAGAGAGGGAGACAAGAACCGACCCAACATCAAACTCAAACTGCAAAGCAAAAAATAAAACTCAATAAATAAATAAAGGGAAATCTTGAAAAGGTAAAATATAACATGGGTTTGTTTAAGAATATATTTTAGTTTAGTAAAAGGGAGAGATTAAAAAAATTAGAATTTGAAACCTTTTTTTTCAAAATCTGTCTATCGTTTGATATTGTAAATCTAAATCATTCATGTCATGAAAGAAACAAGTTAAATATAATATAATTTTTCACGTTGATTATATTTTTCGATTTGTATTTATCATATAGATAAAAATATCACATTACAATGCGGAGTTAGAATACAAACATAGAAAATAAGGAGAAATTAATTGGGATGTAATAAGCGTTTATGTGGGGGGAGGGGGGGGGAATAATGAGAAATGTGATATTTTTATCAACGTGGCAAATACAAAATGAAAAATATAATACAAGTGGTTGGTTTCGTTATGTTTGATATAATTCAATCACAATTATGTTTAATATGTATCAATCACAATTATGTTTAATATGTTTCAATCACAATAAGACAATATAGGCTTACAATATCAAACTATATGGATATTTGTGACACTTTTGAAATCTTAGACATGAAATTGACACAAATTAGGAAAGATAAGGACAACATGTATAATTTAATTTCTAAAAAATTACTTAAATAGTAGTTTTTTTTTTCTTTGTTATTTTTAATGATTTTTTTTTTTTTTTTTTTTTGACCTTTTTAGTCAATAATTTATTAAAACATTTTTTTATCTTTCATTAAATTTATTAGAGTTTATATTTTTATTTCAATAAATTATTGAACTGTAATTAAAAAATTTATTGAATTCTTATTTGGATGATTTTTTTTTAAATTTTTTGACATTTCGATAATTTTTTTATAATGAATATTTCGCTGGCAATAAGTTGATTTTGAGAAGAAGAAAAAATCGGTTTAGATTTAGATTCATCTATCAATATATAAGCTTTTTGTGTGTTTTATGTGAAAGAGAGAGATGGAATTGTCCGAAGGTGTTTGGTTTGGTTTGGATTTGGGAGTAAAGAGTGAGTGTGAGAAAGGTGCAAAGGTTGTCTTGGAGCGTTTTGCTGTCCCAATTTGACAGCCCATTTTTTTAATTTTTCAATCATCTCAAGTCCATTCAAACTTCTCCACGCTCCTCTCTCTCTCTCTTCCCTTTTATCATGTGAAAGTCATAGGTTTAAATTGTAGATAATTAAAACGAGGTTTTTCAAAATTAATATTTTATGAATTGATATTTTTAAATATAGTAAAAATTTAAAAAAAAAATTAGAATAGTTTTCTTCTCCTTCTTAACTCAAAAGCAAGCATGGAACACAAACCCACACATGCCTTTAAAATACAATTTTGAAATAATTTCAAAAAATATTATTTTTAAATAGTGTAATTTGTGGAATTTATCAATTAAAACTCTTTTCAATTTGATCATAATATATACTCTAAAAAATATTCATGATTTTCATATTATTAATTTTTATAAATATAATTTTTTAATATATTTATAATGTCTTAATCAATCAAATATTTAGTATATTTTTTTTTATTTATAGTAAGATTCTTTTAATAATTAAGATTAATTTCTCATTTGTCTCAAATAGAATTATAATATTTTCAATCAAATGTTCATAAATAAGTTATTTAACATTTTCACTAGTAAAATTAAACACTCATTATTGATATAATTGATAATTTTATTCTTAAAAAATATATTGGATGGCTTTTTAGTTTTATTTAAGAACTATGATATTTAAATTAATAGTCTAATTAGTATCTATCTTTTTTTAAATGATATGAATGTTAAATAAAATGTGTCGAAGAAGTAAATTTAAATTTAAACGATAAAAGAAATTATAATCTTAATATTCAATCCATCTTAAATTACATTTTACATTTTTTTTTCTTTAAAATAAATTTGTTGGGTTATCCCTCTGCTATGTAATAGATTCATATAAAACATTTGGATGCTTATAATGAGAGTTAATTTTTTTTTAGAAATTATCTTAAATAACTATTTTTAGATTTAATTATTTACTTAGATAACATTTTACTAATTTATTGAACTACTTCAATAATTTAAGAAGAAGTATACCTTTTTAATGACTTGATACATAACCAATTTTAAAAATAGACCTACAATAAAAATAAACTTCATAAAAATTAAAAACTAAACAATTCACTAATTTAGTTAACTAATTTCATAATTTAGGTGAAATAGAAACAATATTTTATTTTGATTACTTTTAAAGGTTGTACTATTAGAGTAATTATATATTATATATTTATGTTATTTAAGTAATTCCCCCTAAAACTAATTTAATCAAAACGTGAAAAATTAAATTAAAAAAAATTCAAATTTATAAGATTTTTTTTAATATTATATCAAATTGACAAAAGAAAAGCTCGAACATTTAACTTCATAAGAAGGAAGTTAATGTCTAACCACACGAGTTATATCATATGAGATTAAATTAGACACTCAATAGAATCCAATGTATATTTTCACTATTTTTACATTACGAGTTCTCTCTCGACTAGAGATATTTTTCCTTATGAAGCCAAGCGTTGGTGGAGAGTGATAATTGAGAAATATTTTTCCCCTTTTAAGGAAGGCATAGAAATAAATGAGAAGTCTCAAAAAGAGAAAATCTATCTACCATTCAAATACGTCTATTTAGGGTCCGTTTGATATAGTTTCTCCTAAAAATGTTTTGTGTTGAACATTTTAAAAGAAATGTCTATTTAGGGAAGGCATAGAAAAATAGATGAGAAGTCTCAAAAAGAGAAAATCTATCTACCATTCAAATACGTCTATTTAGGGTCCGTTTGATATAGTTTCTCCTAAAAATGTTTTGTGTTGAACATTTTAAAAGAAATACTAATGAAGTGTTTCATCTAAAAATACTTGAGTGAAATATTTTAAGTGAAATACTTGTTTATAAACACTTTTAGAAAAATCACAAATCAAGTATTTTCTCCAAAAAAAACCTTTTAATATACTCAAGTGTTCTTAGGTGAAACACTTCATTAGTATTTCTTTTAAAATGTTCAACACAAAACATTTTTTGGAGAAACTATACCAAACGGACCCTTAAAATATAAAGGAATACAATTTTATATTACTCATTAACTTATAATTTTTTTCCCATTAAAAAAAAACTATTTTTTTTAATTTTATGTTCTTAAAAATTAACTGTTAATTAATAATTTATTCTATCTTTTGTTCCTACGTTTTAAAAACTTCTTTAAATTATTAACGAAATAAAAAATAGTTTTGATTTTTTTTATTAATTTAGCTAAGATTTAAATGAAAAGTCTCAAAGAGGAAATATATCTACCATTCAACTACGCCTACTTTAGAATAGAAAGAAACGTGAATTTTCATTACTCGTTAACTAATAATTTTTTTTTTTTTAATTTTACGTATTAAAAATTAACTATGTTTATTAAAAATTTATTCATCTTTTGTTCCTATTTTTTTTTTTAAAAAAAAACTTCTTTAAAATATTAACCAAATAAAAACATTTTTTTAATTTAGCTAATATTTAAAAAAATCATAATGTAAAACCCATTTAATGGTAAGTATGTTTAACCATAGTTTTTTAATGATAGATACAAACTACCTATGGTTAGAGTTTGAATGGGGTCAACTTTCTTTATTCAAATTATTTATTTCAATAATGACACTCCAATATTATATCACATTATTGAATTCTTGAAAAGTAATCATAAAAAAAAGGAGGAAAGGAGAGGGAAGACCATGTAAATCCGTCCTCGACAATAGTGTTTGATGCCCAAATGCTCAATTGATTTACCATTACAAAGATGAAATTGATACAATGTTGAGGGCTTACTATTCCACACAACCACGTCGCCATGTCCACAATAATTTTTTTCTAGCTTGAGAAAAAAAAATATATAGAGCCCACCCTCATGATCCGCATATTTATTCAATTTTGCTAAATATATGGTCAATTCTCATGAGATTTAATAATTACAGTTTTGAAATTTTCAATTTGAATAATTAACCCCTTAAATTTTATAAAATTTTAAATTTGGCTCCTGATAATTTAATTTGATAAATTACTTTCTTGAATCACATTATAGGGATGATGAATATATCCCTAATATACATCAATGAAACGGAGAGGGGTGAGATCAAAGAATAACTTTTTCAACCCCCCATGATGAGGGTTTTGAGCTTTGGGCAAAGGACGAGGGTTTTGGGTTTAGACTCTCGAAGACCCGACCTCATAGAAATTTTATAATACTAATTAGTACTTAATAATTTAAGAGGGTGGTCCAATTATAACACTTTACAATGTTTTAGGAGTCCAATTGCTAAAATTTAAAGTTTGAGAGCATTATTATTACAATTCTTATTATAATTTGAGGTGGCTTATGTAATTTTCTAAAAAAAGATAGATTATCCCTAAAACTTTTCAAAACCGTTATCTACATAGTTAAAAAGAGAAGGAAAAAAAATCAATTCTTACCATGGATTTGTGGAGCATAATCATGTTTAATCTTAAAATTTAAATCGTATCAACCTTAACCCTAAACAAGCAGTTTCAAATTTAACTTTTTGTTACACCCCTGTTTGAATCATTCCTCATATGTGTAAATTGAAACTATGGCTTGTTTTAAGAGACAAGTGGAGACCGTTCCAGATGTAAATATGTAAGAAAGTGCAAATCTGTATTGAGAAAGTGAATATATGAAGAAAAAGTGTGATCAATGAGATGCAAATTACTAATCAAATTTAATCGAACTATATAATTAGATTTGATCAATTCGATTTGGTTGGGTTTCACTTAATATAATAATTGAATTGATTTTCACCCTTTCCACGTCAACAAAATGATGAATTTGTTGGCAAACTTATAAAAATTATTTTTGTTTGTAGGTATAATATTAATCAAATACTAATATTAACGTTTAGATTATATTATATTTTTAAATAATTGTAGTTTTTAAAAGAAATTAGAAAAACATCGTACATTTGAAACATTTTAGAAAACCGTGGTACTCTAGTGATGAGGTAAAGAAGAAAGGTTCTGCGTGAATGCCACGTTTACACCATATCAACACACTACCATAATTTACTAAATTGTTTCAAATATTTAATGTTTTTCAAATAGGTTTTACAATTATTTTATTGCTTTTAAATACATAGATATTTTTTAAATGCCAAAAGAAGAGAAGACAACCAGGTACGTACGTAGTCAACAGCCTTAAATTGTTTTGGAATTATTAAAATACCAAAATCGGGCACCACAACCTAATCTATTAGTCACCTTCTCTTAAAAGGTTATGTTCTCTTTTCCTCTTGACCAAGCCACTTTATAATTCACAAATAAAAATAATAATGCTCAGTAGAGTTTTATAATGGTCGAATTATACTCAAATTCATGTTTCAATAGTTATTAATTAATAGGATTTAGTAATTTATCAAAATAATATTATTTACCATATGTGTGGAACTATTAGACCTCATTTACTTAGTAAGAATAAGAATGAGAAAGAAAAATAATCGGAACGAAAAATCTATAGGATCTGAATAATATTTCTAAAATCGTAATTATAAATATTTTAAATCAAAATCGAATGAAAATTGTTTTTATCTATAGGGATAAATGCAAAATACACCCCTGCACTTTGAGTTATTGTTAAATCATACCCCTGCACTTTTTTGTCATAAAATACTCATGCACTTTAGTAAAATTGCAAATCACACCCTTCAATCGATTAGTTTTAATGGAATTTAAACACATCTATATTATACGCATACCATGTGTTCCAAAACCATTAAAAATTTTGAAAAAAATTGAACATTTGAGTATGATTTATAGGTTTTACATCTTATTAACGTAAGAGTTTATTCTAAAATTCTACACATCTGTCAACTTTTTTTTATTATTTTTCATGAAATCGTAATACATGACATACTTAGAATATAAATATATCTCGATTTCGTTAAAATTAATCGATTGAAGTGTGTGATTTGCAATTTTACTAAAGTACAGGGGTATTTTATGACAAAAAATATAGGGGTATGATTTAACAATAACCCAAAGTGCAGGGGTATATTTTACATTTATCTTTTATTTATATTGTTTACAATTGATTGGAATAAAGATAAAGGTTGGATTGATGTGAGACTCACAAAAACTAGAGAGGAAATAAAACAATATAAAAGACCATGTTTCCTAATGATAATGAGAATGAGGATGAGAATGGAGGAAGATTATCAATTTTTCATGGGGTTTATGCATATGTATTCCATTCTACAAATCCTCTTTCAAAGAAAACCAATGTGTTTCAAAATATCAAAAATATCCAAAACTTTATTTATATGGCATAATTTACATGAAATGCAGCGGGTTCTACTAAATTAATTTACTTTCCTAACCCTTTTGTACATTTGTATTTTATTGATTTAATAAATAATTATTTTAAATGTTTGCATATTTCCAATGCTACTTTGTGCTTTTAAATTTTGATCATTTTTCTTCTGTTTTTTAAGATTGTTCATGTTTTTTAAACAAAAATATATAATCTATTAATTTCTAGTGTCGATGAACATTTTGCCGCCGATATTAAATTTGTATATAAATTACATACTTCGTAATCAAGTATTGTGTATCAATTAAAAACATTACAATTTTCTTTGGTTTTGCAAGTCTTTTTGACGAACAATCAACAGTATAAATATATTGATGATGCATATTCGGAAAAAATTAAAATAAACTAAAAAATTAAAAATGAATATTAATCGCATCCAATAAATATCAAATATATATTTTTATATAAAAAAAACACAAATCTAGTTTCTACACATTTTTCGAGAAAGAAAAATTTAGATCGGATTCTTCACACAGATTACTAAAAAAATCATTATTTAATTAAAAAAAAAAAACTTTCCTTCACACCTATCTCAGAATCATATTAAAAAAACACAAATCTCTTCATTTTCTCTCTCAACTAAAACCAAATCTAAAAATAATATATAAAAAATGAAAAGAAAAAAAAAAAACTAAATCTAAATTTTTTTCACATATCTTCCCCTTTCTTGATTTCTCTTTTCAGTTCTTGTGGGTGATTATGACAAATAAAGAGAGATGAAGAGGACGGTAGACATGAAAAGTTTGAGATTTTTGAGTATGTAAAAATGGTGGATGAAAAATGAGAGATGTAGATCGAAAAGAAAAAGAGACAATACGAATTTGAGAGAAAATTAAGGGATGAGAGAGGAGATTAGATTGGTTGTTGGAAAAGTTAATTAAGTTTTATAATAATTGTTTTTTAAAATTTAATATAAAGGGGTATAAAAGGAAAATAAAATAGCGGATCCACTCCAACAAATACATAATTGAGTATTTTTGGAGTTATTTTAAACTAATTGTAGTTTTTATAACATATTAGAAAAATGTTGTATATTAAAAACATTTTAAGAAATAGTGGTAGTGTCCTGATGTGATCGAAAACGTGGAGGTCACCTAGTTTCTTCCTTCTTCGCCACATCAGCACATTACCACGGTTTCCTAAAATGTTTCAAATGTGCGACGTTTTTTTTATTTTGCTTTAAAAACTACAATAATTTAAAAATCCAATCTAAATGTTAATATATGATTTTATTAATATGATACATACAAAGAAAATATAATCTAAATGTCAACATTATGAAGGTCAATATGGTTTCAGACCTCTATATTGATTTACATATTATATTTGTCATTTCTTATCTATTGATTATGTGATTAATTCATATTTTTATTTTTAAATATACTAATTATCAAATTATTTTTCTATTTTTATCTTTTATAATTATAAAATATAAAGAAAAATTGTTATCAAATGTATGAAATTATTTAGATCGAATAGTTTAGATACGAATGAAACTGTTTTTCACCTCTATCCATGTCAGTGTTAATAGAATGATGAATTTGATGACTAACTTGTAAAAATTCATTTTATTGGTATGAATAATATTAATAAAATAATATATTAATGTTTAAATTAAAATTTTAAATAATTATAGTTTTTTAAACATATTAGAAAAATGTTGTACAATTAAAACATTTTGAAAAATCGTTGTAGTGTGTTGATGTGGCGAAAAAGAAACTGACGTCACATCAGCACTCTATCATTATTTACTAAAATGTTTCAAATATACGACATTTTTTTAAAATAAATTAAAAACTATAATTATTTTAAAAATTACCCGTATTTTTTATATTTTAAATATATTGGTGATTTTGAAAAGAGTAGTTATAAAGTGGGTACGTACCAATGACAATAATTTTTTATTTTTTTTATGTTGTTTATCAAATAGTGGAATCAGAATCAACATGTGAGATCTTAATATCTTAGGTGGTTGATTAAAATGGTTTAAAAAGAAAAATCAATAGCGAATATGAGAACAATTCCAGTGGTTTGATATATTATTCTATTTATATGAATTTCGAAAGTTCAAAAGTCTCCACTCCGAGCCATATAATATAAATAGTTATGAGAATGAGAAAATTAGAAGATAAATCAACTAAGACGGTGGCGGTTTAGACCTCAAATTATTTATTAAAAAAAAAACTCAGATCTTTTTACTGTAAAAAGTCGTGGCCCCATGTTTTTTTTTTTATGATTAGAACAAAAAGAATTTGAGCTATCCATCAATACCAAACAAAATCATAATAGATTTTTATTGAAATGACCCCGAGATGAATCAATCCTCAAATCATTTTTTGAAAAAAAAAAAAAAAAGCTAAGTATGTTGATATAATTCAGATATTTTAATTTCTTCAAAAAGTTTTTTTTCAAATCTATATCACCATATTTTTAATAATTTTAATTCTAATATATATTCAATATCAATGTTTCTACTTTTGTTTATCACGACCTCAGATTAGTTTAATGATGTTTTTTTTTTATTGTCAAAATATGATCCTAATGTAAAAAGTTATGTGATCCAAGTTGGAAAAGTATTATATATTATGTGATTTCCTATGTAACTTTCATTATACTTATAGTTTCTCTTTTTATAATATAAATGAATAAAGAGAAGATAAGATAAGATAAATGTTACATATCACATATCTTATAATTAACCATTCAAAATTTATTAAATTAACTAAAATATAAAGCAATGTACCAATCTCATGCAATAATTTTTCAATCAGAACGATTATATAGAAAATTAATGTAACCATAACTTGAACCTAGAGTATTCAAATCATTTTGTTAATAATCAGATATTCATTCATATCAAAGAGCAAGAGCACACAAGAAAAAAATAATAATAATAATAAAATAAAATACTTGTATAACGAATTGAACCAAAAATAAAAAAATTGTTGCATTTTCTCTATATCATCAATCAACTAGATTAATGGTCCGTTTAAAATAATTTTAAAAAATAATAATAATAATTAGAAAAAAATCTTTATTTAAAAATATTTTTAAATACTTCTAAAAATTATCAGCTTAAGGCTGATTGTGTGTGAGAGATTGAGAGATTACTAATTGAATGGTATTAAATATGCTCTAAAGCTTTAGGTTCTATATCCCTTTTCCATTTAAATTTTTGTCTGTGGTCCCAATAATTTTAAAAAAAAATTAAATCAACTTAATAAGCAAAGAAAATGTTTGGTTTTGGTTGCAATGAAAGGGAGAAGTGATGCCAAAAGCTAAAGCAAAAGCACATTATCAAAGCATTTATATATGCAAAAGGCAGAGCCACATGCAAAAGGTCCCTTCCCCTCAAAGATTTGTTCTATTCTTTCTTGCAAAGAGAAAAAAATTCGTACATATTATTCTGTATATATTATTATGATCATTGAATTATATTTTTCTCTAAGTTTTCAATTCTTTGTTTAAATTTTAAATGTATCAAGTTTAAAGTACGGTCAGAAAACTGTAAAATGATCATAATTTAGGTGTGAAAATTTTAATATCAACCTATTGTTATTTGTTATTAGAGAAAGGAAATCTTGAATAGATCACAAGAAAAGAATGATTTCATTGATTATTGTGATCTGCTGCAATTCTCATATATATATAGAGAAGAATGTAGTAAAAGAGTAATAACTAACTATACAAAAACATAATGTAACTAACTTAAGAAAGTGTTAACAAAATGAGTTAGTGTGCTTCCTTAATACTCCCCCTCAAACCAATGTCATCAGCTGAAACAACCTTAAGTTGAGATTTCCATTTGACATATGAAGAATATGACAATGGTTTGGTAAGTGTGTCTGCCAATTGAGCTGTAACTGGGAGATGGCGAACTGATATTCTATTTTGTTGAACCAAATCACGCACGAAATAGATGTCTAGCTCTACATGTTTTGTTCTTGAATGAAGTACTGGATTAGCACTAAGATGCACAACATTCAAGTTGTCACATCATAAAATAGGAGGTATAGAAGAAGATATTCTCAATTCAGTAAGAAGAGACTGTATCCAAACAAGTTTGAAGAAGCATTTGCAAGACTGCGATACTCTGCTTCTGTGCTTGATCTGGAAATGGTGTGTTGTTTCTTTGAACTCCAGGAGATTAAATTTCCTCCAAAAAAGATACAAAATCCAGATGTTGATCGTCTGTCATCGGAATCTGAGACCCAGTCTGCATCAACAAGGCCTGAAGTTGCATATTTTTCGGTTTAGACAAGAGTAAGCCATGGTTCAAAGTTCCATTGATGTATCTTAGGATTCTCTTCATTGCTTTCCAATGAACTTCAGTTGGACATTGCAAAAATTGATAGACTTTATTGACAGCATAAGATATCTCTGGCCGTGTAATTGTAGTGTATTGTAAAGCTCATACAATGCTACGATACAAACTAGGATCAGTGAGCTATGCACCTTGTCTTGTTGATAAGATTGTGCCACTGATCATAGGTGTAGATATGAAGTTTGCCTCTGTCATTTCTGCTCTTTTTAATAGTTCAACTAGATATTTGGATTGAGATAAGAATATATTTCCTTCAGCTGTATAAGATACCTCAATGCCAAGAAAAAAAACTGAGTGGACCAAGATCCTTAAGAGCAAAAGTATTATTAAGTTGAGTGATTAGCTGTGATATCTCTTGATTAGAGTTTCCAGTAATCACTATATCATCTACATAGACCAGAATAAACAAGCAAAAAGTAGGCTTGAATCTGGTGAAGAGTGAATGATCTGATTTTGAACTCTGAAATTCAGTAGCAATGAGAAATTGACTAAGACATTCAAACCAAACTCTTGGTGCTTGTTTAAGGCCATAGATTGCCTTATTTAGTTTACAAACAAGAAGAGCAGATGTCTGCCCTTTAATAAAACCAATTGGCTACTGCATAAGTACTTCTTCCTTGAGAATGCCATGGAGAAAAAAATTGTTTATATCAAGTTACCTAATTGGCCAAGCATTTGCAAGAGCAAGAGTGAGAAGAATTCGAATAGTTGTTGGCTTCACAACCAAACTGAATATTTCAGTATAATCCAAGTCAGCCTGTTGATGAAAACCCTTTTGCAACTAATCTTGCCTTATATCTTGCAATAGAACCATCAGAATTTCTCTTGATTTTGTAGACCCATTTGCATCCCACAATTTTCTTATCAGCTGGTTGAGGAACAAGAGACCATGTCTGATTTTTCATGTGTTCTTCATATTATGAGTTCATAGTCTTAAGCCAATATTCAGATTTTATTGCTTCCTTTACTGATTTTGGTTCACGGTCAGGGAGATCAGTATTAAAAATTTTGGATTTGTGAATTCCATGTTTAGATCTAGTCACCATTGAATGAGTGTTTTGTGATGGCTCAACAGAACATGGAATTGGAGAAGCAGAAATCATATCTGAAATTTTAGTAACAGTAGCAACAGGTTCACAGCTAGGTAACACAGGGATATTATTGGTGACAGGGATGTCACTGGTAGGAGGATGTACTGTAGGATTAGGTAAAATATGAATTGGTTCTAGTGGAACATTATTGGAAACAGGAAAAAAGGAATTAGAACATCATCGTAGAACTTTAGATGCAAGGATGCTTGAGCTAATAGTGTAAGACCAGATTCAACAATATGTCTGTGTTTTCGTTCAATTATTCCATTCTGCTCAGAGGTGTGGGGGCAAGACAATCTGTGAGAAATATCATGTTTTTGAAGAAAATGGGTTAAAGTACGAAATTCTCCTCCTCAATCGGTTAATAGAGATATGAGTTTGGTTTTTAGCATGTTTCCAACCTGTGATTTAAAAAGTAAAAGGCTTTGTCTGCATCTGATTTTGAATGAAGAAAGTATATCCATGTGTATCTAGAAAACACATCAATAAAACTAATGTAATACCTATAACCATTTCTGGAAGTAGAGTGAGCAGGGCCCCATAGATCAGACTCAACGAGTTGAAGAGGTGATGTGTAATCAGTATTAGAGATAGAAAAAGGAAGTTCATGACTTTTAGGCCCTGTTTGGTATGCAATCTGAAAAACAAAATTTGAATTTAGTGGATTCTAATGAATTGAGAGTTGTATTCTGTGAATTTGTTGGTTCTGAAACCGTGTTTGGTAACAGATCCATAATTTATAATTGAGATTCAGAAATTTGAAATATGTGTTTGGTTGGTTACTCAAAAAATTTAAAATCAGATTGTGAATCAGAATATGTGTTTAGATCATAATCCAAATTTTGGGTGACCCACTCATAAAAATAATACTTCCAACTTTAAATCATTCATTTTTAAGTTTGAAAAAACTAATAATTCATAACTTATAAATTAGAAACATTTTTATCCATATCAACTATAACTATTCTCATTCTTAGGATAAATTTTTCATTAAAAAAAAAATTATAATAAAGATAATAGAAGCATTGCAAGTCTATCAAATAAACTCTTTAGATTAAAACAACTCAATTTTTTCCAAAAGAAGAACTATACAAGACACAATGAGATCCATTCTAAAATTTATAAGAACCTAGTGCAACCAAAGAGAGAATTTCTCAATAAAAGAGAATCTGAAAAAATATTTTCACACTAAATGGAGAGACCATTTGGGCATTGAAAACCTCCAATAGCGTTATTCAAATAGTACTACATATATTAGTAAACAAGAAGCAGAGAAAAATGTGAGCAACAACCTCCAAAACTTATATATATATAAATTATTTTATTTTTTATATTTAAATTAATCTTATATATAATTATAAAAACAAAGTATAAATAAAAAATAGGATATAATGAAAAAATAAATTAACTTTTTTTCCATCACTTTAGAATTAAGTTTAAGTTTAAAAAGTTAAAAATCAGCTTAAAAACATGCAATTAAAAATTTAATTAAATAAATAAAAGCTAAAACGAACCGGGTTAACCTCGAAAAACGGGCCTGACCCGACCCAAATCTGCAAAATGGGTCTGACTCGTATTTTTATCTTATGTGTTGAAACCCGTGGATTAAATTGTGTGGGTGAGGTCAATCTGTGTTTTTCAGTTTTGAGTTGGATATTTTGGATTCTTGTTTTAGTTGAATTCATTTTTTAGCCTAAAAAAGAAATTGAATCCAAATTGTTTTTTTCTGGATTGTAAACCAAACACAATACAAAGCAGATTCCTTTTATTCATTCAATCCAGATTCATAAAACTGAATCTGGATTGCAAACCAAACAGGGCCTTAGCTAGTGGACATGTAGTGCAAAACTTAAAATCTTTATTTGATGAAAAAGAAAAATTACAAGAATTTATAACAACTTTGACAGAATTAAGATTGGCGTGAGCTAGCCTTTTATGCCATAGAACTAGTGGGGTCTTGCTAGAGCAATATTACAAGTAGTATTCTTATTTGATAGACTAAAAGAAGATGATGGTCCTTTAGAATTGACAGAGGTAAAGTTGGGAGGAAAGCTTGAATAGATCACAAGAAAAGAATGATTTCATTTATTATTGTCATCTGCTACAATTCTCATATATATATATATAGAAGAATTTAGTAAAAGAGTAATAACTAACTATACAAAATAGAATGTAACTAATTTAACAAAGTGTTAACAAAATGAGCTAGTGTGCTTCCTTAATATTTGTAGATGAAATCGTTTTACAATATTAATTTCTATCAATTAAAAATAAAATTATCAAGAGAGAAAATTTATTTAAGGGATAATGGTAAATCAAACCTCTACGGTTTGATTGTTTTTGTAAATCACATATATACAGTCTAAGAATGCTTTTAAAATACTGTTGTGGTTTGTAAAATTTAAATCATATAATTCTTTCAATTAGTTTTAATGAATAATCTATGTCCTCTACTTGTTCCAATTCCATTAAAAATAACATAAAACTTTAACGGTTGTGTACCATTTTTCAAATAAGTCATATAATTAACGTGTAAAATCTATTTTTTTTTAAATCTGTATATTTTAATTGAATTAGAACACCTGACAAACGTAGAATAAGTACGTGGAACATGTCCCAATTTTGC
Source organism: Gynostemma pentaphyllum (assembly GCA_028015215.1). Classification (NCBI taxonomy): domain Eukaryota; kingdom Viridiplantae; phylum Streptophyta; class Magnoliopsida; order Cucurbitales; family Cucurbitaceae; genus Gynostemma; species Gynostemma pentaphyllum. The sequence continues at coordinate 53,746,097 of CM051352.1, forward strand.
TAAAATAAATTTAGACATATGTGTGTAACTTACAATTTTACAAACTATTGAGATGTTTAAGATCTTTTTTAGCCATAATAATGTAAAGGGCATATTAGGTGGATGACCACCTTTCATACCACTGTAATAAAGAATAGTCATTTATTTGAAAATAAAACTGTTTATCCATTTTTATACTTTTCCAGAAGATCTTGTAATTTTTTTTCTCCAATTTACCCTTTTTACACTCTCTCATATTTACTAGTGCATTTATTGCTCATTTTCTTTTTATAGCTGTTTTTATTCAATTTAGGAGTCTGTTTGTTGGTGCATTTATCACCCACTTAAATTTTCTTTCTTTGACATAGAAGATGGAACTATCATACATGATGTACACACCTTGAACAATATACATAACGGTATTATTCATAGTGTCGTTCTAATTTCCAAATATAATACTATGTTACAACTATTCTTTTTTTCATTTTTATGAGTGAAGAATTTATTTTTTTTGTTTTAATTCCCTTGATATATCCTTGATTCTCTCTCCTTGATTATTTTTATTTTATTTTATTTTTCCCTATCTTTCTCTTCTATTTGTACGTTTTACTATGTCATTGTTTTTCAGTATTTAAAATATACAAATTATATTATTTGAGTTTTTTTATAATCATTTTTTCATTATATATATATATATATATATATATATCCCAAGATAATATGTTGTATTACTAACAATATACAGAATATATGACATACACTACAAGAAAAGCTGCATTTGAAGTCCCGGGTGTAGCGACAAAATGCACCTCTAATTGAAAATAACGACTAATTTAGCGACAAAAAAGTTGATCGCCAAAAAGGGCGTCGCTTGAGCAAAATAGTGATATATTTCATCGCTAATAGCGACATAAAAACAATGGGACACTAATAAAATGTTGACTATTTAGCGACGAACTCAGTCACTAAAAATAGAGACCAAATGGCTTATTACGCCTCAATGTTAGAGACTCATTATGTCGCTAAATTTAGCGACGAAATGTGTCTCTATAATTAGAGGCGAATTGCATCTCTAAAATAGAGACGCATTAGATCTCTAATAAAGTCAACTGATTGACTTTAGCGACGAATTGCATCTCTAAAATAAGTATTAAAAAGAATTAATAAAATATATAGCGACACATTTCGTCGTTATTTATTCATATTATTTTAAAAATAATATTTTTTAATAATTAATTTTAAATAAAATCAATAAATAACATAAAAATTAATTATTTTAATTAATTAACACTCAATTTAAAAAAAGGGTAAAATGCAAAATATACCCCTACGCTTTCAACTTCTTGTAAAACACACCCCTACACTAATTAAATAGCAAGATTTACCCGTGCACTTTACAATTGCCAATTTTATATGCCCATATGTTAAATGAAAGTTAAAATTAATGTTTTTGATGATTTTTTTTTCAAACTTGAAAATTTGGTTTCCTCCATCTATTATTAGGTTTTTTTTTTTTTTTGCTTTCAAAAAAGAGAAATATCAAACCAAACCTTGAAAGTGTTCACAAAGTCGGAAATTTATACAAATAAAAAACTTTGGCTTATTTGTTTGCACGAACTAAAACTAGAGGTAGAAGAATGAATGTGATATTTGCCTTTTAAACATCCACGTACATATGAATTTTGAATAGGAAAAATAAAATAAAAACTATGAAAAGGCCAAAAAATAGATGATAAAAAGCATCTTAACAGAAGAATCGGTTTTAAACCATATATTTTTTTAAAAAAAAAATGCTTCAAATCCCAATTTTCTTGATCAATCGCTTGAGAATTTTTTTACAGCAAAAGCTTGATTTTCTAGAGCAAGTTTCTACCATTTTTTGAGAAAGGCCCTCTGAACGAACACCTCTACGTCTAAACAGTTGCTTTAGAAAAAGAAAAAAAAATTCAACCAAAACGTTAAGTTTAACCTTTTATTTAACAGATGGGCATAAAAAAATTGAAATAGTAAAGTGCAGGGATATATCTTGCTATTTTATTAGTGCAGGGGTATATTTTACAATAACTTAAAAATGTAGGGGTATGTTTTGCATTTTACCCTTTAAAAAATTAACATACTAATGAATTAAAAATTAATAAATAACATACAAATTACTTAATTAATTAACATTGAACTAACCAACACAATCTTTTAACAATTAACATAATAATAAATTAAAAATTAATAAATAATTACAAATTACTTATTTAATTAAACATTAATTTAATTAAATCTAAATTTGAACAATAAACATACTAACTCATTTAACATACTAATGAAATTAAACAAATTAACATGTTATTTAATTATAATTTTTCCAATTAACATTAAAACTAATTAACAATGACATTAAACTAAACTAAACAAATTTTACCAATTAAATTAAACTAATTAACAATAACAATAACATTAACTAATTAAATTTTACCAATTAATATTAAACTAATTAACAATAAATTTTAACAATTAACATACTAATTAATTAAAAACAAATACATAACATACAATTTTACATACTTTAACCCTAAATTTTAAAAATTAACAATTAACATATATTTAATTTAACTAACATTAACAATTAACATACAATTTAACTAAAATTAACAATTAACATACAATTAACAAACTAAAATTAACAATTAACATACAATTTCATTCTAATTAACATGCTAATTAATTGAATTTATACTAATTTGTTGAAGAAAACTAATCGTACTTCGACGCTTTGACGGGGGCAGTGGCGAAGGATTGGTAGCGGAGTGAGTGGGAGGGAAGGAGGACGGTTTGGGGGAGGGAGGCAATGGGGGGAGAGCGGTGGAGATGACGGAGAGGGCGGCGTGGTGGTGGAGCGTGTTTGGGGAGGGAGGGATACGGGGGACAGAGGAGAAAAGAAAAATGGGGAAGGAGAAGGGTCTGTTGACCCTTTATTAATTAAATTTAGCGACGAAATACATTGTTGAGGGAAATGAAATTTGTCAGTTGGGACACGGATTTTCAAAGTAAGCGCCATTAATTTTCCATTAGCGACGAAATAAGTCGCTAAAAAAGTTGAATCCTTTCACCAACCGCCATAATTTCAGCCTTAGCGATACAATTCGTCGCTAAAATTTATGAAAAGTTTATAATACGCGCCTATTAGCGACGTAATGTGTCTCTATAATTGAAAATTTGATTTTCTTAAATAGAGACACATTTCGTAGCTAATCAGGCGCGTATTTTAAAATTTTCACAAATTTTAGCGACGAAATGTGTCTCTATATTTTGAATATTCAAGAATTTTAAAATCCCTTTAGCGATGAAATGTGTCTCTATATGATGAACCTTCTGGAATTTTTATTTCCCATTATTGATTAAATGTGTCTCTAAAATTAAAATAATTATAAATATTTCTTATATTTATAAATATAATATAACGATGGAATTTCCTTAAGACGCTAATTAGCGACGAAATGTGTCTCTAAAATTAAAATAAAAAATCATGTAAAAATAGAGACGTATTTCGTCGCTAATATAGGGACAAAATGAGTCACTATTCTGGCGGGAAGTTTCGCGCCATATCTTGAGACAAAACATTAATGATGGACCTTCCTTAAGACGCTAATTAAAGACGAAATATGTCTCTAAAATTAAAATAAAAAATCATGTAAAAATAGAGACACATTGCGTCGCTAATATAGGGACAAAATGAGTCGTTATTATGGCGGGAAGCTTCGCGCCATATCTTGAGACAAAACATTAACGATGGACTTTCCTTAAGATGCTAAATAGAGATGGAGTTCGTCACTAAAAGTCAAACTTGTCATTAGCGATACACTTCGTCGCTAAATAGCGTCCCAGGCATTGTGTCGCTAAAATTAGGTCGTTATTTCCAGTTTTTCTTGTAGTGATATATTTGATTTGAGCATGTGCTTGAATTTTATTTTATTTTTTAAAATTTACGAAGCTCATTGCTTTAGTTGACATATATATAGTATATATGGTACATTTTTCTATGAACATAATATACGTAATATTTCCTGCTTCTTGCTCTTTATACATAATATACGTAGTATTTTTGCCCTCTGCTTTGTTAACTTTCAAATCAAATTTATAATTTGTGCAGTGCGTACAATATAGAATATAAAAAATATACATAAGGTGATAAAAAAAAACAACGTATTAAATATGTTAAATCACCAATTGAACCAAAAACTTAAGTCAATAGTTCAAGGTAAATTTAATCATATATCTCAACACTTCCTCTCACATGTGAGCTTGGATATTTACACAAGACCCAAACATGTGGAATATTTTTAAATGGGGAGGAAATTAGAGCAAATGACATAATGGAGGTTTGATCCCAGGACCTCCTGCTCTGATACCATATTAAATATGTTAAATCACCAATTGAACCAAAAGCTTAAGCCAATGGTTCAATTGGTGATTTAACATATTTAATATGGTATCAGAGCCCAACAAACCCAAACGAACATTCGATCCAAAAAAGGGATTCGACCCAAGAATGGTGAGCCCAAAAGAGGCACCATCTTGAGGGGGCATGTTGAGAATCCCACATCGAAAAGATGCAGGGAACTCATGACATTTATAAACTCTAAGGCCACTCCTCTCATTACCAATTAGTTTTGAGATGGATGCCCACATTATTAATACAACGAAAATAGAAATCTTTTGAGAAAAAGAGGTTGAAACACTAACAACTTTGGGTTGAAAAACCAAAGATTGGAGAAAAGTTTGAAGAAAAAAATAAAGAAAATTTTGATTTTTAGGGGTTTTCATTGATAAAATTCAAAATTAAAGAAAAACTAAACTAAACTAAACTTTTTAGCAACAACTTATAAAAAAACACACATTTAATCAATTTTAGACACTTCTTACTTTAAAACAAAATGAAAAGTGAGAGAGAAAGAGAGTTTGTTGGTTTAAAGGAGAGAGAAGAGAATTGAAAAAAATGTGGGGAGAGAAACGTTTTCTTAACATAAATTTTATGCGATGACATAGGAAATTGTCGAAATTGGTAAGTTTGTTTCTTTTTTCTTTCTAGGTGACGATTAAACTTTATTTTTGGACGGTTGCTACTAAATTTTATGATAAAAGTGTAAGTGGCTATTAATATACATGACCCTAATGTAAATGATAAATCAAGCATATTGTATAGGTGTGATTTGTAATTATCATTTGATTTTAGTCATTTTCGTTCATATAGATTTGTAGATTTTGATACTTTTATACCGACATATATCGCCATTTTTGTGTATAGTTGATATTGATATATATATAATTGGGACATTGTGTCTTTTGTTATTATAAGTTCACACACAATTGACCTAGACAGTTGCATAAACACTGAGCTAGCTGGGTAACCTCCTTGACTGACCTAACTGATTCCAGAGAAATTCCAAACAAAATACACAAAAACTGTACTTTTTTGCAAAGAAAAGTAGCTCTTCTCTTATTGCTACACATGAATATTTGTATAAATTCAAGAGGTTAAAGATACCTATCATGGGCCCAAACCTATGGTCTGTGAATGTGGACCAATGGACACTCCAAATTGGACCACTTTTAATGGGCCCACCCAAAAACCAACTTTACATGAACATAACCTCAGATAAATGAAGAAGCAAAACAAGATTAATTATTCATGGAGTTTTGCATCTTCTTCCATGATTTGGCAGAAAACAAGTCTGAAAAAATGAAGATTAATGTTGAGTGGCTGTGTTTGGTATAGCCTTTAAAGTTATTTGCTACTTTTATTTTAAAATGGAACATTTTTTTCATAATTAGATATTTGTATATTAAGAGCTACAATTCAAAACTTTTTTTTTTTTTTTTTAGATATTACATCTAATTGGGTGAAGGAAGACTCGAACCTTCGACCTCATTCGAAGAAAGCAGATACCTAACCACTTGAGCTATGTTCGTGATGACTACTTTTTTTTTTAATAGAATAGGTTATCCACATAAAAAATAACTAAAAACAAACAATTTTTAGAAATCATCAAAATATGCCTCCACTGAATTCTTATTTTAAAATTAGAAAGTTATTTTTGAAAACAGCATCCAAACTTACCCGAATTTTTCTTTAAAAAAAACATATTTTAACTAAATTTCCATAAATAGAGTACAAATAATTTATTTAGAAGATAAAAATGGTACGATTTTTAAGGAAGTGAAGAAAATAAATGGAAGGTAGAAGCCTGGTAGTTCCTTAGAGTTAGAATTGCAGGGTCATTTTCATTGGGTCTAATTGTTTGATTTGGAAATTACAAAAATAAAATGGTCCCTCAATGGCTGGAAATTTCTTTATCAATTGAAATCCACAGCCTTTTTTTTATCTTCCTCTCAATTTGGCATGGCAGTAGTAATCTTCCGTTTTTAAGGGCCATCTTAGTTTCTCTATGGTCTCAATCACTTCTTTTTGTTGAAGGCCCATTTCATTATCTTTTGTTACCTATCTTCCATTCCTACCCTCTACCAAAGGGGAAGCTATAATACTTATCCCTCTTTTTCTCTCATGCAATCAATTCAGTAGAGGCCTTGATCATGTACTGAAAAGAAAGATGGGGATGACAACTATGAAAGAACATGACTCTTACCTCTTTAGAAATGGGGTATACATTGGTTTGATATGGCCAGATTTATCTACTGATAGGGACAATCGTCCCTCCGTATTGATATGATTTTGTCTACTTTAGATTTAGAATGTATGACTTTATCTTTTTTTTTTCTTTTCCTACTCTCCATACCAATAGAGATGTTATACTCTCCTTATAAATTAGTAATTCATTTCTCACCTATGTGGGTTTTGTTTGCAACTCTGATAATCCTCCCCTCAAACAAAGGTCAACTAAACCTTCCCTCCACCATCTCATCCGCTCTATTTAGGTTTTCACTTTTTTTTAATAGTACACCACCTTCTGATAGGGCTCCTCCAAGGATTAGTCTTAGAGAGTCACTATTATGCTAAGCACCGGAGGATTTTCATACGCGTGATTAAGTTTAGGTCATGACTATGTGTAACATGTTTCCATATAAGGGACAATTTGGTAAATTATCCTCAATTAATTATTTTTGTGGAGTTAAATTAATTATGGATTTTAATAGATTCCTCACGAGTTTAACGCCACGATTGGTTCACCTATTCAATACCCAAAATAAAACTATGGGCAAAAATACTATTTTTTACCTTAGTTTAATTAGCTAGAAAAGTTAGCGTCTCAACCCCTAATTCTCATTATGCAAAATGTTGGTTAATTTATCCTTCCATTTTCTCTGTAAGAGTCACTTTTTGTTCCAATAGTTAATTCAAGGGATTTTTGCTTGATTGACTTTTTAAAATTGACAAATAACGGTTATTGACTTACATTCTCATTTTAAACTTTTTTGACCTTCTGATGATGTCATTTTGCTGTGAAATGTCTAAAAAATTCTTTTATTCTCTTCTTCCATGAAACATTTTTCTTCTCTTCTTCCATGAAACCATTTTCTTATCTTCTCAATACTATCTTTTCTATCTCCCTTACTCACAGTGACGACGGAAAGCGGCGGTTGGTGGTGGAAAACGTTTGAAAACTCTTTATTCTCTCGATTTGGGTATATATGACTTTGAGTTTTTGGGATTTTTCATTTGTACTTTCTATCAATCTCAAAACTTCAACACCCTCTCCACTCTCTACCTTAACACTCTCTTCACATAACCAAGTAACCTTCAAGATTTTGAAAAAAAAAATTGAGTTGCCCCGAATTATGAGTTTCTTCCCCGAATTTTGAGTTTTTTCCTCGAATTTTGAGTTTCTCCCCCGAATTCTTAAAAAAAAAAAAGGGTTGCCCCGAATTTTGAGTTTCTTCCTTGAATTTGGAAGATAAGAAAATGGTTTCATGGAAGAAGAGAAGAAAAATGTTTCATGGAAGAAGAGAAGAAAAGACATTTCACAGCAAAAGGTCAAAAAAGTTTAAAATGAGAATGGAGGTCAATAACCCTTATTTGTCAATTTTGAAGGTCAATCAAGCCAAAAACCCTTAATTCAAATGTCTAGCCAAAACAAACATAGTTCAAGTAGTTAGGCACCCACTCTCTTCCCATAAGGTCGAAGGTTCGAGTCTCCCCTCCTCCAATTTGATGTAATGTCTAAAAAAAAGCCCCTTTATTGGTTTCGAAAGGTTGAGCAAATTAATTAAGGTGAGAAAAAAACTATGTTTTATAACGGGTAATTTACATCAAAATCTTTGGGTTTAGTTTTTTTTTCCTTCTAATTTTTTTTAGAGATATTATATCAAATTGAGGGAAGGGAGTCTCAAACCTTTCATCACATTAAGAGAGAGTAGGTTACCTAACCAATTGAGTTATATTAATATTGTTAAAGAGTATTTCTTTTCCCTATAACCTCCCTATACCTTAGTTTTGCTACGCCTCATACCAGCAGAACGAATCTCTCTCTCACCCAACAGGCCATACCATACCACTACCCAACAACCTAAGCCCCTAGCCCACTTACCCAACCAAAAGCCCATTACCAGCCCACTAGCCTTGACCCATTAAACCACTACCAAAATCCAGCTCCTGAACTCCACGAAATTATCAGCCCAAGTTCCATATGATATAATTACTATTTTAGTTTAGTTTGAATTATGTGTACACTGCAAGATGGGTTTGTAGTTGAAGTTTAATTGAATATTTTGTGGATTGGTTTGTTGGGCCCTTTTGCTTGTACCTGCGGTTTTTGAAAAATTTCAGTTAATTTTTTAGGTGAGATTTAATCTATTTTTACCATTTTTAAGTTTGTAATTTAATTGATATAATATAACTTATTGTAGTTAGTGATGTGGAATTTTGTACTTCTTAGATTATTATTATTATTAGGTTATTAATTTTGGTTAATTGGATGATTATTATTATGAAGTAAATTTTTGGTTATTGAATGATGTTGTAAATTGAAGTTTGTTTTGTGAGGTTTTAGGCTTATACCTATTTTGTTTTGGATAATGAAATTCTTAGTTTATTATGGTTATAGTTATTGGGAGTTGTTAGTAGTGATTGGAAGTGTTATTACTGTAATATTTTTCGTTATGACATTTTCCTATGATTGCTTATTAATTTATAATATGTGGTGTAGTTGTTATTGGATGATTTATATAATATACAAAAGTTGTGATATCCATATCACTATTTATCATTCTTAAATTTTCTTGTATAGATAATCATAATGGGTTGAACAGTTTATATATATATATATATATATATATATATATATATATATATATTTATTTATTTATTTATTTATTACGTTAGCATGTGAAGGATACAACCACGTAGTTTGTACTATATTCTTATTATTTATTATATTTACATATCAGTGTTATTATTAGCATGTGAAGGGTACAACCTCGTAATTTATAATGCATCTAATTTATTAAAGTATCAATATGATAATATCACTGATTATAAATGTATTGATTGACGTTAACTACATACTACGAGATTCTTCGTTTATTATTATATTTGACAAATGAGGTAAAAATACAAACACACTTTTATGGGATTCGTCCTTTTTTGTCATTTGTAACACTCACTTTTCATAACTTTCTAAATAGTTATATTACTTAATTATATTCTCTCTTTTTTATTCAGTAACTATTTATTAACACATAACTACTCGTTTATTCAATTCCATAACTTCCAAAACTTATTAAATGAGCTGTTGAAAAATATTTTATAAAAACTTGAGACGTAACGCTTGTCTTGCAAGTTTTTTTTTTTTCAAACTTTATCCTCTCTCTAGTCACATTTACTTAACCATTACTATCCAAAATCTTGAAGCATACAAAGAAGAAGAATTGTTTGAAAGATCAAAGGGAAGAAAATGAAGAAATTGACAATCACCACAGCTGTTGAGGTTGATTTCTCTTCAATTACAACTCCAACTAAAGATAGTAAGGAGAAGTTCTTCTTCACCGATGAAAAGACAGGTATTATTCTTTTTATATTTATAGAAAAAGAAGGCTCTTCTATTTCTTCCAAATTCCCTCCAAACAATAAATTCTATTAATATTTTAAAAATATATTATAAAACAATTTTATTTTAAGAAAAACTGAACACATGGTAGAATTGTATGATTGTCCTATGAGATTAGTTGAGTTGAGCTACACATAAGCTTGCCCAAATACTCACGGACATATATTTAAAAAAATTATCATTTATCAAACTCTTAACCATGTGGATGATAAAATTCATGAAAATGGAGATTGAAACGCTACCAATCTTAGATCTTATTTCTGAATGGGGAAAACTAAAACGTAAAAGCTAAAAAAAAATATTACAGCCACAAAAACTGGGAAATTCTTTTCGTATTTAATTGATTAAAGATGAAAAGAACTTACAGATATTGGCTGGGACTTTGCAATAAGAGTCTGTGGATCTGTTTCAAAAAAACTATCAGAATTCTTTTCTATGGTACCGGGGATCATGGAAGGAACATCTTTTGATTTATTAATCAAATGAAGCCCAGAAAAGTGATCACCCCAGATATCATATTTGTATTTATCCTGATTCCCAGATTTATGTTCCACTTCTAAACTTTTCTGGTTTAAGATTTTAGAGCCAGGAGCTCTTGCATGCAGAGCAATTTTGGATGTTGAAGCAAAAAGAGGAGAGCACATAACATTTGGTGCAGGTCTGCCAGCTGAAGGAAAAGTGGCTGAAGGAAGCAACACGGGTTTGTTGGGATTTTTTCTCAACCCCGAACCCGAACCTAAACCTGATCGAGTCTCTTTGGTAGTGGACAGTAAGCTATCGGTGCAGTTCTTCACACTGACTACAGGTTTCAATGTGTTTGGGACAGAAGTAGGATCAGATATTTTGGTCTTTCGACATTGAATGTCAACCACCTGAGCAAAGGGATTACTAACCTGGGTTGATTGGTTCATGTCAGGAGACACGGGCCATCTACGTTTCGGTGTTCCAGACGCAGTGGGAGACAGAGGCGATGAAGGTGTAGAATTTCCACTTTGACTACTGGAAACTTCAAAGAGTCCGGCTAATTTCATGCCACCCCCTTTTTCTTCTTTCGCCGCTTACCCTTCTCCTTCCCAGTTTTGACCATGAGGTTACTTGGCTGAGATGCTTCCACTGTATCAGAGTTCTCAATCACTAGAGATTTTGACCGCATAGAAGATTGTGGCGATCTTTCCTTTTCAAAATCAGGCCAAACATCTGAGAATTCACTGCTGTGGTTATAATGCACAGAACGAGTCTTTTCGGTATTTCTTGTAGAACTTGAGATGCAATGAGTCTCATTCTTGCAGAAATAATCCAGAAAGCTCAAAGATATTATGTGTTGTTGAGCAATCCAACAAAAGAGAAAAATCATTACTACAGAAGTAATGAGGAGAACAGCCAAGGAGAATTTCTTCAGCCTTGCCCACAACATTGATTTTCTGCAATTATTTAACATATACAAAGGGAGACTTGCCTTCATGGGTATTACAAGTATACCAGTAGCCAAGGCCAGTTCTAGATCTCTATACACCACAGCTGTAGAAAAATCAGTCTGGTATGATATCCTAAGTTTTTTTGACTCCCCAGGTTCAAGAGCGAATTTTTTACAATTATGTACTGCGAACCCATCTAACGTGCAACCTGTACCCGATATTTTAATCTCCTTAACTTCCAATGGAAAATCACCTGTGTTCTTGGCATATATCTCTTTTGACAATGGGTTTGTACAGGTTTGTCTGATCTCTTCCATATGGACTGACCTTTTTGAAGGAGAGTTGTTGAGAGAAATTGTAGATTCAAACTCAAACACTATACTATCAATAGGCTTTGATCCCTCATGAAGAAGTAGAGAAAGTGAACCCCCGTATCCACTCAATGACGACCACTCTACACCAGATAGATTATTTCTTATCAAAACTGAACTTTTCCAGTGACATCGATCAGAAGGGTAAAATAATATTGGTCCAAAAGACACTTGATCATGAGGATGAACATAAGCCTCTGTAAGTGCATTCTCTGCTAGAGAGAACCCATACCTCCTCGGTGTACTAGAGTCATTGTGAATTAAACCACCAGATGGCAGGTGTATAAAACCTTCAGGATCTCTGCATTCATCAATAATTTCACCAGAATTAATGATTAGCTGCATAACAACTGGCCACTTGCTTGGATTTTTCACGGTAATCCACTTAGTACCATGACTTCCAACCTCAACCACAGAAAAAAATACCTCGTGTTCATCAAGCACAGACATGGTCCTTGAGGTCCCCATAGAATCCCAATTCTCAAGCACCAATTCATCTGCTTCTGGTCTCACCAGAGCCTTCAAATTCACAGAAGCATCCTGGTCGTTTGGCAAAACACCAAATAAAATTTATAATCATGCAAATGCATAAAATCAACATATAAATGTATGCACAAAAGGATGGGAAGGAGAGGGATAGAGGGAAATGGGGAGGAGAATATCTCTAACTGTTGTAGTAGAAGAAAAAAGTTCAAAAGTAATCCTAGCATTAATTACTCCCGAAATTGTAAATGCTTAGTAGCTCTTTGGCTACTGAGATTTCATAACTGCCTCCAATAATGAGCACATACAATGAAAGATTAAATAAAACTGAAAACCTCAGATTATTGACTTGAAAAAGGTTGGAACTGCAGAAATCATATAAGGTGCAATCAAACAAATAGTGAGCTGTATGGATATATATAAGTGCAAAGAGAAGATTGGTGTGTGTAACCATGTATGCTCAACCAGTAAACAAAAACAGGTAAAATACTTCAACTTCAATTAACCGAAGAAATATTTCATGAACTTAAAAATGACTGCACTAGATTTTACTAAAAGATTCCAAATTTGAAATGTCAACAAACACTGCATGCATGTACAGAAACGCTGTCATAGCCGCAATTATGCTCTTAGAAAATCATGGGGGGTGAGTATGCTTAAAAAGAACCAATTTTACTTTTAAATGAGTGACAACAAATTTATGACAAAAAAATCGAATACCTTAATCTCGGACTGTGACTGCATATGATCGTCAGAAAACCCTGTTCTTGTATCATCAGACATGAAGTGTTCTGGTTTCCGTCCATTTCCAATGGAAGAATAATTGTAGTGTTCTGAACATAAAAGGAATATATCCTGGCATGGAACTTCAATCTGAGAACTACTTGACTCATTCGTCAGCATAAGTAATTTACATTTACTATAGACATTGACAATTTCAGGAGAAGACTTTTGAGAGTGAACATGCTGCTCGTTACAAGTAACCAAAGCAACTTGTGTGACAGTGCCAGGGAAAAGTAGCAAGCCTTCCAAGCTTTTGAACTGAAAAACCTTGCTTTCAGCTACTTCAGTAATCTTAAGAACACTAAGCAAGCGAGAATCACTATTCTTCAAGGCAATGGCAACATAAACATTTTCATGGTACACTAAAGGCTCAAGAGATGCAGAAACAGACCCTTTAAGAGCATCATAGGCCGATCCCCCTTCAAGTTCAGCTTCAAGTGGCACCACAACTACATCAGGCTTATCATGTGAAGGCCTTAACAACTGCATCCAAAATGCGCCAATAACTGTCCCGCCGTATTCAAAAGACAAGTCTATCTCTATAATAGTTTCATTTCTGTGAGGATCTATCTTCCACTGACTATAGGGCCTCATTGATAACAATGGTAAGCCTAGACGACCATGTTGGATAACCAATCCATCTTTCATAATTGATGACTTGGACTCATCAAATACATGAAATCTATCTACACTACAAACTGTTTCTGAATGGTAGAATGCATCTCCTTGAGAAACTGATATCCATCCCGTTAATTCCTTTACGTACAGAACATCATCAAAGGGATTGAATAAAGACAAATTTTTCGTCCATCTACCATGGGGAGAAACAGTCACGTTCAATAAAGGCTGAATTCCATAAGGTGACTGAGTGGCAAAGCCTTTAGCTTGGACCAAGAAACCACCAAAGTTTGTCTGCAAAATCAGATGGGCAGAGGACAAGCCCAAATATCTTGGGAGGAAAACAAAATAGATAGAAACTACTTCACCAGGTCCCAATAGAGCCTCGCTAAAATTGCAAGAATAGAACTGTGAGTCAGTGCTGAATGGTTCATAAATATGTAGACTTCTTTCGTTGCATGTATTTGTCACGGTAATTGAACCTAAAGAAGGTAAATACAAAAATTTCTGTCCCCAATCCAACACAGCAGGACTGATATCTACATATGACGACATAGAACTATCTAAAAATTCAGAATCAGTAACATCAAGATTTTTCTTTTCCCTAGAACTTGTTTTCTGATCAAGAAGATCATCTCTACAAGTGGAAAGATCAAATTGTCTAGCGCTATCATATTTTTGTTTGGTAATCAACTCACTTACACCCTGCCTTGAGTCTAAAGAACACGAAAGTATCCCACCTTCAAATAATCCAAACATACCATAGTCTGATGACCAACTTTTGTTTCCAGCCAATTTGTTACTGTCAGTTGATCTATCAAACTTACCTAAAGATGCTTCTATATCTATCCGTCTCTCGTTCAGAGAAAAACCAGGTAATGTTGAAGGAAAACAAAATAAACTTGTATCAGTACAAACGCTTTCAAAACTCGAGTGGGTTGATGAACTACTGCCCAAGCTAACATCTGCAATGAGGGTGTCACGTATACTAGTAGCGGGATAATTCATGTAATATCCAGAGTCTTCATTTCCCACTGACTGCTTCAGCTCAGATATGAAGCATGGTTCGCATGTAGCATGGCAAAAATAAGTACATGATAGAACCAGAATAGAAATGACTGCACTTGCCAAGTCAATGTGAAACAATCCCCTGTATAAACCAAATGGGCATATTTGAATCACAAGCAAAAAAATTCACAAACTTGCAAAAAATAAAAAGTGCAGGAAACTTTGTTTACAAAGAAAACTAGATATTATAATTTGAAAAGCTACAAAGAGACACTTCTTCATTTTTTTTCTTCTTATCATGGTCGTATCGGTACATGTCAGGCCTAGTTAAACCGAGTCACTCATATTTACGCTTTTTTTCATACCCTGTCTATTTTTGTCTCATTACAACTCAAATGGATACGACTCGGCCGATACTTTGAACCTTGCCACCAATCAATGCATTGAAAAGGGTTTTGAAAAAAACGGGGGGGGGTTACATCCAAGATTGCCAGTTTAGAACTTGATAGTTAAAATCAAGCATCCAATCAACAGATGCAATGACCAAAAAAATTCATCACCTTCAATTTTTTTAAAATATCTAGTTAAATAAAATATATAAATACACCAAGACAACAATCTGAAACTAAAACAATTTGATTCCCAATAGCATGGAGAGATAGTTTTTACACAAACCATAAATAGCTTAAAAATCAAACCAAATAAATATACCTATTAAAAACTTACATCTCCCAAAAAAAATGTCACTAACAGAAATAGCAAGCAGTAATAAATATAAACAACCAAAGGCTAAAACCACCAACCCAACTAACTAATCACCCAAAACCCATTAATTTAGCAAGAAAATAATCTCAAACTCAAAAGGGAAGCTTCAATAACAAATTTACAGAGAAGGAAAAAAATTACTTTTTTCCATTTGGGGAAACATCAAAAACACCAAAAGAACAAAAGTAGAAG
Organism: Gynostemma pentaphyllum; assembly: GCA_028015215.1. NCBI lineage: Eukaryota > Viridiplantae > Streptophyta > Magnoliopsida > Cucurbitales > Cucurbitaceae > Gynostemma > Gynostemma pentaphyllum. Next base: position 53,761,763 of record CM051352.1, read on the forward strand.
AAGAAGAAAAGGATTGAAGTAAAATAGAAGAGAGAAAGAATACCTAGTAAAAAAGAGAAAGAGTTGGTTGAAAAAAGCTTTGATATTTAGGGCTTGATGAAACTCCATATATGATATTATTACAGAAAAATATCATCTATCTGAGTTTAGATACATAGATAGATAGATTGATTGATGGATAGCAGTTTTTTGGTTCAATTTTTTTTTTTTTTTTTTTTTTCAGGAAACAAACAGAGCTGATAAAGAACAAGCAAAAACGACTGGTTCCCGGAGAAGGCTGAAAAAGAAAGGGGAAAAACTCAAAAGCGAAAAATTAATTCTAGCACTGTATTTTTCTAAAATTACCAAAATCTCCCCACTTTGCGCCGCTCTATAAATGTAAATTCCAATTCAACCTTTCTATTCACGCCGTTGTTGATATTTTAAAATTGTAAGTCAGGTCCAAAGGGCTAAGCCCTAAGGTCGTGTTTGGTTAGCAAGATTAGACTACACTCCATTTTTTCTTCTAAAGTAGAAAATTTTAATTTGGTCATGTAATATATTTTAGTCTATAAAAACTAGTTGGGAATTTTGAATGTTTTGGCTTTTGTTTGATTTGTTTTTTTTTTTTTTAAAAAGTTACGGATTGAACTCGTAGTCTATTTAATTTATGAGTTTTTTTTTTAATTAATTATTTCAAAATAACATTAAGTGTTATTTATTAGTGTTTGGTATATTCGGTTCATATGTAGTCAATTGAGACTCGGTCTAGTGATGAAGTACGTTCATTCTTAAGTGAATAGTTTAATCCCTCGTCACTATTTTGTGATATATATATATATATCATAAATGAATATATTATTTTTATTTTATTAAAAATCAAAGTAATTCAAATTGATGGTTAATGTGATATTCATAAGATTGGTTAAAAAAAACTTGTATACTAAAACATTCAATGTTGGCGAACTTTTTTAACTGTGATTAGATTGAAGAAATTATTTCTATGGAGTAGTAAAATGTAATTTCTTAACGCGGGTGAAGATTTGAATCTCACTCTCTTAAAATCACTTCCTCTATTATTAATTGGAGAAGAAAAAAGAAGACCATATTTATATCTTATCAAGGTTTATATGAGAGACAAATTATTTATCTTAATAACCTAAAATCTAGGGGTGAAAGAAGAAACTGAAAAATTAAATCGGATCGAACTGTAAAAAACCAAACAGTTTCGGTTTCTATTTTTTAAAAACTGAACTAAACCAGTACTAAAAACAAGTAAACATCTCATACTTCTTCCCTATTTCCCCCTATTTTTATTTTTTTTATTTTAGATATTTATTTATCATTTTATTTTAATTTTAATTTTGTATATTTATTAATCTAATTTTTTTAAACTAAGTTTTTGTTTATGTTTGATTTTGTTCTGGTTCATTCTTCAATATAGGAGGATTTTATCTTTAAACTAATTGTAAATGTCCTTTACTAGAAAAACTGAAAATCGGACAGACAAAAACCATTAAAAACAGGACTGGTTCCCATTCTAAATCGAACCGGTCCGGTTTTTAAAATTAATTGAAAAACCAAATTGGTTTCACCCCTAAAATCTTGCTAAACAAAAATTAATAAACTAAAAAATATATATTTAAAACTATATAATATAGAGGCGCCTTTGATTGCAAAGTTGCAATACCTTAAAACTATTATTGCTAATTATTAAAATTTTAAAAAGTTTTCTTGTCTAAAATTTTTAGTGTTTTGTTGACAATTATAATTTTAGATTTCTGATTTTAAAAGATTAAACTAATAAATTTAAAATAATAGTCAAATTTTAAAACTAAATTTTTTTTTTCTAAAACTAATTTTTAGTTATAAGATAAAAATAATAAAGATGAATAAATTAAGAAATTGTCAACAAACACGCAAATGTTAAAAAAAAAATATTATAGCAAATTCGATGAGAGGAGATTCAAACATTCGACTTTATGGGAATGTAATAGATACCTAAGCAATTAAGTTATGCTCAGGTTGGGAAAGGAAAAAAATTGTGGTTACTAATCGAAGCTTTGATAACTTTGATATTGGAACATTAGAGTATTAATTTTAATTCAACATATGTACTGTTTATTTCCACGATTTCTTTCTTACCAAACCTATAAGATAAATTGGGATTAAGTTTAAATAAGGGGTAGAATAGAACTTTAGAAGTGGAAAATTGGTAAGGTAAAATTGTAACTGAGCCAACCCTCACCTCATGCAATGCAACTGGGGGTTGGTGGGCTGAAAAAAATATAGAATGGAACGTAACGTATGAATTAAAAAATCCGTTAAATATAATGATTACGTAAGAATGTTTTTACTAAAAAGAAAATATAAGACTTATTTTGATACTAAATTAAACGTTAATTATACACTTTAAAGGAGCAGTTTCTGGTGATGCTCCAATTTTTTATTTTTAGTTTTTGGAGAACATTTGTATTTAATATTTTTTGTTTCTCGTTTTTTTAAGGTTCTAAAAATTGTATGGAACTTCTGGAAATAAAAAATAATTTAGGGCCATTTGTTAATGGAATTTTCGCTTTTTGTTTCATGTGTTTTATTTTGAATTTTTAAAATCAGATGTGTGTGATAATTTCTTGGGTAAAATACAATTTTGGTCCTTGAACTTTCAATCAAGTTTCATTTTCGTCTCTAAACTTTTAAAAGTTACGTTTTTCGTCTTTGAACTTTACGATTCGTTTCGTTTTGGTCATTCTGTCTTTGTTTTTTCGTTATGGCTTATGTGGCATGTAATTAATGATGTGATATTATAGAAATATACCGTGAGGTTAAATACCATAGAAAAACGAATATACAATGAGGTTAATCTCATATTTTTCTCCCTAATTCCAGTTTTAAACCTCACTATATATTCATTTTTCCACGTCATTTAACCTTATTGTATATTTATATAATGTCACATCATCAATTACATGTCACACATAAGCCCCCGATAGTGTCATAGATGGAAAAACACATAAATGACTAAAACGAAACGAATTATAAAGTTCAAGGACGAAAAATGTAACTTTTAAAAGTTTAGGGACAAAAATGAAAGCTAAGTGAAAGTTAAGGGACTAAAAAGGTATTTTACACTAATTTCTTTTTAATCTCATTTTTCAAAAAAATCGTTTTTGCATTTTTTTCTTTCTTGTTTTCAGTTCTTGTTTCTTAATTTTTCAATACATTAATAAAATTGTTAATTTTCACTGTTTTGAATTAAGTGAAATTGATATAATAGTTTAAATATTTTATTTAAATAAAACTATAATTTTTTTAATTAAAAACTTTAGAGAGAGAGAAATAATAAATGGTTACCAAACTCATTTCTTTTTTATTCAAGAAAATGAGTACACGAGAACCAAGAATTGACTTTCAAACGTGTTTCTACGGAAATTGGAAATGAAAAACGAGAAATTTGAACAAGAAACAATAAGCAAAAAATGGCCCTATTTCTCATTTCTTGTTTGTTTCCGGTATTTTTATAAATCAATAAAATCATTTTTTTTATTATTTTGAATTATATAATTAATTAAAAAAATTTAAATGACATTGTAATATTAAATATTTATTTTTAAAATGTTGAATTTTAAGGAAAAAATAATAATTTAAAAGTTTAAAGTACAATAAATAAAGATGGTTACAATTACCAAACACATTATATTTTTTTTCCTGATATCATCAAAATTAAAATTTTGAAGATTAACTTTATTCAATTGTTTAATGTTGTGAATAAGAAAATGAAAAAAAAAAAAGTTTGTTTTGGTTTAAATCTATTTGTTTTAAAAAATATATTAGATTTTCTTTTAAAAAAAAAACATACTAGATTTTAAATTAAAATTTAAGGATTTTTATAATAATTATGTCATCATAAAAATAGATAAGTACCCATTAATCAATTTATCAAATATTTATCTCTGTCACTACTTTTAGAAGTTAAATTTAAATACTAATTTAATTCATAAGTTGAATTTACCAAACATTAATCTAATTTATCATATATCTTTTTTTTTCTACAACATAAATGACATCAATTATTTGAAAAGCTACAATAATACCAAACTAACCCAAGATCTCCTACTAAACAACCCCTTAACTATACTTCCAACTTTGAAATGACTAAAGAAAACTTTAATCTTTTTTAATATTGAACAAAATAGGAATGTTGCTCTCAAATTGCAAATGTGATTCTTGAAATAAAATTAGTGTAGGAGCCAGAGACTATGACTGATGGAGCCGAAGGTGAAAAGTCAATTGAGAAAATTGGATTTCAATTCTTACCCTTTCTAGAAATCTATAAGTTGTCAAGATAGGTGGGTCTATTTAATATTTGAATCATGTTATAACATCGATTAAAGATGTATTTTATATATTTAATAAAAAATTAAAAATAAAATAAATTTGATAAATCATTTCATATTCTAAATTTATAATTATAATGATTTAAAATTAATAATCAATATTACATAGTTTATGAAGACGATCACCTCTTTTGTCTATAGTTTGAGTCGTTCCTTATTCTTGATAAAACAGAGATTGATTGAGAGTTATTGAAAAAGTGTAACATGTAAACAAAGTGGAAGAAGTCAGTGAAATATTTTTTTTTAGCTATTTCCATAAGTACGTAAGGTTTGAAAAACTTAATTCTATAAGGGAGGGTCAAAAAGCCTTGAAGCCTTAATTAAATAGAGATTAAGGATATAGCCACTTTTTATGTTTTTGTATAAAAAATTAGTCATATAGCATTATATTTCATTTTATAGCTACAATTTGTTTTTTACTATTCTAATATACCCATAATAACGTTATGAAGTGATGAGCCGTCAATCTATCAAATTAGATTTTTCCTTTTCCAATGCAGTTCACGGTTTTCAATGAAATTTTTAAAATTTCTCTCCCATTGTATCTTCTTTTCATATTCGTCATATACATACCATACTGTATGGAAAAAATAGTTATACGATTTTTATCATTTTTTTAAAAAAAAGTAAGGTTTTTTTTTTAAATCCCCACTTATTTTCCTTTTCCAGTTTCCTTTTTCAGGCACGTTTTGTACATTTATACGTTTTTATATTTATATGTACATAATTTACCCAATATAACCTACTCCTCATGTTAGTGATATTATACAATACGTATAATATGTATTCCTTTATTGTACATGTAATACATATTTGTGGGAGAGAGAAGAAAGAAAAGAAAAGGAGAGATGAAGACTTTTTAAAAAGATGGCTATGTTATGGGGTGTATGAGAAATAGTGGGAGGAGTTTTTAGTAAAATTTTCTTTTTCTCTCTCCTCCATGTGACTATTTAGTTTTATTTTTGAGATTCGATATGTGCAAATGCACGTAAGGCTTATATTTAATTTCAAATCTCAAAATTAAAACCTCAAGTTTACTTTAATATTTTATCAATGTTTCTTTAAGTAATTTTACGATATCTAAAATTATACATCATGAATAATACGATTATTAATTATTAATGATAGTGTAGAAGCATTTTCGATAAAAATTATCATAAATCAAGATTAAACCCTAAAAATTCATCTTCTTCTAATCCGAAAACCACTTTATATCTTCTTTTTAATGTTCGCCCATGAATTAATTTCTCCAATGATTTGGCATTAACTGGCCATCCGAACTCCGATTTACGCAAGTACAAGCTATCTTTATTGGTTTTCGCCCTCTTTTTGAATATAATTACTATCATCTCAAAATAAAACGTTAAGAACCAAAAACCAGTTCGATCCATTAGGTTTATCCGATTTTGTCTTTGTTTTTTAATAATTTTTTATTTAGATTCAGAAAGGCTTTTTTAAGATAGATTGAAGGCAATTTAAAGAGATGTTTGAGTTTTCTTGGAAATAAGATTTTTATTCTTCATTACTATAAATTCAAGAATCTAAGGTGATCGTTATGTTAATCTATGATCAATTTCATGATAAATTTCTTATTTATAAGTATAATTAGAATATGGTTTATGCGGTTTATGATTTAAATTGGGTGAATTTTATAAGCATGTTTGTATGGTTGAAAATTGTTTTTGGGAGTTAAGGATTATAAAGATTAAGTTGCATGCATGCTTGGAATTAACAATTAAATTTTGAGGAGACATATGGAAGAATTTGGCTAAATTTTTAACTTCATTTTGGTGTCTAATGAGTGTATAATCAGCTAAATTGACATTATTGTAGTCATCGGCCTAAATCTTAAGAAAGCCCTAAGATTCTTAGTAGGTGAGGGATTATTTTTGGAAGTTCTTAAAAATGTCTAGATGATATAGGGATATATATAGTAAAAAGCTTGGAAAATATTATAAAATTTCTATCTTATGCAAAGAAGAAAAACTTACCAGTTAAGTTAGTTTAGCTATTAGAGTAGATTTTTTTTGAGAAACGTTCAATTATTAGAGATCTATATTAAGGCATTTTCATGACCTTGAAGACTATAATTATAATGATTTTCCAGAGTTTGGCAATTTTGAAAATCTTGGAAGATGTGAAAAACTGGTTCAATTAAGGATGAATCCATAGAATCAAGAGGAAGATGAAAATACTGATTCATTAAGACAAAATGTTTATTGCCTTAAAAATATGGTTATTAAAATTCGATTAAGTAGGGCCATACTTAGTAAAGAATATCATTAAGTGGATATATTTTCTCCAACATGATAAATTTAAATATTATTAATTGTCAAGAAATAATTTAGACACAAATAATAGCTTTAACACATAAGAAGAATACCTAAATGGAAATGTTGAAAGACTGTCTGATCTTTTGAGGAAACCACTTTTAATTGCGGATATTAAGATAAGATTAAGGCATTATGTAGAAAAATGAACTTCAATAAAATTAAGAGAAGCAATTTGGAGTTGATAAACTTTAACAACTCAGAAATATATTTTAAATTTTGAGGTAGAAAAACTTAAGGAATTTAGACAAATGTTTAATAAAGTCAAATATTTAATGATATTCCTTTTTTTTTTTCAGAAAAAGAAGAATATGGATGAAGTATATTCTATTTATCAAATTGGAGGATTTATAGCTAATGAATAATTAATCTAAATTATTTACATATACTTTGGGATAAATATTTAGTTAAATTTTGTTATTTGTTTTTTAAAAAATTGAAACTGATGAGATTTAGAGAAATTATGTTTTATTAAAGGTATTGGTATTTAAAATAAGATAATAAAAAGTGAAACATTCTAAATTTGATTTAAATGAGAAGAGTTTTTGTTAAATTTTAGCTTCCGCTGTTATTATTGAGATTTTCATGTTTTGGAAATTTGGGGTTGTTACACGTTAGAAAATGTTAAACATTATATTTAAGTGGCTATTCACATAGTTAACCCTAATAAATTTTGTAAAGGTTAGTTCTCCTAAGAACCCAAATAAAATAGTCCAATCCAAATAAAATTACGATAGGGTGAAATACATTTTTAATCCTTATAGTTTGAGATTTGTTTATATTTGGTCTCTATAATTTTAAAAGTGACAAACTAAAAGAGACGGCTCTGACGTGGTGCCAACGATGCGCCAGTGGGGTCCAAAATTATGATGAGAGTATTTATATTATATATAAAATAAATCAGACTTTATAACAATAAGGATGCCTATAGTACCACAATGGCTAATGTTCTGACATTTCTCACATCAATTGTGCCACTGCTGGCCATCTTTTCACTTTCTAATTTTTTTCTAACTTTATATTATTTTATATTAGTGATGTATGAAGTGTTTTATTATGTTTTTATTTAAAATTTAATAGTATATTCTAACTTTATATTATTTTATATTGGTGATATATGAAGTGTTTTATTATTTTTTATTTAAAGTTTAATAGTATAAATTATATGACTTATCACGAGTTTTTATTCACTTTTTTATTTTTTGTATTTATATATATTATATAATATAATTCATATGGGTTAAATGACGTTTTGATAAAAAAAAATTATTTTATTTTAATTTAATTTTTAACTTATTAAATATTATTGATCAATAATTAAAATAATTCTTAACCTTAATTTAATATATTTTAAAATTTTAAATAAAAATTAAAATTTTAAAACTAATTCATAATAGGGGCCCAAAATTATATTTAGTACTGAGCCCCAATATTATTAGGACCGGCCCTGCAAATTAACCGAAATAGTAAAATGGTCTTTCTAGTCACATTCCCGTTAGTTAATTTAACAAAAAGGGTGACGTGGCAGATGTAAATTATTGATGTGGCATGTTTCTATCACTCGTGTATCTCCCCATCACCATTTTCACGCTTCAAACTGAAAAATCCACAGAACAGAGGGCCTGGTCGGGTCAAATGACCGGGGGGAAGAATCTAATACAATTGGGAAGCGTTAAATGAGGTAACAGACAGCTTGGCGGCGGCGTCACAATCACCTAGATTCCATCTTATAAAAGTAAGAACCTCACAACCGTTGATTAAAACACTTTTCTAATCCGATGTTTCGAATCTCTACGTGACAGGTGGGATCCCACATTGTTAACGATGAAATCGGACGGCTACGAGCTGCCAATATACAGCGTGCGTTTCAGAGAAAAGATGCTTTCCGTTGCTTTCATTAGGTGTCGGACCCATGTTTTGGTACTTGCATACCTCATTCCATTTAAAATAGTATTACCACTGATAATTTACAAAATAAAAATTCAATTATTTTTCTATAATTTTTTCAAATGTTTTATTGTGATGCTTAAACTTAGATATATGGTATTTACTAGTTTAATTTATCACCCATGTTAATTTTTGTTCTTATATTTAAAAAAATCATTTTAATTAATCAAGAATCTTAATTTTGATAAGAAATTATGTTAATAATACTTAGGGCTAATTTCAGTAATGGACAAATTAATATTACTATGTCAGAAAAATACAATATTTTATATATATATATATATATATCAAAACTACCTAAAACCACTACCGGCTAAATTAAATTACATTGTGAAAAGACAAAACATACCCCGAATTAATTTTCCTTAATTTGTGCAAAATTTAAGGAAAATTATGAAATCCCTTAAATTTTGTAAAATTAATGGAAAATGTAAATCTAAAAAAAATTAAAAATACAAGGAAAAAAAATATATATCCAAGATTTTTGAATATTTCTTTCTTCTCTAATGATCCTCCAACCGTCATTAATACTTCTTCAAGCCCTGAATTTTGTTAAGAAAATAACCGCAAGTTTAACAATGTTAAATGTGATAAAACTGTTTACTTTTAATAAACATTGTAAGAAGATTAAAATGAAAAAGAAGAACTAATCTACCGGTGATTAAAATGTTTTATTTAAATAAACATTGTAATATACAACTAATGATGTAACTGTAATGAATATAAAACAATCTTAAAAAAAATAAAAACGTCCATAGATGATAATATGTTTACCAAAAATAAACATTTTTTAAAAAGTAAAATAAAATTAAAAGATGTCTGATTTGTAAATGTAGAACCAACATTGATAAGGAGCAAATCTAAATGAGAAGAAAAAGTGATAGAAGCAGACGAGGATGAAGAAGAAATAGCGGTAAATAATAAGTTGTTAACATGAAAAGTAATGCTTGTTATCCAACAACAAAATATACATGTTTATATTTAATAAAATGGTGTAAGATAGAAAAACCTTTAAATAGAAAATACATGTTTATATTTAATAAACGGTGTATTATTGATAAACCAACCTGTAACAATAGTCAAGGAAGTTTTTTCTTAGATCTTACAATTTTTGTTTAGATTTGAAGACTTATGGGTTTCCCTTAGCCTAGTCGGTGGTCTCTGGCTCTAATTGAAGCGTTTCGAGGACCTAGAACGGCGTTTTACTTATTTCGAGTTTTTTTTCATCCAAGTTGCAGATAGGAAAAAAGGTACAACCTCACTATAACATCAGTAGAATCTGCAGGGATGATTCCAAATCTAAACCATTCATCAAATACTGGAGAGTCAGGATCATGATCTGTGGAACTCCCTGCTAAGAAAATATTAACGCATTAGAATTGAAACATATCCATCGGGAGGAAAGTAGTAAGGAGGAACATGAAAAAGATATTTTGAGCATCAATTCTAGATCTAGATGTTATTGTGTTTAGATTGAAGAAGAAGATGAAGCCACCAAATTCTTAGATTTGTGACACTGATAAAACGTAGGAGAGCAACACAATAAAAAAAGAAATTTTAATTTATTACACCATTAAATTCTCCATGATCTTAGGATCTTTATTTCAAATTTCTAATTATGGTTGAGGGTAAATGAGTAATCTAAAAAATCTCCTCCCACCGTATCAACGCCAAAAATGGTGGTTTTTGGTTAAAACGAAATTAAATAAAATTTGCGAATAAATGTGAAATTGAGTGGAAAAATTTGGTTATATATGTAATTATCTCTAATAATTATAAGAAATAAATAAAATGATGTTTGAAATAAATTATTAAATTTATATTAAAATTAATATAATTTATTGTGATTTGGACTTATGGTAAGATTTATTATTTTATTAAAATTTAAAGATTAAAATGAAAATTTTAAAAGTAGAGGGATTAAAATTGCATAAATCATAAATTAGAATATCAAATTGTTTTTTAAAGTACATACATATTAAATCGACAAGTGATAAGTGACAAATTACAAACACAAAACTTGTAATTTAACCATGTTATATATTAATGAATTTATAAAAATATTTATAACTTGCTACTATTGGAATTTCTCCTTTAAAATATTTTGTTGGAAACTGTATTGTTGATATGTATGATTAAATTTACCTTTACTAATAAATTAAAACTTTGGGTCTAGTAGTGATTTAATATATCTAATATGGTATCAGATCAAGAAGCTCCTTAGTTTGAACTTTTGTTATGACATTTCCTCTTTATTTATTAAAATTTCATATATTTAGGTTTTGTATAAATATCTAAGCCCACATATGAGAAGGAGTATTGAAATGTATTATTAAATTTACCTTTATCTACAAACTTAAATTTTTAAGGTTTAATGGTGATTTAACATATCTAATATGTATTTCACAAAGAATTCATTCAAGATAACTCAAGTGGTTGAACTTCATTTAACCTAACCCCCTCATAGATAAGATTGTATTTAATGAGCTAGGGACTAAGAAGAGATGAAATATTACGTCATGATTTTAAATAAGCCAGAGATTAAAAAATGGTCCATATGATTAGGTAAGAAGTTAATAAAGGGATGATTGCAATTTTTCAATAATATTTATAAAAATATAATGGTTTAAAAATATATGATATAATAAATTTTACACTAGTCAATCAATGATTAATATTAAATCATATATTTTTACAATTGATGAATCACCGATTCACATATTAATTATTAATATAGTAAAAATTATTATATTTATAAATAAATTTAAATCATAGCATATTTATAAATATTACATCAAAATCTAATATTACGTGAATTTTTCTATAAATACTCACAAGAAAGCCAAACGTATACAGTCAATGAGGAAGTGCAAATCAAGTTCAATTATCCTTCTATTTTTAATTGATTTTTCCTTCTTAAGTTCAAAGAACCCCACTTTATGAGAATTTGTCTCAACGAAGAATTTCAACAGTATTCAATAATCCTATTCCATTTTCATTGCTAAACGTAAGCTTTTTAAAATTTCATATCTTCTTAAAGGTTAAAAAATATAGTATTTGATCAAAAACGTTTTCACCGTTTCTACTTTAATTATTAATGTTTGAAAATTATAATTTAATCTCCTACGTTTGGATTAAGTTCAATTTAAATTTAGAATTTATCTCAAATAGCATAATTATGAATACTAATTACTAAAATGTTAGAAGTTTTTAAAAATTACTCAAATAGCATAATTATAATTCATGAACATTAGTTCAATAAATTATTGAACTATTTTTTATGGGCATTTAATGAATTTGTATGTTTTTTCATACCTTTTTAAGTGCAAGTTCAATAATTTATTGAGGTATTTGATTATCTTTCATTATTATTTTCAATGAATTTGTTAGTTTTTTTTACTTTTTTAGTTCAATAAATTATTGAACTATAATTATGCTATTTGAGTAATTTGTGAAAAGTTCTAACATTTCAATAATTAGTATGTAAAAATATGTTATTTCAGTAATTGACCCTTTTAAATTCTTATCATTTAATATTTTATTTTAATTTAAAAATTGACATTGTATGTTTCTTTATTAATTATTACTAACACTCAACACGTGGATGATGAAAGAGATATTATATGGACTTTAAAAAAACATTTATTTTAATTTTTAAGTTCTTCAAAATATCGTCAGTATGATAATATATTAGCAGTTAAGTGTTTAATGTCATACTAGAGTTAGTTAGAAAATGTGTAACATCAACTTTTTCGTTGCAAGTTGTAATGTCAAGGATAAGATTTAAACGTGTTGTTGCGTGAAAACGGTACAAGTGTAATGCGCGGACGTGCTCCACGCCAATGATCTGCGTAGGAGGTAACTTGCGTGGGTGTCCTGCTACGTAGGTGATCTGCTATGTAGGTGATCACCGTAGAATAGATTTGTAAGCACCGGTGTGGTGCCGGCCTAACACCCTCCGATGCTTAAGTTAGAGCAGAGCAGAGCTAGTGGGTAAAGCAAATGAGGAATGAAAATGAATTACCTTTTGACCATTTCTCATCTCCTATTTATAGGAATGAAAATGGATGATGTCATCAAGCCATGTGTCACACACGGATTGGTCCATGTGTTGGGTTTTGATTGGGTGTAGGTGTGTAGGTGGCTGGTGCGTACCTACGCTTCTCTGAGGTGGGGGTAGATACACACAACGTAGCAGCACAGCAGCGGAGCTTCTTACTTGGACAATTAGTCAATATTTCTCCGAGATGGGTCCGCGTCTATACGCACCTGCGAGCTTGTCACTCCATCATTAATTAGATGGTTGTGCCTCGTGGTCCTTGTCCGTTGTGCGTGGCATGCTCAATTAACTAGGCTTACACGCGTAGACCGAAAGAGTTTGATAATTCTGCGTGTCTCGTAGTATGCTCGACACGTGGTCATTTTACTCTTAACGATATTTCACCCATAACAAAACGGTTAAAGTAAAACTTTTTAAAAATCTTGAATGCTTAGAATTTTTAAAATGGTGTGGTTCTTAATTAAAATATTATTTCAAATATTAAAGACTAAATTAAAAAGTAGGATAAACATGAAGTACAAAGGTGTATTTTAACCTTTTTTAAAAGTTAATTATTCTCTTTTAATATAATATAATGTCTATTTAATCTAACATTTACAATATTCTCATAAAATACCACATTTTTTTAAGATATTACAAATTGGGGGAGGAGATACTTGAATATTCGACCTCATAAAAAGGGAATAGATGCTTAACTACTTGATCTATGCTCATGTTGGCAAAAAAAGTTTCATTGTTTTGTAACTCACTCTCTCCCCAAGAACTAGCAATTCATTTATTATAAATTGTACTGACCTTTTGTCGATTTCAATTGATTTTAAGGGGCATTTACAAATCTAGCAAATTTTTTAGTAATATTTGTAAAAATAAAAGATAAAAAAAATATTTGTAAATATAGTAAATTTTGATCGAGTTTATCAGTGATAAACATTGAATTACATATTTTTACATTATGTTTATCATTGATAAACACATAAATCATTGTTAATCATTGATAAATATGATAAAAATTGTTATATTTGCAAATATTTTTTTGAGTTGATATTTTTACAAATATTGCATAAAAACCTGCCGCCCAATGAAATTTTCCTAATTTTAATTAGTGTAAATCCCAAAAGTTATCTTACATTTTTGTCTCTTTGGAAATATTATATATTGCATTGTTTTTTTGAAATAATAATTCCGTACAATTTTAAATTACAACCCACTTTTATTTTTATAATCATTTTATGTTACATCAAAATTTTATGTTTAATATTAGGGTAAAATACGTTTTTGGTTCCTATAGTTTCACGTTAGTTTCATTTTCGTCCCTGTACTTTCAAAACTGACTTTTTTCGTCCCTGTACTTTCCAAAACCCACTTTTTTAGTCCTTCTGTTAACTTTGCTGTTAGTTGACTGTTAGTCACTCGCTAACAAGGTATTTTCTATGACGTGGCAAGCTGACATGGTAAATTTTAAATGATGTGGCATTTTAGAATTATCATCTATCATCTCTCTCATAACTTTCTCTCTCCTTTCTATTCCCAAAAACATAATCCAAATCTGGTCTTCCCTCCGCCATCGTCGCTGCTCGTGAAAACATTTCACGATTCATCTGCCTCTACTACTAAAATTCATCTTCTCATAATAACGAATTGAGAGAAGAGAAAGCAAGAGATGAACCTCATCCTTTCCCCACAGAACAGGCGCCTTCGATCCAATAATCGGTGGAAACGGAGAAGAAGACCATGACGATGACGAATGCCAAAATCAACAGGGTTTTCAACTCTTTGTTAAGGTATAGTTTCCTAACCCTGTTTTTTTAACATTTTCCCAGATTCAAAGTTTCATTCTTTCCTTGATTTTCTCAGGAAAATGTTGGTTTTTGAGCTTTTCTGATGATGGGTCATGCTTATATTTTCATTAAACTCTATAATTTGTAGAAATTTCTTTGTTTTTCTTGCAGATCTTTCATGAGAGTTTGATCTGCTTCAGCTACCTGATCTGTACCCGACACTGGGCTAATTTCTTTGTTTTAGCGCTTGGTGGGTTTCGTCGTCTTCACTAAACCACAATCATCTTCCTCCACGTCTTCTTCTTCATCGACTTCTTCTTCTTCGTCATTGTCATGGTCTTGGCATAAAAGAAAGGAAATCTAGAAAACAAAAAACTCAGTCGAACGAGGAGAAGTCGAAGAAGAAATCGAAGGACAAGAAGACAAGTAGCAAAGATTAATAATAATGAAATCTTATAAATATCAGAAGACGGAGCACATAAATTCTCCTAACAACCTTTCCTATTCAACAACCACCACCAATTTTAATTTCTACTGTTTGGCTGCCAAGAAAATTCTTATGGATCGGAGAGAAAATCAAGAACAAGAACTTGACTGGGAACTAAAAGCGGTACTATCCCTAGAAACAGATCTCAAGAAACCCATGGATCTTGATGAACCCATCGAACCCGATAACTGCACCGAATCCGGTGATTACATCGAAAACGACTCCACTTCCGGTTCTGATACTGATCAAGAAACGTTGTGGCCTTTCTCTAATCCATTTCCTAAGGAATTCAGTGCTACTTGTCTTATTGTCTTTCGATTTCTTCTTCGACTTCTCCTTCTCCTTCTTCGAATTCTCCTCCTTCGATTTCTGATTTAGGGCATTTTAATTTCTCAGTTAGTTAGTAAATGGTGTTTCTAATTCAGTTTATGCCACGTTAGTTCCTTCTGCCAACAACTTAATGCCACATAAGCAAGAAAAATGCCACTTCAGCAGCTGTTTATGTCCCAGACGGAAAAGTTAACAGAAGGACGGAAAAAGTGGGTTTTGGAAACTACAGGGACGAAAAAAGTCAGTTTTGAAAGTACATGGACCAAAATGAAACCAAAGTGAAACTACAGGGACCAAAAACGTATTTTACCCTTAATATTACAACCAATCCATCTTATCAAAAACATTACAACCAAACCTTCATGGTTAAGCAAAGTTAACTATCAATCTTATACTCAGTAAATAAAGTTTTACAAAAAGCAGTTTCTGGTTCGAAATTGCATGCTCTTTGATGTTTATTTTAATTTATGGCTACGAATTTTGAAAGGATGCAGCAATCTGATTATGACAAATTTATTATTAATTTGATTTCTTTATTAGGGGTGAAACCGGTTCAGTCGGTTCGGTTTTCAATGAATTTTAAAAATCGGACCAGTTTAGTTTACAATGGGAACCGGTCCATTTTGAACGGTTTTCTTCAGTTTGGTTTTTCCAGTTTTTCTAGTAAAGGACATTGGCATTTAGTTTAAAGATAACATTCTCCTATTATTGAAGAATGAAACAAAACAAAGTAAAAAATAAACAAAAATTTAGTTGAAAAAAATTAGATTGATAAATAAACAAAATATAAATTAAAATAAAGTGATAAATAAATATTTAAAATAAAATAAATAAATAAAAACTAAGGTGAAATGGGGAAGGGGTATGAGATTTTTACTTATTTTTTTAGAAGCTGGTTCAGTTCGATTCGATTCGATTCAATTTTCTGGTTTTTTCGGGTTTTTCTTTCCCCCTAATATTTATGGTTTAAATGCTTTTGATATGTTTTGATTGGTTTTTAATTAAGTCATTAAAATTGGATTGATAAAGTAACTTTTTTTTAATACTATCAATTAAATATTCACTTACACGATTGACTGAGATAAATTATACGAGATTAAGATAATCATCAAACGGAAGAAGATAAACAAGGAAAATATATTAAATAGAATAAACTAAAGTTGGTGGTTTTTATGTCGAACCATCATCGCGGTCACGAACACTCGTTTCCACGGTACCGTCCATCGTCAAATCTCATATATAAATGGTTTTCATTTTGTGAAATAACTGATCAACTTTGATATATAACTCAATGATATGTTAAATAAAAATAACATATATAATTTTTATAATTTTTTTTTTATATGTATAAATCCTTTTGATTAATAGACTTTTTAGGCTCTATTAAAAAATGCTTCACGCTTTTGACCTGGGCTTGGGCCTATTTAGGGTAGTGGGCCTGTACCCATTTCCCATGAACTTTGAAGAAAATCTTGGGCATTCATGCATTTGGATTGAGATTCTACAAAGATAAAATCTTTTCAATTCTGGCCAATTTGTTTTCATTGAACAAATTTTAAATCTCAAGGAAAAATTCTGATATCTCAAATTATTTTAAAAGATTTTTATCATTTGACAGACAAATTTTAGACATCTGGCTTGAATTTTATGTGTAATTTGAAAAAAAAAATCAAATTTTAATTTAATACACCTTAATTTCACTCTGAATGTATGTATTCTTGATTAATTTGAAAATTAATTATTTAAAAAAAATTAACATAGAATATTTTCTATTTGTTTGAAAACAATTTCATATACATCAATCCATTTATAAATCTTAGTATTTATTCTTAATTTTGAGAGAGAAGGTAAAATGAAACGATATAAAGATAAACAATTGGAATAGCACAAATCTTGCCGGGAAGCAAGCCAGCCAAAATATGTCACCTCAGATTCTCAGCAAAAAAAGTATATGATATATCAAATCTAATTAAAAAAATTAACCAAAAATTACTAAATTAATTTATTTGATTAGCTCTCCTTCTCTTTCATGGAATCTCACTTTTACTTAAATCTTGATAAGACTTTGCTGTCTATTATTTAGCAACTAGCATTCTTACTTTTATTCTCAATACCTTGTTTTTCCAGAACATAAGGAACTAAGGAAAAAGAAGTTTTTTTTTTAAACAAATTTTCTTGTTAAACTTTTTTATTTTTTACTGCAAAATTTATCTTTATTTAAGATTGAGTATGATTATTAGCCATTGATGAAAATTACATTTCGGTCTAGATGGATATGTGGGCCTCTTCTTGGTAACCTATGGGTACTCTCTCCTTTATTACACTTTGGAATAAAAAAATTATGGAATAAGGTTCTAATATTCCGTTATCTTTATTCACGAATGAGCATTGAATGTTAAATTATTGACCGATATTGTCAACATGAGCATAACTTAGTTGTTAGATACTTGTTCTCTTTCCATGAGATCGAAAATTTGAGTCTCCTTCCCCTCCCCAATTTGATGTAATATCTATAAAAAAAAAAAAAAAACTTGCTACTAGTTTAGCTAGGTAAGGATCCCCTAAAAAAAAGAGTTATTAGGTAGTGATGATCTCATTCTGGTTCGAGTTGGTCTTGGACTAAATAATTTTTTATTTTTTAACGAAACCACTCCATTCAATATTTTTATTCTTCAATTTGCTCGGCTTGCTGTCTTTTTTTTTTTTTTTTTTTTTTTTTAATCTAAGCCACTAAAGTCTCCTATTATGGACCCCAAATCGAAAACATAAAAATTCTAACAAAATTTATAAAGATATATACCACATCATGCTAAATGTTTATAAGGGAGACATTGTTAAGCATAGTTAACACGATTGTAAATTTATCTCATGTTATTTAAAAAATATTATTTTATCTAAGTGGTTTGTAAAATTATAAAACACCACTCTCCTAATGTTTCTTCAACATATTGGTGATGTTATATCTTAGATGAATGTCACGTTAGTTTTTGTTTTTGAGAGATTCAAACTCACTTCCTCTTTGAAAAATGAACATGATTTTTATTACTAAACGTACGACCATCTGAATGATAATGAATGTCACAACGTTAACTATAAATATTTTTTTTAATTAAACACTCTTATGATTTTATATTAATCCTATAATTGATATGGCATCAACCAAAAGGTGAAAATCTCATAAATAATTCAAGCACAAGGGAAATCATTTGGAATATTAAAGGAATAAATTTTAGTTGCATTAAACTATATATATATATATCCCTTTTATTATTCTCAAAAGTTTTAACCTTATAAGTTAGGATATAAATGTAATTATTCAAGTCATTCTTAATATATTAACCAATAAATAAACTTTAAAAAATAAATCCAGGCTCTCTAAGACATTATAGTGAGATGAGACATTCCAACTATTAGGTTATACTAATCAATGCATCTTTTTTCTTCTTTTTTTCTTTTTTTTTTTGGGTACAATAATAGCCATTTAATGTTGAGGATCTATATACCCAACATAGAATCATGCTCTTTGTTAGACTAATGGACATTAACATATATTCACTGAACAAAAATAGTGGTGTTTTGTGGGCAAAGTCCCAAAAGCCTTTCTATTATATTGATCAGATTGTTTCTTTTTTGTCTAAAAGGAATCACAAGATAATGATCTATCCAACCATTTGAGATATTAAAAGTTTAGGTGAGATATTCATGACCCAAAGTTCATCTAAATTTTTAATTAACAAATTTTGAGGATATTTAAAAAAAAATAAAGTTTTTGAGGAACCTATTTAATATGGGTTTTGGATCTGACTCCAACAACCAACTTTATTAGGGTATTTCAAAAACCTAACAAAGTTTATAAAATAATGAAGTGCTCATTTTATTGATAATTAATTTGATATTCAACTCTATATGAATATTAAGTTGATATCAAAGTTGAATAAATTCAAATGAAATCTGGTTCAAGAATGATGAGTTAAGGAAGAGTTATCATTTTAATACGGTATGTTACGCATCTACCGAAAAGATCGAGACTTTATAAAAACATGTAGAATATAATTCATAAAAACATAAAGATAAACTTTCTTTCCAAGTCAATTAAAAACAATATGGTTTACGTTAGGGTGGAGCCAAAAATTGTTGGGTGGGAAATATTTTTTTTTTAAAAAAAAAAGAGTTCAATAGGGTCAAAATTAATAAATATATTAAATACTAATTTATTCATGTATAATCTTTTAAAATTTATTTTGGTAAAAAACGAGTCTCCCTGGATCCAATCTCTTTAATACTATGAGATTTCATCTCAAAATTAATTGACAAGGAGAGGAGAGATCTTTAAACTTTATAAATGTTGTTAGGTTCTTCATCTTTTTGATATGAGAACATGCCCCATCAAGATGCTACCTCTTTTGGACTCATCAATCTTGTTTCGAGTCCCATTTAGGATCGGATGATCGTCTGAGTTTTGTTGGTCATGTTGTTTTATCTCAAAACCAATTAAAAATGAGAGGATAGATCCTTAGATTTTATAAATATTGTTATGTCTTTTCATCAAGTGAGATCCTTAACATAATCCAATTTACGTAATTGTTTTTATCCTTTAACATTCAAAAAATCTATTTTAATCATCAAACTTTATATAACATCATGTTTTAATTATTTCCCATCATATTTTTGTTTTTTGTGATAGAAAAAACTTATGTGACATTATTTTTTGATATATAGTGTTGAGTATGGAATCATATTTGTGTTTTAATTAATACATATTTAAAATAAAAAGAAAATGAGTAAAATTCGGGATAATTATCCCCATTTGGTTAGAAAGGGAAAGAGAAAGGGTGAGAATGATTGGATAACGCTTATGAAAGTTGAAAGTCAGATGATGAAGAGATTTGATCTTGCACTGAGAAAATACATAGTTATTGACCAATTAGAAAAAGTGACTTTTTTTTTTCCATTTCTATTGGATAAATGTGATTCATTGTATTTATTAAAGATACTCATATTTTTATCACCTTCATCAGTATAATTCTATCCAACAGAAATAAATTAGGTAGAAAACAGTCAAACCTAAGTATTTTTCTGTCACGTGGGTTATCCATTAGAAGTAGACAAAATATTAACAATAGATTGAAATAGAATGTTATTCAAAATTTACAGACTGAAATGAGAAAAAAAGTAAAAAATTTGAGGATCCAAATGTGTTGAATCTAATTTTAAATATTCCGATGGTTACATAGAAAATATCTTTAATATATAAAATAATTCTATTCCTACTTAAATCCTGAAAATTATGAAGTATGTTCATTATTTGTTTTAAATTTACCTTTCACCAAACCCCAAATTTACAATTTTTTTTATATATAACCACTTATCTATTAATTATATAGGTCTTAATTCATTTTCTTAAATTAATGATCAATTTATTAGTAATTCGTTAAAATTAATATGACACTTAATTATAATTTGAAAAATATATTATATTCAATGCATATAATATTATTGATATTAAATTTATACCCTTATGATTATAAAAATATACGATTTGACTTTTCCCTTACTAACCCCATTAACTCTATTAATTATAATTTCTTTTTTTGAACTCCGATTTGGATGATTCATAATGTTCTAAATTCTTGTTTCAAACTCTAGATTATGGTCACTGCAAACTTTGAAATCAATAAATGAAAGAGTTTATGATTTCATTAAATATCTAATATTTTGATAATGATAACTATTTTATTTATTGATGATTTCGATGTTGAAGCTTTCATATAATAAAGCTCAAAACAAGGGTTCTGTAACATCTTGAATCATCAAAATCAGAGTTCAAACGAAAAAATTATCACTAAAAGAAAGTTATCGACATTAGTGCGATGAGTCAAACTACATAATTTTGGAATCATAAGAGTATAAATTTTTATTTCTTAACTATATGGGGTGTGTTTGCATTTGACCACATAATCTTAATTATATTTTATCCTTTTTATTATTCATAAATTCCGAACTTGAATATACTAAATAAATCCTTTTGATGTTAGTTAACTATGCCATTAACGATCTATTGATCAAGCAATATAAAAAGTGAGTTAAAGGTATGTGAAAGTTGAATATGTTTGTGCAGAAAAAAAGAAAGTTAGAATATGTGCAAGAGACCCAATTATGTGAAATATTAATAAATAATTAGAGAGAAAATATCATTATAAGGGTTCGTATGTTGGACCTCTTGCTCTGATATCATGTTAAAAAAAAACAATAAAACCAAAAGCTTAAACTATCAGATTAGACTCAGATAAATTTAACCATTTATATATTATGATATATATTTAATTATTATTAATTATAGCTTAGTTCATAATTTAATCAACTCAAATTAAAATTGTAGGGTGGAGATTTCGTATCATTGATCTTTTTGGTGGTGTATGCTTACTTAAACTAACTTAACGACCACTACACCAAAAAAGAAGCGACCTTTAAACTAATTTGCTCTACCTACTATCTTACTCCACTCCATCCTTTAAAGATTCAATAGATTTTTCTTTTTCTTTTCCTTTTTGAAAAACGATCATATTATTATGTTTAGTGTAATAGTTAGGAATCTTTTCAAAGTAGTCTTTTCTCCCCTTTCGTAACTATTAGAGAAATTCCACACCTATGACACTTTTTTGAATAAATATTTTTAAAAATAGTAAATATTTTGAAAATTTTCAAAAAAACAACATTTTTTTAAAAGGCATGTGTGGGTTCCATGCTTTGAGCCAAAGGAGAAAAAAAAATATGCTATTCCTCAAAATTTCAAAACTTCTGTTATATTTTTAAAAAATACCAATTCATAAAATGCTATTTTTGAAAACCCCTTTATACTATCATTATTTGTTAACAATTTTTAATGTAGACCACTTTAATTCTAAAACTCGTATGAATATACATTTATTTTATCTAAAAGTCTTCTGGGAAATAGTTGTGAATTTGAGGAGATGTTAGATTATATAGTAAATTAGGTTTATTGGTTTATCTCTTATTTATCAATTCACGAATAGAATAAATATTTGGGAAATTTCATTGGGTAGCAGAATTTTTAACAACATTTAAACATATAGCATTTTTAAAAAGTATTTGTAAATATAGCAGATTTTTAAAAACTCTCATTCATGTGATTAGAGAAATCAGTGATAACTATCAGGTAATCAGTGATTCCTGCAAAATATATCAGGATTACTTGTGAAGATATTACTGATTACTAGTGGCAATTTTATAATTTTTAGGCCCGAATTTAATTTTTCTGCTATTTTTGCAAATAAGTTTTTTTACTGCCATTTTTATAAATATTGGACCTATTTTTGATATTTTCGCAAGAGCCCCAAATTTTTTACTTATGTTTAATAGTATAAATAGGTTATTAGGTAACATTTTAGGTTAAATGAAGTACATAATCCTAATATTTTTTACCGTTGCTCTGTTCTCTCTCCTTTTCTCTATAGTTAACATACACGATCTTATTCAATCATGGGAAATTTTATCGGTATCAGAATTTCATATGATAATTTTTTAAATATAATCATTGCTTAAAACTATTTGTAGATAAATAGCAATTTTTTATAGTATTAATCAGTGATTAAATATTGATTATTGCATGACGAATCAATGATGATCTTGTTGTAAAAGTATATAATTCAATAACAAACTATGATTGACGTGCTTAAAAATTTGCTATATTTACAAATATTTTTTAAAATATGCTATTTTCATAATTATTACTAAAATTTTTGCTAGATTTGCAATAATTCCTTTAATCAATGTATAGGATTTTTGTCGTACCCTCTATCTAACGATTTTTTTTTTGGGTTAAAGGATAATTAATTTAGTATTAGAATTAGATGCCCGAACTAATAGTTTACATGTTGGATCTTTGTTAATATATATCTATGTGAGGTGGAGTGTTAGGGAAGTTAAATTTTTAGTGATTTTAAAAGTATTAGAGCAGAAATCTTAGACACACAATTCAACTTTCTGAGCTTAGAGGAAACAAGATAATCAGAAATGGAATATTGGGAGCAGTTATGAAAATTAAAGTTCATTACTTTACATGATAAAAGCTTAATTTCACAAGGATTCAGAAATGGAATATTATTACATTGCATGGGTTTTTTTCAGCTTAAAAATTACTCAAGAGAATGAATGATCCCAAGTATTTCAGTTGTTGATATTATGACCAACTCCAGGACTGTGACCGGGCGTTGTGGGTCGAAAATCTTCAATATGTTCTGCTTTGCTTGTCCTTATTTCTCTACTTCCCTTTGTTGCACCAAGATTAATAGTTATTGGCTTTGGCATCGAAGACGGAATCGGTTTCGAGCAATTCTTGCATCTTGTGTGCTTGAGATGCCTACATTCTACATGAACACTTTCTTGCCATAAAATCATCAACACAAGAAGTGCAGCACAAACCCTAGTAAGCTTACAAGTTCTGATTTTCATCATCTGTTAAAGAGATGAAGAGAGAGATAAAGAGAGAGAGAGGAAGAGAACTTTTCTTTAACTTCTTTCAAGTGTCTTGTCTAGTAATGAAATAGCTTAAAACCTAATCTTCTATATATATGGTGAATATTGGAATGGAGTGTGTGTGTATGGGTTTTGGTTTCTTAAACCAAAATATCTTACAATCTTAAGTACTTAACTAGTGGGGGAAAGAATAAATAATATGTTATTTTGCTAGAAACAAATTATAATATTTAATTAAAATAATAAAGAAAAAAAACTAAAATAAAAATAAAAATAAAAAAGGAAATAGTATATGGATGGCTTATATTAACAATTTAAGGGCAACCCTTAAAAAAATATGCACTGCCTTACCTATGTTTAGTTGTCGATATTCTGCCTGCCCCCCCATGGCCCCATTGAAACTCCCATCACTTTTCAATTGATCTCCTTTTTGAATATTATAATATAAAATATGTAATTTTAAATATAAAAAATTGTATTAATTTAATAATTTATCCTTCAGATTCTAAATGCCTAGGTACGAAAGTGAGAGAGATATCATTTCTCCAAAGCTTTTGGACCCTCATTGAGATCTTGGTCGATTTATCTTTAACCTTTGGAAGAGCTCTAGGGCTATATTCTTGGGCTTGGGTTTGGTTTACTTTATCTCTGTATTTTTGTACTTCGATTATTCAAAGTGTCCTAATTCCCACTATTTCACATGCACCTTCTCACCAACATTTCCACTATGTATGTCTTTCCCACCAATTTATGTACCGTTCATTTGCTCTTAACCAGCTGACGGTAGTGAATGCCTTTGCTTATATACTTTAATTTTTTTTATGATATATTTAAGTTCAAAGGACCTCATCTCTTACACCCACCATAGAACTCAAAAAGTGTGAGTGATTGGTTGGTATTTAGTACTTTGATTTTGTTAATTAAGTCAATATGCCCTCTAATATTGATTCTTTTTTTTTATTTGTAGGGGTTTCTATGTAGGGTTTAATAAACCTATATTACTTACTGTTTAACTTTTTTTTTTTACCTATATGATTAAATTTATCTTTACTCATTGGTTTTTGTTTTTAGTTCTAGTGGTGATTTGACATATTAAATATGATATTAGAGCAGAAGGAAGTTTGCTCCTCATTTATTAATATTTCCAAGCCAACATGTGAGGGAGAGTGTTGAGATATATGATTAATTATTTACCCGTACTATATCGAGAGTTTACTATTATCTAGCCAAGCTCATTTTCTCTAAAGCACACTGCCCTCTTTGATAGAGCTCCACAAAGAGTCACGTAGTGGGATAATTGTTGACGACCGACCATTTTTTAGTTCCCCTAGCCTCAATAATCTTCCCTCTCAAACAAACAATCATATCGAGTCCCCTTAAAATCGTTTCTTCAATAAATATATATGGAGAAATTTCTCTGGGTAGCAGATTTTTATGTAATATTTAGTAAATATATCATCATTTAAAATTATTTACAAATATAACAATTTTTACCATGTTAATCAATGATTAAATTTAGCGAAAATTAATAATGTTATGATTGATTCAATTGATAAATTTAGTATATTACAAATATATAAATATTCCAAAATTCGTTATCATTGATTCAACAGATCAAACACACACACACATATATATTATAAATGGAGCGTCATCTCTTCAATTAGTATCCACCTACTAAAAGTTCGCCATAATCTCCATATGATAATTGTCCACAAGCTAACATACATACATTAGTTCATCTAAAAGTATATAATGTAATGAGAGTCATAGAGTGTTATAAATTTATAGTTCCCTACATCTTTCCGATGTGAGATTCTCAACATGCCCCTATGGTGCCTCTTTTGGGCTCACCATTCTTGGGTCGAATCCCATTTTTGGATCGAATGCCATTTGGGCTTGTTGGGCTTTATTTATAATGGGGCATCCATATTAAAACCAATTGGACTATGGAACGTCATCTCTTCAATTAGTCATCCACCTATCTATAAAGTGGATGCCCTCAAGATGGGCCTCTTTTGGGTCATAATCTCCATAATTGATCAATTGTGTTGTCCACTTTAATAATGTGGGCATCCATCTAAACCAATTGGTAATGACGTTTTACTTTATAAGTTTCATCTAAAAGCTTCTCGTATGAATTCACAAGTCTCTCTTCCCTTATATGGATCATCCCCTCTCCTAACCAATGTGAAATTTTGTTCACACTCCATCTATCCTTTGCTCGAACAAAAGACCATTTGAGTCTCTCCTCAATCCAGGCCAATTCCCTTCTCCGGGGGGCACCGCCTGTCCAATAAAATTTATCACGAATCAGGTTTCTGAGGCTCACAACATTATTCGGCATAGAAGAATCCGTCGACATGGTTAAGGTCCGGGCATGACTTTGATACCACTTGTTAGGGACATCGGGGCTCCATAATTTCCACATTGGTATGATATTGTCCACTTTAGGCCTAGGCCAGCATGATTTTGTTTTTGGTTTAATTCAAAATGCCTCATTCCAATGGTGTTGTCTTTTCCCTTCCCATGATCATCCACTTTCCTAACAAATGTGAGATTTAATTCACAATTCAACAGTAAATATAAGATTAAATTATACAAAATGCTCCTAACCTATGAGATTTATTTCAATTTTATCCCTAACATTTTAAAAGTTTTATTCATGCCCTCAATCTTTTAACTTGTTTTAATGATCCCTTTGTTTAGTAATTTGCATTAAGTCTTACAAAACTTTAAACAATAGAGGTAAAATATACTAAATATATTAGGTTAATTTTTCCTTTGAATGTTTTGAAAATTTCAAATTTTCTCGCAACGTTTAAAATTTCCGTAAAACATAACTAAAATTACTCACAAAGGTATTTTTAAATAAATTAAAAGTTTGAGGGTATAAATAAACTTTTAAAATATTAAAAGCAAAACTAAAACAAATTTCATAGGTTTAGGGCATTTTATATAATTTAACATTAATTTAAATTACTATTCTACCCTTACATTAAATAAACCTAAATTAACAATAATCTAACACACCCTAAACAAAATACTTACTGAGAGAGCTGAATAAATCCAATGTAAGCACATAAAAACTAAAGGGGAAGATTCTCTGGCGGTTACCGCCCAAAAGAACATTAAAATACAACTAAAACTCATGTGGAAGACAGAATTTCCCAGGCTTAGGGAAAGTCGCAACTTCCTCGCTGTTTTGCAATAAATAATTAATCAGACTTCTTTTTGGCCCTCAAGTTGTAATATTTTATATATTAGCCTGTCACTTTAGTACTTTTTGAAAACTAGAAGAGAAAGTGTTAAATATATATCATGCTAGAAATCAAAGTGAAAATGGCGGCCACATATTAAAATTGACACTCATGGATTTTCATGGGTGCTTTTTAAGTGTCCTACGCGTGTTTATATTTTTAGATTAGTTTATGTGTATCTTAATTTATTTTATATGACAACCATGTATTTCACCTTATAACAATTGACTTCGAGAAGTTCACTCTAACCATAATATAATATTATAGGTAGGCGACTATCAATTCGAATCAAGCTCCAAAAAATTTAACAAGCTAGTTTGTGATTATGACATGAGATATAATCAAGTTCTACGTAGGGTTAGTTTCATCAACTTTTCTAGTTATAATTCAAGAGGGAATGAATTGATTTGTTTGTTGAATGATCGCAGAATATAGAAGGTAGGAACCGTCGACAATTATTTTGTGGTTTGCTTTCTAGCATTTTATCTACGGCCGGGCAGTGGATGGTCGGCGGTCGGCGCCGACGACCTAATTTTATAACCTCTCACACCCACATTTCCTTGTCTCTCACGTTTATTTTTTCGAGGTTTGGTCGGCTAGTTCAAACTAATAAAGATCTCTCTCTTTCTGTCATGGTAAGATAAATTCATTGGATCCCTATGATGAGGAACAAGTTAAGCTAATTAGAATAATTTTCACCACTTTTGATATGATTTTAATAAAAAAAATTTTGCAAGTGACCTGCATGTGTGTATGTATTTTTTGGACTAGTTTACGTACAACTCTACTAATGAAACAAGATAATTATTAGAACTCGACCAGATTTGAGTTGGAAAATTCATAGATAACTTTCAATACTCTCATTGTACTGAATAACTTTCATACATCTCTTTTTAATATCTTGTAAAGTATATTTGTTACCAATAACATATAAATATTACTAACATAAGCATAGTTCAACTGATTAGACATCTTCTCTTTTTCAATAAGGTCAAATGTTTGAGTTTCACCTCCCTCAATTTGATATAAAAAGGTCCACCACATACGCACTTCCATGTGGCTAAATTTAAAAGGGAGGAGTAGGAAATTTGTATAATATCCTATATAGGTTATTATTATGGTTTGAACCAAGACCTCAAATTTAATTAGGGGCATTTTCAAATATGTTATAAATTTTTATAATATTTACAAATTTGTTAGGAAAAAAATATTTACAAAAATGTTAGAATTTTAAAAATTCTGAGTATATCAGTCAATCACTATTAGTATATCAGTGAACTATTAGTATATCAATGATAGTTTATCAGTCGATCATTAATAGTCTGTCACTGATATACTATTATATATCACTGATATACTATTAATTATCGATTGATATACTAATAGATTGACTAAAATACTCGACTTTTGAAATTCTAACATTTTTATAAATATTTTTTTTCCTAACAAAGTTTTAAATATTTCACCCAATTATAACGTTCATGTAAATTTCTCATTTAATTACAAGTGAATAAAAAATGGTCAATTTTTTTGGCTTTTTATTACTTTCACACCATCAAATTATAAAATAGTTGAAAATTTTAATTCTTATGTATGATATTTTATAATGTTTAAATAAATTTTAATTTTTTTTTAATAAGAAATATTTTAAAATTTTAAAATCAAACAAAAAACTAATATAATTTCTTCAATTATAATTAAATTAGAAATAAATAATCTAGAAATGAATAAATTAACTAAAAAAAAGAAATATATATAAATTCATTCTTTATTTGAAGTATAAATTTTAAAAATAAAGAAATTAAAAAAAATTGCATTAAAAAAACTTACATAAAATAAAAAGATATAAAATCCATTAAACTAATAAAATATATGATAATTTAAATCTTAAATGGAACATTATAATATGTTTAATAATTGAAAAAATAATAAAACAAAATTCACTTTATTAAAATTTTATAAAGCATAGAAAAATCAAACAAAAAATATTACTTTAAATATTTTTATATTAGAAAAAAATATCAGGACGCACATGGTAAAAGACTAGTGTATTAAAAAAATGAAGCCCCTCTATTATTAATTAAATTTTTTCATTTAATTACAAGCTAGATTGACCAATGTACCCAAATATTCATCTCGCCCCTTCATTTTTTTATTAGGGATGACAAAATTTCACGCGGTCCCCGACCCCTATAGGGGTAGGGAATCCCCGTTTTATAGGGTTAAGGTGAGAAATTTTCCCTCGATTTGTTATAGGGTACGGGTATGAGATAATACATCCCCCGCCCCAAACCCAATTTGTTAAGAATATTTTATATATTTTGTTTACTTTTTATCTTTATTTATTGAAAAATATATATAAAATATGATTATATTAACTAATAAAATATAACATGTTTAGTAATATGTTTTCTTTTTTACTTAAAAATGTATATTTTAAATTTATATTTCATCTTTATATTTCTTTTTAAATAAGAATTAAAATGTAAAATGGGGAATTTTCCCCGTGGGGAACCCGATCCCCGACCCCGACCCCGATTTTTTTATTAGGAGATAGGGTAGGGTATGAGGATTAAAAATCTCTGCGGGTTAGGGAATGAAAAGTACATCCCCGACCTCGCACCGCCCCGTTGTCATCCCTATTTTTTACCGCGTGAGTAAAAAATAAGCCCCTCTATTATTAATTTTTTTTTTTTCAAAACCCTCTTCTCCGAGGATGCATACTTGGCTGCACCATAGCGTAGAAACAAAAGAGAGCTTATATATAACACAATTCATATAATACTTCACACTTGACATATCAAACGGAAAATAAAACTGAAAACACAATAAAAAATTAAAAACTAAACCCTAAAAATCTGAACAAAAGACAATGAAAATGAAAGTTAAGAAACACATTTCATATATATAATAAGTTGGCCTTTGGCCTTTCAGGTGTGAATGGAGTGACCTACGCCAGGGCTATGGCCAGGGGTAGTGGGTCGAAAAGCATCAACAAAACCATCAGCAATTCTATGGTGTAATTGCCTTAGCTTTCTATTGTTTCTCTCCCCTTTAAAGCTACCCTTTGCCTTCTTATCATTTGAGCAAGTTTGACAATGCAGCTGCTTCTTCTTTACCTTCAAACTTCTTCCTTCAATAAGAAGAATTTGGTGAGACAAAATCATGAGAATCAAGAAGTAGGTTAAAAATGCGTTGGCCATTTCCAAGGAGAGAGAGAGAGAGAGAGAGAGAGAGAGAGAGAGAGAGAGAGAGAGAGAGAGAGAGAGAGAGAGAGAGAGAGAGAGAGAGAGAGAGAGAGAGAGAGAGAGAGAGAGAGAGAGAAGATGCTTAAGTACGTAAAATCCCTAAACTTATTTAGGTATTTATAGGGTTCAAATTTGAAATATTCAAAATCTCTAGGAAGGAAAAAAAGGGGGGGAAAGGAAGGAGAAGAAATATAGTGTAAAAATAAATAAATAAGATCCCATATAGTAGGGAAGATTCGGAGGAGTGAGAAAAGTTCATTTGTCCAAACAGAATAATGTAAAACCAAGGGGCAACAATAGTTTGCCAATTTTTTTTTTTAACTATTTTCACTTAAGATAAAATATTTACATAATTTGATAAACATTTGAATGAAGTCATATTCAGTCCATTTGTAACAGCTCAAATTAAAAAAAAAAAAAACTAAGTACAAAGCCATTCATTTCCTCATTATGTCTTTGTCAACAAAGTGAAGTCATATAGTTTATGATTATTATTTAATTTGTGTTATAATTTGTCAAATAGTTAAGATCAAAGAATAAAATTTACATCCATTATTTGATGTTTAATTTTAATGGGAGAGAATCAAACAATTACATAGATCCAACTATTATAAGTAGGCCAACAACATATCCTGATGATCACATTGAATAATTTTTAGGAAATTTCACTACGTATCAAATTTTGACGTAATATTTATAAATATATCATCACTTAAAACTGTTCGGAAATATATCAATTTTTATTGTGTTGATAAGTGATTAACAATGAAAAATATGTGACTCAATGATTAACTTAGCCCTATTTGGTTTACTATAATTCAAGATAGCACAAGTAATCTAATACCTGAGAATTTGATGCCAGAATATTTGATTATTGAGAATCTTGGATTACCGTGTTTGTTTAACTTAATAATAATATGAGGATGCCTGATAACTTGAACTAATAAAACTTCACACAATAATTCATTTACAAAATATGTTACAGAATTTATCCACAAATTACAAATAGATATAAATTCAATCAAGAAGAAAATGCAAAAAATCAAAAAACAAAAAAAAAAAACTTGCAATTTCAATAATAATAGGGTTTATCTCAAAGGAATTTGGGGTCTATCAAATGTATGGAGAAGAAATCAAAATATCATAAAATTAAAACCGGTGGAAAAAAATCTATCAAATATAACAAAATGAACCGGAAAAAAAAATATAACTTGTTGAGAATGATTTTGATGAAACCCTATTATGTAAAAAGAGAGAAAATTAATTAAAAATACAAATAGGAAATTGGAGAAACTACATAAGAAGAAATGAAAACGTGAGTGTATGTTATTTCCTAATTTTTTTACAACTTTTTCTAATTAAATAGGGTTAAAATTGTAAAAAATAAGATTACATTCACATGGGAATCATAGAAAGCACCCAAATTCAAAAGTAATCCAATACCCTCATATTTGGGAAAATATAGATGCCATGAATTTTAGCTTGCAAAGATAATTTTAAATAAACTCCAAACAAAACAATGTAATTAGATGCCCCTTATAAGGGAATCTAAACCGGGGCTAGTGTAAAAATATGTAATTCAATATTAATTACTAATGCACATGATTAAAATTTGTTATATTTATAAATATTTTTAATAGTTGATATTTTTATAAATATTACTTATGCACATAATTTTTTTTGCCATTGACAGCTTCTAATTGAGTCACCAATAATTGAACCATGCTTAATTGTTCAAGTACGTATTATAATTATTAGAGTGAATCTAAACTATTTTTTTTTTTGGTGAATTTTTTATTGCTGTCAAATTTTTTTTAATATTTAAACTTATCATCTTTATAAAAATATTTGCAACATTTAAAATAAAAAGTATATAATAATTAAATGGCTGATTGATTATGATATGTCGTAATCAATTCACGCAATAACTATTGATTCATTGTTATATATGGTATATCACTGATTGATTAAAAAAAATAATTCTGATTTTCTTTGAAGGAAGTACTATAAAATGGTTTTCTCATTGTATTAATATAAAGAAAAAGTTTCATCTAAAAAAAACTAGAAAAAGTTTCTCAATAATTTACAATAAATCACCAATAATAACATTATTTAATTACTATTATATTTTGCCAACCTGAATATAACTCAATTCAGTGGTGGGTCCAGGAATTTGTTTAGAGGGAACTATATATAACTATTTTAAAAAAATGAGGAGACAAAATAGATAAAATATATTAAAAATTTAAATTTGTACTTATTTTTCTTTCTTTCATTTTTACATTAAAAAAAATTACGAGGGCAGTTGCCCCTCTTACTTAAATTGATCCATCTCTGACTCAACAGATAAGATATTATTGCTCTCTTCTATAAACTTTAAAATTCAAGTCTCTCTTCCCCGACTTGATCTAATGTGTAAAAACAAATTACTAATATGTCAGAATTTAGTAGCCGAAAACTCTGGATTCACGGCACATTAAAGTATTCAAGATCCCTATATTATTTAATAAAATATCGTCCTTTTTATAGAAATTAGATATAGAATTATAGGAGTTAAGATGCTTTCCAGCTTGGTTTAAGGAACCTGTGGTTCTTGTATCTTATTTTAACAGTATTCCTCCATGCAAATTTAATGCACCTTCAAGTATCTGAAAAGCCATATAAATTTTCAAGAGCTCAAGCCAAAAACCCGACTCCTTTTTTTTTTTTATATTTAAACAAATCAGCAACTTGCTTTTCTTCCAAAACCTAACTCACACAAAACCCTAGAAACTCTCTCTCTCTCTCTCTCTCTCTCTCTGAGGGTCTAAAGTAGCCCTAGAAACCTATAAAATGAAAGAAAATCAGAAACCTTATGACCGTGCATTTGGAAAAAAAACAAAAGAAAAAAACAAAATTATAACATTTTTCAGTGACCCATATTGTTGGCAATGGCAAAGGATTCTTGATTTTTTTTCAGCTAAATATGAAGTTCACTTTTGGACAAAAACAGCAGCACATGCTTTGCTTGAGAGAGAGTACTGTTTTCTTTTTTAAAGATTTTAAAATTTTATTTTATTCTTCATTTTTTCCCTGACCATGGTTCCTTTTGTCTTTTTGAGTTAATTTATTAATTAAAAGATATAGGCCAAAGCCAGGCAATTTAGTTTGGGACATAAGAAGAGATCCACTCTGATTTCATTTTTGCGGCTATCAATTTGTTTCTTGATTACGATTTGCTTTTGGCTTGCCATAGGTGTGAGCCAAATGGTCAAAATCTTGTAATTAAATTAAGCTCACGCCTGTCAAAGGTCTCTCTTGATCGATCATGTGTGTTAGGTATTCATATTTCTCTTTATAATTAATGAGTGACCCTTTAAAACTTTATTTTGACTCAAAAAAGTCCATGTTTGGTCTATTTTGAAGAGAGAATGTGAGTTAATGGAATCAAATTAAGGCCCATCACTAGAAGCCCATATATATATAACCCTATTTTGCTTGAGATAATCCAGTATAAGGCCCTTTACGATACATGTTAACATTTTATAGCCCGTTGAATTTTTTTAATGTTTTCTAACCTATTTTTTATATGATTTTATCTTTAATACCTGATTTAACATTTATTTATTTTTTTATTAAAAACACCGTTTGCAGATTTGAGATTTGACAGTCACATCCCTTGTTTCTTGCTACCGGATTTTTGGGTTTGTTTTTTTCCATTCTCTTTTCTTTCTCTCTATTTCCTTTTGTTCTTCGTGTTTCTTCTATATCCTCTCACCGTGTTCAAATTATGCATTTATCTTCTTCTTCATTTTCTCTCTGTCTTCATGAAAACGTTTTACATAATTTCATCATTCATGGTTTCGTCTTGGATTTTGTTCTTGATTTTTTTATTATTTGTTAGTCTTTTTTGCTTTTCCTTTATTTCTCAACTATATTGAGAAATAAAGTTGAATTTGGGAGATTCAAAATATGGAAATTTGCAATTGGGGAAAAATATATAGTACTTTAGTTCGCTTAAGGATCCAATGTAACTGATCTTTCATTTTAAATCTGCTTATGATTGGATGGTTTGCTTAATTATAATTGTATTTACCGTGTGTAATTAAATTACGTCGTCCCTCTATTTTTTTGTTGGAAGTGTATTCGCGACATTCCCATTGAAGCCGCAAAATAGAGTAGTCCTTTTGGTGATAAAGAATCTATATATTGGGAAGAAGGTGATTTTTTTTTTCAAACCAAAGGTTAGTTTTATCCCTTAATTAACATAAGGGTATATAAAATTGGAAACTATAAAGTGCACGTGTATATTTTATCATTAATTTAGTGTTGGGGTATGTTTTGCAATAACTTAAAAGTGTCGAGATGTATTTTATATTTTACCCATTAAACCTTGATCTTATCCCAAGAACAATGGCAAATAAAGTTAGAAGCAAATTAAAATTACAAAAAAGTCTAAAAAAATATATTTATGCATACTAATTAATGAAATGTTAGAACTTTTAAAAAATGTAACAACCCAACTTTCCAAAAACATGAAAATAAACAACTACGCAGCGGAAATAAGTATAAACATCCATTCAAAAACAAATCTTTCTTATTAAAACAAAAAGAAGTAGTTCTTCACTTCTATTCAAACTTAAAGTTCTCAAAATAAACAAACATTTCAACACAGTATGAGTGAGCTCGTTTTAAAACGAAAACTTATTGTAACAAATGGAACCAAATAAAAGAAAAATTCCAAATGCCAGTAAAACATGAAACATAAGAATTAAAGAGCATTAAATTCCCAATATTCAACTAAATAAGAAAGAAACTTTATTGCCGGCTTGTAAATCCAAGCCTAACCAGTCACCATCCACGACCCCATCATTTGCCATTTTTCTTCTTTTTATTACCTGAAAAAAAAAACATTGTAGCATCATGAGGCTACGCCCAGTGAGAATAAAGTTAAATTAAGAGCAAAGCCATAAGAAACTTTCTAAATTCCTTAAGTCCATATTCGACCTCACAACTCCCAATAACTCTCAACTTCCAAGGCATAATCTCAACTCTAGAATAAATCCCATTCTTTTAAGTTTTATCATCCAATGCCTTAGCTCCACTTTATTCACAATTAAAGTGAGCCGCACACTCAAGGTATTGAATCCGTGTCACCACGATTCGACCTTTGAGTTATTCTTCTTATGAGTTTGCAAGACTCACAAGAGAACCTACAAGTTTATTCCTCCCATTGATCAAATGGAATGAACCTACCCCGTTAAGTGTAATTAAGTTGTGCACAACTCTAATTCACCCCTTAATAGTTTATTCTCCATTAAGTATGGCCCTACTTAATGCGAACCTACAACCACATTATCTAAGGCATCAAATAATGTGATTTAAAATAAAGCATCACTACCAGAATGCTTGACAAAGCCTAGGCCCAGTTTCTAGCTCAGAAAACCCGTTTCCTCCTAAAACTGACCTTAAATAGGTTAAATCTCAAAAATTCTAAATTCTGGAAAATCATTGTATTTACAGCATTTAAAGGGTCTAAAAATGCCTAAAATCAGATCTCTAACTCACAAGATGATTCCCCGAAGAAAACCCACCCTAAAAAGCTAAACTAGCTTAATTAGTGCAGTTTTGCTTCTTTTTCGGCGACAACCGGTAAGGGAATTTTATAAAAATTTCCAGCAGCTTTTTAGGCCTCTAATCAGTCCCAAAATCACCTAGACACACTCAAGAATCATCTAAAAATAATTCCCCACCTAAACTCCCAAGAAAAGGCCTTCGACCGAACTAATCTCTACCTAAGACTCCATTGATCTTACTACATCAAGTCAAATTCCAGCAGCTTTTCTAAGTTTTAAAACACCCAAAAAGTGACTAAAAATCTTATAAACATCACTTTAAAACCAAAACATTTAGTGAACACAATAGTAACATCACTTTATATTATCCAAAAGCATGCATGCCGATAAAACTCATATTCTTAACTCCAATTCACAAAAACATACAAATATTTATTTCATGCTTAAATTCAACACCCAAGTTACTCCAAACACACAAATCAGAATAAAACATTCTTATAAAGAAAAAGAAAATTAAACTTGACCCTGATCAAAGTTTAACTAAATTCTCACCTTAATTCCAATTAATGCAAAAGCAAACAATTCAAAAAGTGCTTCCTTCCTCAACTCCACAACCTGAAATCAAGGTCTAAGGTTCTTAAAACCTACACAAAATATCTAAAAACAAATATCTAAAATTATAGGCCAACTCGGATCGATCAACGGGACGGAAAAACGCGAAGGCAACCCCGAAGGGCTGCCTTTGCGTCGGCCAGCAGCAGTCCAAAGGGGTTGCTGCCGTGGCTGTTCCTTTGTCGACGGCGGCGGTCCCAACGGTGTTTTCGAAGGCTAATTTGGTGATTGGTTTGATCGGTAAAGGCCTTTTTCAAATTTTAGGATTCTAGGGTTTGAATCAAAATTTAATCAACAAGGGTTTGAGAAATTGATTTTAATAAATCAACCAATCCCAGATCAACAATCTACAATTTAAAAGAAATTGTTGAAAGAAGAACCAATTTACCTTTCTTGATTGAATTTGAAGTTTTTCCAATTCCTTCAAACAACTCTGAATTGAACCCAACGAATGATCACCAACAACTATAAAGAAGAGAAAGAAGAATTAATGGGGAAAATCCGACTTAACCCTTCCTTGGGCGGCGGCAATGGGAAGAAGAAGAAGAAAAGATGATGAACCCTACCTTTCTTTTCTGTCTCTGTACGTTCTGTTCTCTATCAAGTCTTCTCCCTTTTTTTTTTTTCTTTTCCTTCCCCCCTCCACGCCACTTCACCTCCCTTTTCTCTTTTTTTTTTTAAATTAAAACCAAAATAAAGATAATTCATAAATTTAATTCCTGTAAAAAGAATCAAAATTTTAATCACCACCTCCTCTTCAAACATAATAAAACAATCCCACCTATTTAAATAAATAAATTATTTATTTAAATATTACTTACCGGGAACGGGTCGTCACAAAATTACTCAAACAAGAGAACTATTTTGTTATTTTTCATTGTTTTTTTAATGATTTTTTTTTTGGTTTTTTAGTTCCATAAACTATTATCAACAATTTACTGAAATATTTTATTATTTTTCATTGAATTTATTCGCTTTTTCTTTCTTTTTTAGTTTAATAATTTTTTGAACTGCTATTTGGGTAATTTTTTAAAATTTTGACTTTTTAGTAATTAGTATATAAAAATATGTTATTTCAGTAATTGCTCCATTATATTAGAATTATATAGAAACTTAAAAAGGAAATTTCATTAGGTAGCAGAATTTTCTACAATATTTATAAATATAGCATTTTTAAAAAGTATTTGCAAATATAGCAGATTTTTAAAAACTCTCATTTATGTGAATCAGAAATATCGGTGATAACTTATATGATAATCAGTGATTCGTGCATAAAATATCAGGATATCAGTAAAATCAATTATTACTTGTGAGGAAATCACTGATTACTCATACAAACGTAGTGGTAATTTTGTAATATTTTAGACGCGAATTTGAATTTTTTGCTATTTTTGCAAATAAACTTTTTTACTGCTATTTTTATAAATATTAAACCTAATTTTACTATTTTTGTAAGAGCCACAACAAAATAATAGAATATGTTTTTGCCGAAACAATTATGAGAACCCTCAAATTTTTTACATATACTAAAATTTGACACCGTTTACTTGAGGTCACACAATTTGTGCATCAATGTCGTGGGAAATATAATATAATTAGAACTTGTAAAGATAATATTAAATTTAGTTCTTTAGTTCAACCTGTTATATATCACTAATTAATCCCTTAGGTGGTTTGTTTAGCACACAATGCCTTAGTTTATTTCTTGTTGGAAGAAGTATTCTTCATATATTATATTAATCATCTTTTTCAATACGACAAGTTGTGTAGAGAAGATATTTTAAATTAAATTTCATGTTGCATGAAAATATATTAAGTAAATAAGAAAGACTTAGATTTTTTTAAAAATATTACATTAAACTACAGCAGGAGAGACTACTTCTGAAAAACTTAATTTACAAAAGCGATACAAATCATACAAATAAAACTGTTTAAATATGCAAATAATCAAGAAGGCTAAGCTAGCTAATGCATTTTATTATATATACATGGCTATAAATGATCATCTACGAAGAAAGATAATGTTTAAATTTGATTATATAAGAAGCCTACGGATTTGGCTCTGCAGATGTGTTCTTATGAACGTGACCAATACCAGGACTGTGACCAGGCTCTGTGGGCCTAAATTCATCCTTGATCCCAGCGACTTGTCTTCCTCTCGTATCGTAACCGAGCGTCGGTCGGAGAGAATGGCCAACGCCGGGGCTGTTACCTGGCGTTGTTGGGCGAAAACCGTCTTTGAAAGATACTTTTGAAGAAGCAAAGGCAGCAGAGATTTCTGGGGCTGTGGGAATATGAACTGGGAATTTATATTTGTTTAATGAAGAAGACTTAATCAGCCTTCCATGAGCAACATGTGTGGAGCAAACGATTAGAGCAAGAATAAGAATTGATATTTGGTAAATTGATTGAAACTTCTCCATAATTGATGTTTTGCCTTTTCCAAAAATACAGGGGGAAAATAATTTTGGAAGTTATGATGGATTCTGAGTGTTTGAAATTTGAATTGTGTGGGGAATTTATAGGCTGAATAAAGGAGTACTGTGTGGTATTATAAAGAGAAAGATACTCTAGAATTTTAAGCCTTTTAAAAAAAAAAAAAAAATTAAGCATTTAAATTGCATGAATCTCTAAATATGGTGGATCTTTGAAAACATCTTGGCAAATACTAACAGTACTTCATTGATTTTTTTCTTCTTATGTTCAAATTATAAGGGCTATTGCACATATAGCTGAAAAATGTCTAATATTTACAAAAATAGTATTCCAAAAAGTTATTTGTAATAATAGTAAAAAAAAACTCGAATTCGAGCATAAAATATTATAAAATTGCCACTAATTCGCGTAAGTAATCATTGATTTCCACATACGTAATCACTTATTCCTCACATAAGTAAGTTCGTGTATGTAATCACTGATTACTTGATAAGTTATCACGGGAGTAAAGAAAATAAAAAATAACTTCATCTCGACTTGTTAATAATAGCTGAACAGCCTGAACTAATAAAATCTCGTGTTTATGATTCCCGTTTTCTTTAACTTGTAGTTTTTCAAACTATGGATTAAAATAGAAACTATATTTAAAAATACAATTAATTTGTAGAGTGAGTGTTGAGATGGCACCTAGGTGAACAACAAATGTTTGTTAACTGATGGTTTGTATGTTTATGTGGTTATATTTAGATAGTCTATTCAACAGTCGATTTTTTAATTTATAAGTGGAATTAACGATTTACAATATTTTTTTAATTAACTTAATATTGGCATTGAATATAGAATTTCTTGAGGTTTTATTTTTTAGGGGCATTTTCAAATATGTTAGAAATTTTTATAATATTTATAAATTTGTTAGGAAAAAAAATATTTACAAAAATATTATAATTTTAAAAAATTTAATTATATCAGTCAATCATTATTAGTATATCAATAAACTATTAATATATCAATAATAGTTTATCAGTCGATCATTAATAGTCTATCACTGATATACTATTAATTATTGATTGATATACTAATAAATTGATTGATATACTCGACTTTTGAAATTCTAACATTTTTGTAAATATTTTTTTTTCCTAACAAATTTGTAAATATTTCACCCAAGTTTAACATTCATGTAAATTTCCCTATTTTTTAATCTTGTAAAAACCCTTATCCCCACTCATCAAGATTCAATTCTTTTGACAATTGAAAAATATTTTTGGTACTTCAATTTAATTTTTAAAAATTAAATAAATTTATTTTATTCCCTCCTTACCTTATACTTCAACACGTGTCAGGTGGTTTTAGTGATTATACAGCTTTAATCGGCTTCATTAAAAAATAATCAGACTGAATAACAATATTATTAAAACAAAAATCACGAGCCAAATAAGCCACTACCTCTAATCTCAGTTCTTAAACTTTTGAAATTGGCGGCGGCAATGCTTACAATCAATATATCTTTGACAAATAGGATCCCATTAACATAAGCTATGAGCTTTTATAAGCTTAGAGTATCAAAGATTAATTAATTTTTAAATTGACCTACCACTAATTCTTTTATTGGCAAAAATATAAATGGGGGTATCTCAAATATTTTTCTATTGTTCTCTCCACTAAAGATCGGTGTTTAAGTAATACAACTGGATGGCTGCTGTACAAACTTATATTATAATTTATAGCTTTCTTTTTGGTCCACAATTTCAAGTGAATAATTTTCATGTGGTTTGAAAATTTTCTTTTCTTCCTTTTTCTCCCATCTATGAAATATATATAAAATGTATGCTCAATGATTTTAATGGGGCTCTGAGTCGTTGCTTTGAAAGTTAAGAGATTTCTTTAGCTTGAAGAATATTCAGAAACATAAATGAATCTTGGGAAATTGTTACTATTGATTTTATTTTATTTTTTTACTTTTTAAGGTTTCTTATATGGTTGAGAAAACTAAATAAATCTCCACTTTTTAACCTTCATCATTAAAATATTAGCCACCTCTCATCGCATCTCACTTTTTGGCCATATTTCTGCTTTTTTTACACTCTTTTGCTCCGTTTTTACCCCTTAAAAACAGATCTATAGGTACAACGCGCATTGTAACTGATGAGATGTATTCTTGAAATTGTTTGTAGAATGAGTATTAGTCCCATTATTCATTGATCTTTTAGTTACATTGAAGATTCTGAGGCTTTTTCTAAGGATGGCAACGGGGCGGGGCGGGATCGAGGATGCCATTCTCATCCCCTAACCCGCGGGGATTTTAAATCCCCATACCCTACCCTATCCCCTAATCAAAGAATCGGGGCGGGTTCGGGGATCGGGTTCCCCACGGGGAAAATTCCGTTTTTTATATTTTAATTTTTATTTAAAAAGAAATATAAAAAAAGAATATATATTTAAAATATACATTTTTAAGAAAAAAAAAAGAAAACATAGTATTAAACATTTTATAATTTATAAGTTAATATAACCATATTTATTTTTTTCTACTAAATAAATATAAAAGCAAACAAAATACATAAGATGTTATTAAAATATCGGGTTCGGGTTTGGGGGCGGGGAATGTCTTCCCATCCCCTAACCCTAAAACAAATTTGGGAAAATTTCCCCCCCTAACCCTAACCCTAACCCTATAAAGCGAGGATTCTCCGCCCCTATAGGGTCGGGGCCCCTAACCCGCAGGGAATTTTGTCATCCCTCCTTCTTTCACCATTTTTTATGCAAGACTAGAGATGGCAACGGGGCGGGGAAGGGTCGGGGATGCACTTCCCATCCCCTAACCCGCGAAGATTTTTAATCCTCATATCGTACCCTATCCCCTAATCAAAAAATCAGAGTCGGGTTCGGGGATTCCCCGCGCGGAGAAAAATTCCCCGTTTTACATTTTAATTCTTACTTAAAAAAATATCTAAAAATTAAATATAAATTTAAAATACATTTTTAAGTAAAAAATAAAACATAATACTAAACATGTATATTTTATTAGTTAATATAATCATATTTTACATATATTTTTCAATAAATAAATATAAAAGTAAATAAGATACATAAGATATTCTTAAAAAATTGGGTTCGGAGGATGTATTCAACCCACTGGGAATTTTGCCATTCTTATGTAAGACGTAGCTGATTTTCTGGACACGATAATCAATGAAATTTTTTAAATTTTCTCTCAAATTTTATAATCGTCTCAGATTCGTTATATTCATATTATATATATTGTACATATTATACAGTTAATATAGTTATATGATATTTTTCCCTAGTTAATTTTGTATGGTTCACATATAGTATAGTTGACACTATATAGTACATATGGTACATTTTTTGGTTGTATCATTTTATACTCATAATGTACCAAAACATAACTTTTTTCATGTTATATGATATCGCATGATTTATGGACTTTTTATTTTATTTTTCATGATTTTCACTTTTAGTTAATTTCAGGTACCTTTGTTTACACAATGTACGTAATATGTCATTTGCTTCAATATTGCATTAAATAAAAAAATGGTACACGTGTCTTTTTAACATAATGTATGTAGTATATATGCTCGTTGCTTTTTGTACATAATATATTTGTCTTCCTCTTTGTTACTGCATTTTAGGAAGAAATGGGTTAACACACTTAAAAATCAATATATAATGTGTTACTGCATTTTTTTAAAAAAAATGGGTTAACACACTTGAAAATCAATATATAATATGTATAATACATAGAGTACAATCTCAATTCAATGTATGTATTATACACACTTGAAAATGGGTTAACACATTTGAAATGAACAAAATATTGTACATAATGTATGTAGTATATCTGTTCTCTTTTTTGTACATAATATATGTAATATATTTGTCTTTTGCTTTGTTACCTGCATTTTAAGAAAAATTGGGTTAATAAACTTGTAAATCATATATAATCTTTATACATTTAGAGAAGAAAAAAAAGAACAGAATGTATAGAATTAGGTTTTAATGAACATAATGTACAAAATATTCTTGGACAGAACACATCGAAGTACAATAAAATCTAAAAAAAAATCATAAAAACGAAGGAAAATAATTTAACTAAAAAAATCAAATTTTTTATGAGATTTATGTTTTTCCAGCTTTATATCTCCAAGATTTGTTTAAGATACAAAATTTTATTAAAAAAATGGAATAAAAGAAAGGAATGGGTTTGGAAAAAAAAAACCACAACTTTTTTTTGCAAGATCTCTTACTGATCTAACGTTTTTTTTTTGCCTCAGATCTTCAATATTTGGCGTTTTAAAAGCTTTTTGAATGAAAAATGATGGGAAAATGTGTTTGAATGAAGAGAAATGCAAGGTTTTCTAGAGTGAGGGTTTGGATTCTGAAAATTTTAGAAAGAGGGAAAAAATGAAAAGAGAGAGATAGAGTGTGTGGGTAGACTCACATGGTGGGTAATGGGGAAAATGAGAAAGAGAAGAGAAAAAAGAGAGGGAAAAAGGTGAGGTGATGTGATGGCATGGGAAAATATGTAGTTTTTTTTTTTTTTTTTTTTTTTTTTTTTTTTTTTTGCCTCCAAATGGCTATTTACATTAATGTGGTGGAAGGTGGCCTAATATCCTTAAATTACACGCATTGATAGTCATTCCCATAGATAACCCTATATTATTTTATGGGTAAAATGCACCATTGACCCAACACTTTAAGATTTTTTTTAATTTACACCCCTGCACTTTTAATTTGATTTTTTTTCACCCCTACACTTTGTATTGTCCAATTTCTATCTAATTAAAGTGTTAAACCCTAACCGACTCTAATATTTTATTGATTTCTTATTTAAAGACTACGTGAAATGACGTTTGTACCCCAACTTAAACCCAAGTAAGTCTCATCTCCCTTAACCCTAATTAATATAGAAATTAATTACTCTTAATCCTAGTAATAATAATTTCCTCAAATTCTTACCATCTTCTTCAAGATAGAAAGGACTCTTTCAGTTGATAAGAAAAAAATGACTGTTTCAAAAACTTCTGGCAATGTCGTTCTGAAGGGGTATGTGGCGGTTTACGTCGGCGAGGAGATGAAACGATTCATTATTCCAATGCGTTTTTTAGGTTTTCGTGTGAAGTTTCTCTATTCAATTCCACTTCCAATTTCGATTGTTATTGTTGTTGTAAATTTACGAATGCCAGCTACAAATCATTGTACAATAAATGATAGATAAAATAGATATGCCCTTAAATTCTCAGCCATCGATTTTGGCCTGTTTTCTTTTCT
This sequence comes from Gynostemma pentaphyllum, assembly GCA_028015215.1. Taxonomy (NCBI): domain Eukaryota; kingdom Viridiplantae; phylum Streptophyta; class Magnoliopsida; order Cucurbitales; family Cucurbitaceae; genus Gynostemma; species Gynostemma pentaphyllum. The sequence goes on from CM051352.1 coordinate 53,805,970, forward strand.
CTCTCACTATTCTTTTAATTTTTTAATTTTTCTCATTTTCTTACGAATTTTCTATTTATATTTCTCTCCCTGCATATTTAGAGGAGGGGGAAAACAAAAGGGGCAGCATTAGATAAAATTGTTAAATAATTTCGACTTGGGTTTTGGTGATTATCTGCTTTGGGTATTTTGGTTACCTTCTTCACTTTCCAGCGGTTCCCCATTTTTTCAGGTCAATTTTTTCTTAAGAACAAGTTTGGATTTTTTTTTCAAAGAAAGAGAATATATTAGATTTACTATGGCTTGAGTTGGGGTACAAATGTCATTTCACACCGTCTTTAAATGAGAAATTAATAAAATACTAGAGTCCGTTAGTTTTAACACTTTAATTAGATGGAAATTGGACAATGAAAAGTGCAGGAGTAAAAAAAATCAAATTGAAAGTGCAAGGTGTAAATTAAAAAAGTCTGAAAGTGCAGAGGGTGGTGCATTTTACCCTTATTTTATTAACTTTCTGCTGATGTCATATACATGTGAAAAGAAAAAAATACTTCCACATCCCATCCTCTCTCTTTCTTTTATCTTTCGCTTTCTATCTCTCTTCATCTCCTTCCTTCTTTCTAATTACTCTTACAAGGTGGTGGATTGAAGCTCACAAGCCAAAATAAAAAATAAAAAAATTGAGCTTCAGGAGAGTGAGAGACAAAAATGTCACTGAGCTTAAAAAAAAGATGTTGTTGAAGCTCAGGGGCTAAAATTACAGTTTTACCCTTGTATTAGGTGATTTTCTAATAAACAACTTCTATGATTCAGTTATAGAGTAATAATTTCATGATAAGTGTAAGACGAAACGTTTCGTTGTTCAAGCACCAAATCACTACAACAAGAGGGCTACCTAAAGTTTCAAAAATAGTGAAGTGTTGCGAGACACCATTATAATAATAAAGTGTTGAATTTTATCTTGTGTAGAATTGTTCCCAAGCTTCTCGTTTTGTTATATCACAAAACAGTAGTAATGTTGAACGTATCAATGGGTCACTTTCACCTATTAGAATCAAAGGACATATCTCCACAATCAGGAGTTCATAACACACTAGAGATTAAGATTTATCATGCTTGATATTTTAAGTCATATTTCGAGAATTTCCATAAACGGTATTATTTAAAGAATTGATTAAACATTGTTGTCCAATCTTGTACAATCATTATTGTACAGGATACCTTCACTCCCATGTCTCACACATGAATGATCAAGATTAGATCATTTGTAATCAATACGAAGTGGACTAGTACCAATAGTGTTATCTGATAATGTTTCCCAACCTTATCCATCTTTCTATAGACTATTTGAGGTACTATCTTGAGCTAGACCATCGTGTAATATCTCACATACCCAATTAAGATTACATCTAAGTAACCTAAGGATATTTACGTAATTTGAATGCATTTTATTGAACATATAAGGTAATGCAATAGATACTCTTCAAAGAATATAAGTTTTTTACATTTAAAAGTTATTATAAATAAATAACGTTTACTTAAAAACTGTTGGGGCATCAATCCCAACAGTTCATCCCTTAATACCAATGTGGGACTTTGTTCCTTCCTAAAAAATAAAAAAGTTCAATAGTCCATGGAACTATCCAAACTGAAACAAGTTTGGTTCGGTTCGGTGTGGTTTTTAAATGTCCATCTGTCCAAACCAATTAATAATGGTTTGGTTTCGTATTAAAGATTTTTTGTAGCAATCCAAATTAAACTATTATATACTATATTATATATAAATTATAGCTAAATAAACTCACATGTTTTATTTACTTGAACGGACAAAATCATACTCCCCGTGCAAAATTCATAGTCACAGACTCATAACAAAATCATAAATTCTAAAGGGAAATTTCATTGGGTGACAAATTTTTATGCAATATTTGTAAAAATATCAACTCAAAAAAGTATTTGCAAATATAGCAATTTTATCATGTTTATCAATGATAAACACTGATTTATGTGTTTATCAGTGATAAACATTGTGTAAAAATATGTAATTCAATGTTTATCATTTATAAACCTTATCAAAATTTGCTATATTTACAAATATTTTTTGAGCTTTTATTTTTACAAATATTGCTAGAAAAATTGCTAGATTTGCAAATGTCCCAATTCTAAAATGGGTAACTTATAGGCATCATTTATTTAAGGAAATAGGTCTGTCAATTCTTGTAGGCACCAAAGACGGCGATCATTAATTGACAAAGTTATTGTACCTTATTTAGTCTTGGTAGGGTAAGATAAAAATTATACCCTATATATATTTTTCTTTTTTTCTTTTTTTGGCAGCTATATATTTTTATATATTTTTGCTTTAATATTAAGAAAACTCCTTTAAAAAAAAGAGTATTATCATTGCTTTGACTTGGACTTTTTTGTCCTCATACTTGGAGGATTCTTTAGCTCGATGCATATGATTCAATATTAGAAAAATAATTAAGGCCAATAAACATTGCTTCAACTACTACCACTAATGCAAAAAGGCGGTTTTGATTAGTAATGAATGGCTTATATAACAGAAGAATTATATGTTTGACCGAATCTTAGCAGTCATTAACGTTAGTACCTCGTGTGGTTTTTGAATATATTATATTATATACTTCATTTCCCAAAAAAAAAATTAAAAAAAAATCATATAATAATTAATTATATTATATGCAACTCAAACACACTTTTGTTGAGAATCCCACGTCGGAAAGATGTAGGAAACTCATAACATTTATAAACTCTAAGGGCCACTACTCTCATTACCAATTGGTTTTGGGATGGATGCTCACATTATTAATATGGTATCAGAGCCCAACAAGCCCAAACGGGCATTCGATCCAAAAATGGGATTCGACCCAAGAATGATGAGCCCAAAAGAGACACCATCTTGAGGGGGCATATTGAGAATCACATATCGAAAAGATGTAGGGGACTCATAACATTTATAAACTCTAAGGTCACTCCTCTCATTACCATTATTAATAACTTTGTGAAACTTACAACTTTAAAATGTTCACATTGTCTTTAAAATTACCAAGTCAACCACTTCTCTTTGTCAAATTCGAAATCGAATATACCCCAACATAAACTTACCTTCACCAATTCATTGCAAGAAATAACAAACAAGTTGAGTTTAGTTACTAGATTGTATGCTAATGGCTCCTAAACAACCACAAACTACTCATATTTGGTATATCCTTTGAGGAATATTCTAAGTTTTTCTCTTTCTTCAAGAGTTCTTTGTTTTAAAAGTTTGAGTTTATAAATTACATACACAATATTCATGAATTCATTATAGACGCCATTTTTTTCAATTTTCCTTCAAATTTAAAACCTGTTTGGTCCCTAAACATAAAAAAGTGTTCCTAAACTTTCAAAATTTAATTTTAATCTTCAAACTTCACCTAACATTTTGTTTCAATTCCTCTCTATAAAAGTAGAGAGAGGGAGTTCAAGATGATCATAAGAGATGCATTTTTCATTAATTGATGATCAAAGAATACAAAACTCTTTTATAGAGAGTTAGGTACAAATGGTAAATAAACAATCATTTCTAACAAACTCCAAGAGCTGATTTCTAAGTTCTAAAATATCTTCTAACTGAAATCAGCTAACTAATAATGAATAGTTAGGTTCATAACTTCCTTATCTTGACCGTAATTATATCAGTGGAAGAGGTAAGCTAATGTGTTGTCTTTAGGCTATCTCACTATCTCTTTTTTTAAAAAAAAAAAAAAAAAAACTAGAGATCATTATATTCAATATATAATATTGAGTAGCCACATGATTAGATCTATAAGGGCATAAGTAATCTCGTATTTTGAATTTACAGTCGGATTGAACTAAAAGTGAACATAGTAAAATGGTGAAGGTATTTATGCCGATTAGATAAAAGAGAAACAGTGAGATATGACTTTTGAAAGTCGAATGTAACGGATGTGGGGATTATAACTCTACCAATTTCAAAAGTAAATGAAATATAGTATCATGTGATCATTTTTCTGTTAAAAAATTAAATAAAGAGATAATTAAAGAGATCCACAAAATGTTATATAATTTTTTTTTAATTAAAGTAGTTTGAGGACTACAATTTTTTAATGTTTAGGAATTAAAAATGAAAATTTTCAAAATTTTTATACCAAAAAAGAATTTTCAATATTTTATTTAAACATCATATTGTTTCTACACTATAAATTCATACACAAAAGCTAGATTTTCATAAATCTCAAATTATATAAACTCACACTTTGTCAACGCCGCACACCAAGTTAAAATTTCTTAGAAATGCACTAAATTATATGTATATACTATACTAATGCGTATGTACAATCATATCATAATAACCAATGGTTTACTTTTGTACTAAACTTTATAATTAATGGGAGAAATCTGGTCGACCATCCCAAAAAGTCGAAGTCAAAAACCCCCCACCACAGGTTGCAAGCAGCCAAAGGCTTTTCAGGCGAGGGAGAGAATAGGGTCCGCACCACTTCTTTTTGTCACAATATATAATAATCTATTTAATCAATAAGTCAAAACTTAAAAAATAAAAAATAAAAAATAATGATATGAATCATGAGATTCTAATTATAAGCTGAGTGCTAGGGCTGCCCGCATTTTGAATCCCTATAACAAATAACATCATCAAACTCACATTCATATGTTAAATATTTAATAATGGAATTTCATTCTTACCTATTAAATACAGACTTTTTATTTCTAAATATCTGATTCCAATCATGCATACAAAATACTCTTAATGTGTATAACTATTTTTCTCTTCTATTAAAATTATTCATCTAATATTTATGAAATGTGTGAACTAGATCATCAAAAATATATCAAATAACATCTTCATAAAGTTAGACCTAAAATTAAACTATAAAACCGAAGAATCTTCCTCAATATATGGAGGGCTCCCTCCCACTCATTTTTTTCCATTAAAATATTAAAAATCAAAAAGAGAGAAGATTTTGATTCCCCTCTTGAATATAGTGCTCAAGCTGTCAAGCACGGGCAAATATTTGTTGAATACTTACTTTGCTAAATGGTAGGAACGTTTTTCAAAAAGAAAATACTTTGCATGCGAAAGGTCACAGATTTATAGGCCGGTGAAGAGATTTTGGTGGAAATTTTTATAAGAGATCTCAAACCCTTAAAGATGATCACTTTGTAATATTTCTTAACCTTTTGTTCCTTGGAGATTTTCAAGGTCTTTGCCTTTGTCAAAGGGTCATTATTCAACTAATGATATTGTCCTTTTAATGACTAGGAATAATATATATATATGATTTATTTTTTATATTGTGTTCTTTTGTAATATTAAATTAAAAGTATTTTTTAATTTCTTATTTTATTAAATTGGGTACTATGCCATATCTTTTGGAATAGACCAAATAAAATTCTCTATATATGGAAATATTCTCTTATAATTAATGCGTCTTCTTTGTCATTGATTTTTGATTGAGTACACAACTCTCTATTTATAGAATTAATTTTCAAAAGAATAGGTTACATTTTCAGTTCAACAAAACTAATTACTAGTATTCAATAAAAATAAGAGTAAAATGAAAATGCGACATTTGTGGTTTTGGTTAAATGTATGAACACCCCATGTGATTTGAAAATGGTAAATCACACCCATATAGTTTCGAATTATGTCAATCAGACTCCTCCCCTCCTATGTCGTTAATTTTATTTTAGGGCTATTATCACATATACCCAATATCGACACTACAAGAAAAACGCATTTGGAGTCCCTATTGCTTGCGATAAATGCTGCCTCTAAAAAATGGAAATAGCGACGAATTTAGCGGCGAAAAAGTTGATCGCCAAAAAGGGCGCCGCTCGGGAAAAATAGCGATAAATTTAGTAATAAGCTACATAAAAAGGGGGGAAAAAATGAGATGCTAAAAAAGTTGACATTTAGCGGCCAAATTGATCGCTGAAAATATAGACTAAAAGGCTTATTACGCCTCTTTTTTTGAGACACATTTCGTAGCTAATATTAGCGACGAATTGCATCTCTAAAATAGAGATGCATTAGTTCTCTAATAAAGTCAATTAGTTGACTTTAGCGACGAATTTCATCTCTAAAGTTAAAAAAAAATTAAATATTTAGAGACACATTTCGTCGCTAATTATTCATATTTTTTAAAAAAATAAAAGATAATAATAATTAATAAAAATATAAAACATCCAAACAAAATTGTTTATAAAAAAAAGTATTCCAAAACAATAAACATACTAATCAAAAAAGAATATACTAATTAACAATAACATACAATTCAATTAAACTAATTTTACCAATTCAATTAAATCAATTAACAATATTACACTAATTTTACCAATTCAATTAAACTAATTAATATTAATAAAAACATTAAACTCATTAATTTTACAAAATAACATACAAATTAATCAATTAACATACAAATTAGTAAGTTAATTAAACATATAAAATTACATACTTTTTTATCTAAATACATTAAAAACATACCAATTAACCCTAATTTTTATAAATTAACAATTAACATATAAAAAGGGGGGGGGGGGGGGGGGATAAACACATTACTTAATTACTTAAACATTAATTTAACATATGAAAAATTAACATACAAATTAATTAAATAAATAAAAACATACTAATAAATTTATTAGAAGCTTATTAACTTTAATCTAATTAATACTAATCTATATTAAGCTAATTAACAACATACTAATCAATTAATAAATAACATACAAATTAATAAAAAATTAACATTAAACAATTAACTCTAACTTTTGACAATAAACATACTAATGAATTTGAAATCAATAAATAACATACTTAATTAATAACATTAAACTAATCAACACAATCTTTTAACAATTAACATACTTATAAATTAAAAATTAATAAATAATTACAAATTACTTAATTAATAAACATTAATTTAATTAAAGCTAAATTTAAACAATAAACATACTAATGAAATTAAAATATACTAATGAAATTAAACAAATTAACAGTTATTTAATTATAATTTTACCAATTAACATTAACAATAAACTAAGTAAACTAATTTTACCAATTAAATTAAACTAATTAACATTAACAATAACATTAAACTAATTAATTTTACCAATTAACATAAACTAATTAACAATAACATTAAACTAAGTAAACTAATTAAAGTAATAAAACTAATTAACAATAAAATTACATATATACATTAACAATTAACAATAAGAATAACATTAACAATTAATTACAATTAACTGTTAAACTAAGTAAACTAATTAATTTTACCAATTAACATAAACTAATTAACAATAACATTAAACTATGTAAACTAATTAAAGTAATAAAACTAATTAACAATAAAATTACTATTATACATTAACAATTAACACTAAGATTAACATTAAACATTAACAATTAATTAACAATTAACTTACAATTTCATGATAATTACATTAAGAACATAACAATTAACATACCAATTAACATATACAATGCAATTTCATGCTAATTTGAGTTTAAAAAATTGAGAGAAATCACCGTTGATCGAAGCTTTGACGGGGAAGCGGAGGCAGTGAAGGAGGGAGGTCGTGGTGACGGCGGGGAGGGAGAACGTTTGGGGAAGGGAGGCAGGGGGAGGGGGAACGTTTGGGCGAGGGAGGTGTGAGCGTTCGGGGGAGGGCGGCATGGTGGCGGGACGTCCGGCGGCGTGGTGGCGGGGAAGGTTTTGGGAGCTATGGAGGGAGGGAGAGATATGGGGGAGGGAGATAATAAAATGAGAAAAGAAAAGTGAAGGGGTGAAGGGTTCTGTGACCCTTTTTAATTTTATTTTAGCAACGAAATACGTCGCTCAAGGAAATGAATGGACGCCAGTTGGGCACGGATTTTAATAGCACGCGTCATTAATTTTCCTTTAGCGACTAAATTGCCGCTAAAAAAATTCAATGACCGCCATAATTTCATAGTTAGCGGTTGCGGGGTCTAAAATTAATGAAAATTTTAAAAAACGCGCTTTATATTTATATTAGCGACTAAATGTGTCTCTATATTTTAAAATATTCGTTCAAACTTATGATATTTCAAATAAAGACACATTTCGTCTCTATTAGGGCAACTACCCATTAGCGACGAATTTTATCGCTATTCGTTGAATATTCTAGAATGTGAAAATCCCTTTAGCGACGAAATGTGTCTCTATTTGAAAAAGTATTATAGAATGTGTAAGTCATTTTAGCGACGAAATGTGTCTCTATTCTAGAATGTGAGGTCATTTTAGCGACGAAATTCGCCTCATTTTCGAACATTTTGGAATTCTTCTTTCCGTTAGCGATGTATTTCGTGGTTATGTTCATAGTAGAGACGAAATACATCGCTATTATATATGAATTTTTTTCATTTTTTTGGTTCCCTTACAAGTTTAACAATCATTAACAATTTAAACATCATCTTCAAATTCATCGATGTTGGATTTAGATTGTCGCTTTTTTTTTTTGTCCTTAGAAGGTTTTAGAGATGAATCATCAATGAAAGGGAGATCAATATATAAGCCATCGGGATCAAACAATGTTTCTTACGTCATTTAACGGTCGAGCGGTTTAGAGATTATTCCTTCGTCCTATTTCACGACTCGCACCTCTTCTTCTTGAAAGCTACAAATTCCTCATTGTCTTTATCCTGAAGACTTTCGCAATGTGACACGGCCGCACTTTGCAAACAACTAACCAATCATTGAATTGTCTAGAAGACGGATAAGGTAAAAATACGTTTGAATCGCTGTTGTGCCAATACAAATTGATCATTTGGCGCATTTCCTTTTTCTTATTCACCTCTAAAATATGCAAATGTGGTATTTTTCGCATTCCACCTCGTCGAATTGTCTCAAACCACGTACGTTAAATAGTATGGTACGCTTACACTCCCTCCGCATAATCAAGCTCAATAATTTCATCAATGACTCCAAAGAAATCATCTTCATTGTTTCGAACACTTGACCCTTAACCATACGCCATCGCTATCCTTGCTCTCGTTCGTGAATGGAATTTTGTTTGAAATTTGTAGCCTTTCCCTAAATAACCGGGTATGAGTTGGCAATTCTAGCAGGTCCTTTTGCTAACATTACAATGTGATTGTTTGTAACTGGTGTCGTTGGCGAATCAACCGACACGACAATTAAATTTGGTTGAAGAATAACATAATTGCATTTAAGATGAACAAATATAACACGTAATCATACTCACGTAAGCATAAAATCATAAACGAAGTCTCTCACTTATAATCCCCTCCCTGTTGTGTTCATTCCATTGGATTTCTCGTGCATTAAAAAACTCAACAAATAACCTATTATTGAAAATAATATATTATAAACTTGAAAAGGAAGTAATATAACTCTAAAACATATTATTTTAGTTCTTACTTACTCGATATAAGGTTCCACCTCTCGACAATTACACAACACGACGCTTGTGCGATGTGATACTCTTCCTCGCTCGGGGTCTCCGCACGTGCTTTCCAATAGTTCTCGCCTATCTGTAAAAATAGACAAATCATTTGGATCAACTCCGGAGGAAGTGAATTTTGAACAAAATTCCGCCGAATCTAATATAAGGGGAAATATTCCCGCTTAGAAAATATTGGGGGAAAATTCCTCCCAAATTTAGCGATGAAATGTGTCCTAATAAAAAATTAGCGACAAAAGTGTCTCTAAAATTAATAAAAAAAACATGTAAAATAAGAGACATATTTTGTCGCTAATTTAGGGACAAATGCGTCTCTATTCTTTTGCACTATTCTAATTAGCGACCAAAGTGTCTCTAAAATTAATATAAAAAACAGTAAAATAGATACATATTTTGTCGCTAATATGGGGGACAAATTGCGTCTCATTCTTTTGCACTATGCTAATTAGCGGGCCAAATGTGTCTCTAACATTAATAAAAAAAATGTAAAATAGAGACATATTTTGTCGCAATATAGGGACAAATTGCGTCTCTATTCTTTTGCACTATGCTAATTAGCGACGAAATGTGTCTCTAACATTAATAAAAAAATATATAAAATAGAGACATATTTTGTCGCTAATATAGGGACAAATTGCGTCTCTATTCTTTTGCACTATTCTAATTAGCGCCTAAAGTGTCTCTAAAATTAATAAAAAAAACATGTAAAATAGAGACATATTTTGTCGCTAATATGGGGGACAAATTGAAAAAGGGTGGCTCTATTCTTTTGTACTATTCTAATTAGCGGCGAAAGTGTCTCTAAAATTAATAAAAATAATAATGTAAAATAGAGACATATTTCGTCGCTATTATAGTGACAAAATGAGTCGCCATTATGGCGGGAAACTTCGCGCTAATTCTTGAGACAAAACATTAACGATGGACTTTCCTTAAGACGCTAAATAGAGATGAATTTCGTCGCTAAAAGTCAAACGTACCATTAGCGATACATTTCGTCGCTAAATAGCGTCGCACCCTTTTTGTCGCTAAATTTAGGTCGCTATTTCCAGTTTTTCTTGTAGTGCGAGTCTCAGTTTTCAAAAAAACCACAAACATTGAAAAATATCAAAATTACCCAACACATAATTAACCTATAATTTTTTTATGAAAATTTGGTTATAATTGATATATTATTTTTGTAAATTTATGTTATTGATAAAATTTAATATTAGAATTTACATTCATCGATAAATTATTGTTGTAAAATACATCAATGATATATCATTAAATTAATAGAATATATAAAAATGGGTAAATCTGATATAAACATGAAAGTGTGGCATATATGAAAACAAAACTCAAAAGTTGGCTACCACGCATAATTTTCCTTTATTTTAGCCATAATTGCTTTGCTTGAACTTTGATTCAGATGATTCAAGATGTTTTGGAATCTTCATTTCGGGCTCTACGTTATGGTCACTTCAAAACTTCTAAATAATCACTAAACAAAATGGTTAAAAGTTTTAATCAAACCTAATATTTTGATGATAATAAATTCTTTTACTTATTGATGATTTTGAAGTTTTGAAGTGACCTGAACGTAGAGCTTAAAATGATGATTACAAAACATCTTGAATCATCCAAATCGAAGTTCAAACGAAAAATTTATGACTAAAACAAAGTTAATGACGATAGAGGAGAGTGGTCTTATTGAAATAATTTGAAACTACAGGGATATGATTTGTCATTTTTAAAACCACAGAGGGTGTTTATACATTTTCCAAAACCACAAGGAACCCATTTGCATTTTACCTTAAAAATAACTACTTTCCAATAACAAACAAATGCTTAATAGTAAATAACGGTTATTATCAGTTCCATGGATTTAAATAAGAGTAATGGTAGATAAAAAAAAACTAATGGTATTAGCAGTGACTAATACCGTTACAAATCATTATATTGCTTTTAATAAAAATCTTGATTGTAACAGTCGATAATCGTTATGTTATAAGTCCGTAACAGCTGTTATAATTTTATTAGACCACGACCGTAATTTAAAACCCTTAATTAGGTCTACTGAATTTTCTTAATTAAAACAAGGTTGAACACCACCTGCGTTAAATTTATCTCCCCTTAATCAATTGATCTATGAAAAGAAGTTTCCTTTAACACATTGTATTCACAAGAGATGTATTTTTCCCTTTCTCATTTGCTTTGAAAGGGGGGAGGATTTGAAGGATGTATTGGATTGAATAAAAATCGTTGGAAACTCACATTCTTAATAGACTATACGGTATCAAAAAAAATATCTTCAATTCTTATTAATAAATATTAACTTCTTTCTCTTAGAGTATTTTTATTGGAAAGTAGTTTTCAATATGGAACTTGTGATGCACTAGTTCGTATTGCGAATTATAAATGTTGAGAATGTACATAATTGAATCATCTAATGGGCCGTTTGTTTAAAGGTAATATGAATATCAGGGTAATTTTGAATGTCTAGTATATCCAAATGTCTAATATAGTTTACAGTTGTGTTTGTTGCCCATGAATATTTGGATTATATTTTGCAGAATTTATGTTAAGGGGATGTATCATAACTACATGTGATTTCAATTATACCCTTCTTTTTTATATCAATAATTTTCTTGTTATATTCTTATTTGTATAGATCAATTCATATTAATTAAATATTTAAATAATATTTTTATTACCTTTATTAAAAAAATAATATATTCATCAAATAAATATTTTATGATTCCAACTCTATTTTAATTTAATATGTTATTTAATAAAAACTAAAAGCTTATACAGTTAAAATAAAATTTATTTTATATATAATTAATTTATGGATATCCTGAGATGCCCGAATATCCTCAATCATAGAAATATTTATGTCATGTGAAATAAACTGCATAAATATTATTTTAAAGGAAAATGGTGGAGAAAGTATTCAGGGAGGCGGCCACAATGTGGCTACCCGCTGAATAAGTGACACATGTCACTAATAATAAATACTTTCTTATTTATTGTGCCAAAGAAACGGAAGAGAAACGAGGCAAAGTTTTACCGTGTAGAAGGCTTTTTTTTCTTCCTTAACCGATAAAAAGGGGCGATACTAAATCTGAAGATGGTTATTTTTTTTTTTTTTTGGGTTAATTTCATATTAGACCATAATAAATAGGTATAATAGCATTAATACTTATATGTTTTATAAATTAGAAAACTTACCCACTTTAACTCCACGCGCCGTTTAAGGGAACAATGAAAAGACGTTTTTTGCCCTCTATTTATTATGGTATACAACATTTAAGGAAAGGGTGTGATGGTAATTGTTTAAAACGGAAAACATGAGATCACCGCCATTTATGGTGTTTTTTGGGCAAAATTGATATTAAAAAAACACAACCGGTATTAGTGAATAAATGTGAATTAATGTGGATATTCTTGATAATATTTCTTTTTTCTTATAGCCTACATATTATTGATTAATATCTGAAGATAAAATACGTTTAACGTAAAATTATTTGAACATTTTAATTTAAAGTTTAGAATTAATTTTTGTTTCAATTTATCGAAAAGTAGAATTAAAAAACGTATGCAAATTTTTAAGTAATACAGGATGTGATAGTCAATAAAAATAGTTTTTAATTTTATTTTAGTATTATATCTCAAATATTGATTTGACTTTTAATTATATACTATTTCAAATGGTAATAATTTTTAGATTTTAAATATTCAATTTAAAAAATATTTTAACTTTTTAAATAAATATAAAAAATCATTTTTTTATGCAAAGTGTTAGAGGTGAGAATTAAATCATTCTCTTGAATGTAAAATTACAAAGTCTAAATCAATGAGTTGTGCTTGATTGAAATATACAATATTATTATCAGACGTTAAAAGATTAATGGTTAATTATATGAATTAATTGGAATTTAATTGAAAATTAATAAAAAAAATTATTTTAATTTGAACACAAATAAAAATAAATATATATATTTATAAATAATAAGTAATCAGCAGACCATAGGGATCTAGATAAGTTTCAAAAAGGTCAAAAAAAGGAAAAGGGCTTCAAGTTTCGTCTTGGAAATTGGAAGTCTCTTGCCGTTGATTCCGTCAATTCAAAAAGTAAAAAAAAAAAAAATCCGTTAGAGCGCATGTCACAATTTGAAGGCCAGTCTCAATGAGACGGCGACTTCGAATAATTTCTCGAAACGGTGAGTGTAGTGATTGGAATGAATCAAAGATGCTTTAAATTAAGTAAAATTATTCCTATATTTTTTTAAAATAAAATCCCTATAAGAGTTTTAAACTTGTGATTTAGGGATTAATAATTTAATTTTGTGTTAGAAAAGCACCAAAAATCTTTATTAAATTTTCAATCAATAAAAGGGAAAAGGTTTTGGGGATGAGGGTGGGATTTGAACCTACCTACGCACAGTTATAGAAAGTGTGTGGTCTTTTATATAGGGATGGCAATGGGGCGGGGTAGGGCTGGGTCGGGGATGCCATTCTCATCCCCTAACCTACGGGGATTTTAAATCTCCATACCCTACCCTATCCAATCATCAATGAATCGGGGTGGGTACGGGGATTCCCTGTTAGGGATCGGGTTCCCCGCAGGAAATTTTTTTTTTATTTTTAAAAAGAAATTCTTATTTAAAAAGAAATATAAAAAAAGAATATATATTTAAAATACACATTTTTAAGATAAAAAGAAAACATAATATTAAACATTTTATAATTTATAAGTTAATATAACCATATTTTTTTTTTCTACTAAATAAATATAAAAATAAACAAAATACATAAGATGTTATTAAAATATCGGGTTCGGTGTAGGGGGCGGAGCGGGGAATGTGTTCTCATCCCCTAACCCTAAAACAAATTTGGGAAAATTTTCCTCTCTAACCCTAATCCTATAAAGCGGGGATTCCCCTCGCTTATAGGGTCGGGGCCCCTAACCCGTGGGGAATTTTGCCATCCCTGCTTTTATATCACTCTTGTATCAATGCACTTTCTTCCGACACCAAAAAATCATGGGTTGGACTTAGTTGAAATATGTACTCACCACCATCCATGAAAAATACAAAAATTATGAGATGGAATAAAATTTAGAATCAAATTACTGATATCTTCCACTTCAAAAATATTTTTAAAAATGGGTGATTGCAAATTTAGCATGATTTTCTACCATATTTTTTATTTTGTTATCAAAAGAAATTACAAATATAAAAAATTCTTGTACACGTCAATTAATAATTGTTATGATTATTGTCCATCAATAATAAATTAAATCAGTTTTACTGAATTCTATAAATCAATGGTTATCGCATAAAGAATTATCATTTATCGTAATCCATCTATCTTTATCATAGTTAATTAGCAAATATTTTATATAAAAAATGTTATATTTGACATGTCATTAACCCTCTATAGTTAGTTCTTTACTATAGTTAATCTTTTAGCTAACTCTAGTTAGTTTGCTGAGGTGTTAGAATTGATAACTGTCAGTTTGTTAGAGTTAGTTGGCTGTAATAACTTTGTAAATAGGGGTTTTTTTTTGCATATTCGTATTGAAAAAAGCTGAGAAGAGCTTGAGAGAAATAGTTCCCATCAATGGAGGAATATACAAGTTATTTTCTTTCTTTTTTCTTCTTCTGTTCTTTAATCTGCATGTGAGATTCAACAATTGGTATCAGAGCCTGAGAATCAAGGAAATTTCTGAAAAACGAAGATGGATTGATGCTTTAAGATCAATCCATGGCTGCGAGGTTCGAGCTTGAGAGATACGATGGAAGAGGCGACATTGGGATCTGGAGAAAGAAGATGAAAGCACTTCTCGTCCATCAAAAAGTAGCAAAAGCTATTGAAAATCCAAAGAAAATTCCAGAAACTGTGAAACCAGAGCAACTGGCAGAGATGGATGAAATTGCATTCATTCTCATGATTCTTTATCTTTCAGACATGGTACTGAGGCGAGTAAATGAAGAATCAACAGCTATTGGAATTTGGAACAAGCTTGAAGCTCTGTTCATGAAGAAATCCCTCTCCAACAAGATACTTCTCAAAGAAAAGTTCTTTGGATTCAAGATGAATGCGTCCAAGAACCTTGAAGAAAACCTCGATGACTTCAACAGAATATGCCTTGACCTGATGAACACTGGGGAGACCATGGATGAAGAAAATCAGGCAGTCATTTTGTTAAATGCTTTGCCAGATTCATTCAAAGAAGTCAAGGTTGCAATTAAATATGGCAGAGATTCGTTGACTATGGAAATGGTTCTTGATTCGTTACGGTCAAAAGAACTGGAATTAAGTTCTGAAAGAAGAGAAGCTGAAGTACTAATGGTCAGAGGCAAAAATCATGATTCAAAGCTTGGAAGAAAACCATGGGGGAACAAGTTTAAATCCAAGACCAAAGGTAAGAAATGCTACTTATGTAATAAAGAAGGCCATTTCAAGAATCAATGTCCTCAGAATGATCAGAGGGGGAAGTTTCATAATCAATAAATGGTTAATTCAGCAAACATCCATGAAGGATATGAAACAGTTGAGCTCTTAATGGTGACAGATAGTCAAACAGAATCAAAATGGATTCTGGACTCTGGAGCTTCATTCCATATGACTCCAAACATGAACATTTTGTAAGAATTTAAAGAATTTGATGGAGGTAAGGTATTCATAGGCAATTATGTGCAGTGTTGGGTCAAAGGGTCAGGATCTGTAACCTTGAGAATGGAAGATGGATCCTTGAAGACTTTGCAAGCTGTAAGATATGTACCTGATCTTAAGAGAAATTTAATTTCACTTGGAACACTGGCTAGGGCTGGCTATAGCTACAATTCCAGTAAATGAGTCTTGAAAGTCTACAAAGGGTCTGTTATGATAATGAGGGCAGTGTTGAATAAGACATTGTATGTCTTGCAAGGAATAACAGCTGTTGGTGAATCAAATGCTGTAATCTCAAGTTCTTTAAGTGATACTGAGATTTGGCATAGAAGGCTGGCACATGTGAGTGCACAAGGGCTTGAAGCACTGAATTAGCAGGGGCTATTGGGAAACCAGAAGATTGAAGATCTACCCTTTTGCGAATTCTGTGTTTATGGGAAAGCCACAAGAACTAGCTTCAAGAAAGGGGTTCATAACACCAAAGACCTCCTTGAATATGTGCATTCTGACATCTGGGGGCCTGCTGTGATATCAACACATGTTGGGGCTAAGTACATTCTTACCATAATAGATGATTTTTCCAGAAAATTATGGGTGTTTACTCTTAAACAGAAAAGTGATACTTTTAAAACATTTGCTGATTGGAAGATTCTTATGGAAAACCAGACTGGCAAAAGTATCAAAATGATTAGAACAGATAATGGCTTGGAGTTTATATGCAAGGAATTTGATCAAATGTGCAAAGAGGCTGGCATTAGAAGACATCTTACTGTTGTAAGGACACCACAGCAAAATGGCTTGGCTGAAAGGTACAACAGGACACTTTTAGATAGGGTGAGATGTATGTTACTGAATGCAAATCTGCCTAAGGTATTCTGGGGTGAAGCTGTACAGACAGCTGCCTATTTGATCAATAGAAGCCCATCTGCAACTCTTGGAAAAAAGACTCCACAAGAGTTATGGACAGGAAAACCTCCAAATCTTGCTTACCTAAGGATTTTTGTCTGTGCAGCCTATGCACATGTTAAAAAGGACAAGCTTGGACCTAGGGCAAAGAAGTGCATCTTCTTGGGATATCCTAAAGGAGTAAAAGGGTATAAACTATGGTCTTTGGAAGTTGGAGAACCTAGATGTTTTATCAGTAGAGATGTCACATTTAATGAGCAAGTCATGCCATGGAAGTGTGAAGTCAGAAATGAGGGTTCAAAACAGGGGGGTAACTTTCTAATAGAAGCAGTTGCTACTGAAAACAATGATGGTAATGTAACAGCTGATGTAGAGGATGTTCAAGTGTCATCTTCAAAGGAATTGCCAACTGTGGAAGAAGACCTTTTAAAGGACTATCGGCTTACCAGAGATAGAAATAAAAGGTCTGTGAAACCATCTGCAAAATACAGTGAATCTGATTTTGTGGGTTTTGCTTTTAGTTGCATTGATGATTTGTCTCAAGAGCCAAATTCTTTTGCTGAGGCTATGAGATCAAAAGACAAGGAGAATTGGCAGATGGCTATGGAATCAGAATTGAAATCATAACACAAAAATGGGACTTGGTATTTGGCCAAGAAACCAGAAAGGCACAAGACAATTGACTGTAAGTGGGTGTATAAATTGAAACCAGGCATTGAGGGTGTTGAAAAACCAAGATTCAAGGCAAGGTTAGTTGCCAAAGGTTTTACACAAGAATATGGAGTGGACTATAATGAGATCTTTTCCCCTGTAGTCAGACATTCTTCAATCAGGTTGCTGCTGGCTGTTGTTAATCAACTGAATTTGGAGCTTGAACAGCCTGATGTAACCACTGCATTCTTATATGGAGAATTGGAGGAGGAGATTTATATGAAGCAACCAGTTGGCTATGTGGAGAAAGGTAAAGAAGACTGGGCTTGCAGGTTAGTGAAGTCAATAAATGGGCTAAAACAGTCTCCTAGGCAGTGGAATAAGAGGTTTAATGACTTCATGATATCAAATGGTTTTGAGAGAAGCAATCTTGACAATTGTGTGTATGTTAAGAAGGTTAGAAATTCTGTTGTTATCTATCTTTTATTGTATGTGGATGATATGCTATTGGCATCACAAAGTAAGAAAGAGATAGATAAGTTAAAAGCTGAATTGTCTAATGAATTTGAGATGAAAGACTTGGGATGTGCTAGAAGAATTCTGGGCATGAATATTATAAGGAAGAGGGATGAAGGAGTCTTGTTTCTGAATCAAAGTGACTATTTTGAGAAAGTCTTGAATAGATTCAAAGTAGGAGAGATGAAAGCTGCATCAATTCCTCTTGCTCAACATTTCAAGCTGTCTAAGTTGCAGTGTCCACAAACTGAGAAAGAAGAAGGCTGAAATGGCTGAGGTTCCTTATTGCAATGTGGTTGGCAATCTAATGTATGGGATGATTTGCAAAAGGCCTGATTTGGCTTATGCAATGAGTGTGATTAGTAGATTCATGAGCAAACCTGGAAGACCACTTTGGGAGGCAACTAAGTGGGTGCTGAGGTATTTGAAAGGAACTAAAAACACTGGTTTAGTGTTTTCAAAAGGAAGCAGCAGTGGTTTTAGCTTGCAAGAATTTGCAGATGCAGACTATGCTACCGATTTTGATAGAAGAAGGTCTACAACTGGGTATGTGTTTACTTTATTTGGTAACTACATAAGTTGGAAGTCGTCTTTGCAGTCTGTTGTTGCACTATCTACCACAGAGTCAGAGTATATTGCTTTAGCTGAGGCTGTGAAGGAAGCTAAATGGATTGCTGGCTTGATGAAAGATATGTGTTTAGAGGGTGCTGTTCCTGAAATATTTTCTGATAGTCAAAGTGCATTGGCTTTGACAAAGAACCATGTGTTTCATGATAGGTCCAAACATATTGATGTTAGGTTCCATTATTTGAGAGATATAGTCTTGAAGGAGGAGGTTGTTCTTGAGAAAATTGACACAAGGGACAACCCAGCTGATATGTTAACCAAATCTATGCCTAGAGCTAGATTTGTGTACTTGTGTTCTAATTTGCTGAAAATTGGAGAATGATGGCTTGTGAAGATTGTTGTTCTGTGCATCATTTGAAGTCTTGCTAAATGGTGTATTGCAAGGTTGCAAGTCTGTTATCTGTTTTCATTTTTTGAGTTGTTTTTGAATTTCTTAATTCATGTCAAGAGGGTGATTTGTTATATTTGACATGTCATTAACCCTCTATAGTTAGTTCTTTACTGTAGTTAATCTTTTAGCTAACTCTAGTTAGCTTGCTGAGGTGTTAGAATTGATAACTGTCAATTTGTTAGAGTTAGTTGGCTGTAATAACTTTGTAAATAGGGTTTTGTTTTTTTTTTTTTTTTTTTTGCGTATTGAAAAAAGCTGAGAAGAGTTTGAGAGAAATAGTTCCCATCAATGGAGGAATATAAAAGTTCTTTTCTTTCTTTTTTCTTCTTCTGTTCTTTGATCTGCATGTGAGATTCAACAAAAAAAATGATGCTAATTATGAAAATTTTCCTTTCAAGAAGTTAAATAAGTAGAATAAAAGTAAAGTTACAGTCTTGCAAAATTGTAATTGCAATTTTTATAGATTTGTACCATCAACTTTAAACCGAAACTATGAGAAAATAAAAGAAAGTTGAAGAGTGAAGATGACGAGGTGTCAGAGGCCATCAACTAAATGACTACTTGAGTTTATAATCTTTAGAGTAAAATCTTAGGAAGAGAATAATTTAATTAGGTAAAAAATTAATAAAGTTCATCAATTTTAATAATATTATGTAATTGTTCAGAGTTTATAATTATCAAATTTATAGAAATCATCCTAATATTTTAAGTGAAATAAAAAATAAATAAACAATAAATTCAAAGTTAAGTTGTTAAATTTGAAAGTTTTAATATAAGATTAAAAATAAAAGGAAAATTAATATTTTAACTTTTTGTATATTAAAAAAATCAACTTGAAAAATTTTATGGGGCAAACTATAGGGGAAAAAAACTCAAAATTTTAATTTGTATATATATAAATTTATTATTTTTATTAAATTTCAGGGTTTAGGGTTATTTTATAATTAGAATTATTCACTTTTACTGTGTCTCTATTCTTCATGACTTTTAGGGTTATTTTCCTCTTTTGAATATAGTTGTCTAGCTAATTTATGTTATCAAATCTTTTATCATACGTATTTTTGTCTTGTACGTTCTTTTTCTTTCTCGTAGAACTGGCTTAAAAAAAATTAATAATGAAGCCACGGTTGAAAATGGAAATAAAAAATACAAAGAGATAAATAATAGTGACACATAATTTTTATTTACATTGATAATATATATGATGTATGAATGTTTTACATTCCACTTTTTACCTGAGAACAATCATAATTTTTATATAAATTCAAGTGAGAAAATTTAAACAGATAATTATACGGTCCCGATGGAACAATGTGAAATATAATACAATGCTATAATTGATACGTACCACATAAAATAGACAAAAAGCACACAATATATAATATTTATAGAGATAATATATACGTATTTAATATATGCATCGATAAGTTTATATGAAGCATGCAATGAAAGACCATTTTAGCCTTAATTAATTGTTCATGGAATGGCCAACCCCAGGGCTGTGGCCAGGGGTGGTAGGCCTAAAGTCATCCACCTCACGGGCCGGAAAAACCTTGGCAGATGAACTCGTCGCCCTAGTCAGTGGTTTCGGTGGAGGAATGCCGACATAATTTGATCCTTTCGCAATCTTCTCCGGGTGAGGCTCAGCCATTTTCAGTGGCCTCCCTAGTGTAGAATGAATGGCATGGCTTAATATTACTAGGGTAACAAAAAGAAATGCAAAGCTTAGCTTAGGTGCTGCCATTGGAAAAGGAAGAGAAGAAGAAGAAGAGGAAGAGGAAGAATAAATAAAGGAAGATTGCTTCAAATAATCAGCTTTGAAACTAAGGGAGTATTTATAGGAAGAGTTGGGCATATGAACATGAGGCCATTAAAGAAGTGGAAAGACCTTTTTTTTTCTAAACCCAATTGGCAAGTGCTAATTTAAAGCTTTTGCTAGTTATAAATTCTGACTTTTGATACTCTCTCTCTCTTTCTCTATCATAGAATGATTAATAGTTTTAATGGTAGCTTTGGGTTTTATATAATGGTAGGGGTTGACTATTGATTAGTGAAAAAAAAAAAAAAAAACTTTTTTTTATTGTAAAATAATTAAATCTCCTTTATTGTGTAATGAAAGTATTCAATTTTTAATATGTAAAAAAATGTATTTGATATGATTATTTACATAGGGTCTCGACTTTTTATAGTAAGGGGAGTAAAATTAAATTCAGAATAATATAAGGAATATGAACATAAAGAATCAAGGAGAGAGGGAGAGAGAGAGAATAGCAAATGTTAAAAAATTAAAACAATTTCAAACGGAAAATTATCAAAATTGCGCAGTGGTAAATGGTAAATAATATAGAAGTGATTAAATCAACACACATTTATGTGGAAAAAGAAAAAAGAAAAAAGAAAAAAGAAAAAAAAACTATCAACAAAAACGGTTGAAGAAGAGATTCATTATAATGAAAACTTATGAATTATAGAGTGATGACAGTCACTTACAATAAAATTATTATTTGGTTGCGATTAAACAAAATCTCACACCTAACTAAAAGAAGAAGATCGTGAGTTTATAAAATAGAATAATATTTTTATTAATATGAAGCCTTTAAGTAAACTCATAGGACTTAGGTCTAAACTAGATTATCATATAATGTTAGAGGTTCTCGAGAGCCCGTTATCCTAACTATAAACGAAAATCCTTAAACTAAACATAGACCTTGTTAAGGATCCCACATCGGAAAGATGAAGGGGCCTAACAACATTTATAAAGTTTAAGGGTCACTTCTCTCATTACCAATTGGTTTTGAGATGGATGCTCACATTATTAATATGTTATCATAGCCCAACAAAACTCAAACGAGCATCCAGTCCAAAAATGAGATCCGCCCTAAAAATTGGTGAGTCCAAAAGAGGCACCATCTTGAGGGAGCATGTTAAGGATCCCATATCGGAAAGATGAAGGGACCTAACAACATTTATAAAGTTTAAGGGTCACTCCTCTCATTACCAATTGGTTTTGAGATGGATGCTCACATTATTAATAGACCTCAATTTTTATCACTTAATAAAACTGCACAATAAACTTTCGAGTAAGGTCAAAATAGAATGGTCAACCATAGAGTAGAAAACCAGGTTCTCTATGTACAGACTGTGAATGTGAATGATATGTGATATGAATGCATCTTGAGAAAATTCATTAATTAGCCCACAGATTGGATTTTCAAAAGCTTGTCTGGAATTTACTTTATCAATTTGATCACTATTAGAGTTCCCATTTCCGATTTCCCACATCAAATTCTTCTTCCCTTTCTATGCGTTTTTTTTTTTATCAACTCCACTTATGTTCGAAAATATCAATGGAATACATGATTATTTCAGCCATTGAAAACGTTTTGGCTCTCACACTCAAAACCATCCATTTACTTGTGTGTGAAAGAGAAAAATAATCATACCTAATATGTTATATGATGGGTAAAGCATAAGCAAATTTGATCGGGTGAAATGACAACAATTTGACAGGACGATAAGATTTATGTTAGGATTTGCAAATAAAATCTTGTATCAGTTAAAACTCAAGATGATCATGAGTTTATAAATGATACGAAATCTCTGTTGGTATAAACTTTCTGAGTATAACTAAAAGTAAAATCTCAAGTTTATAATGAATAATATGATATTAATATGAAAATTATATATATATATATAGATTATGTGTTGTGGTACGGAACAAAATCTAGCATCAGTTAAAATTGGACATGGTCATATATTTATAATTGGGATAACATATTCATTAGTATGAGATATTTTGAGCAGATTTAAAAATAAAGTCGTACGAGAATATAGGCCTAAAATTAACGATATTATATTAAACAGGAAAGAGTATAGGTGTGTGTCCATACTCTAATAATTTGCAATAGGTGACATTATGCGCTATTCGTGTATCAAATTTTGACATATTAATTAACGATAATATGCCACTATCATTTGTCAGAAATGTACTGTTATGTTGATTTGAATTGCATTTTAACTGGCTTGAAAAGACTTGCGATATCTTTTCTGAGCAAAAGAAAATAAATCAGAACTTTTCAAAGTTTTGTGATGGTAGTGGAGGGATTGAAGCATTATAGTTTCATAGTGTTCTAGGGGATTCTCTTTGGGGAAATTTCATTGGGTGGTAGATTTTCATGTAATATTTATAAAAATATCAATTAAAAAAATTGTAAATATAACAATTTTTATAATGTTTATCAATGATAAACAATGATTTATGTGTTTATTAGTGATAAACTTAATGTAAAAATAAGTAATTTAATGTTTATCACTGATAAACCAGATAAAAAATTGCTATATTTGC
Source organism: Gynostemma pentaphyllum (assembly GCA_028015215.1). NCBI lineage: Eukaryota > Viridiplantae > Streptophyta > Magnoliopsida > Cucurbitales > Cucurbitaceae > Gynostemma > Gynostemma pentaphyllum. The sequence goes on from CM051352.1 coordinate 53,829,540, forward strand.
AAATATTTCTTTGAGCTTTTATTTTTACAAATATTACTACAAAAATTGCTAGATTTGCAAATGTCCCATTCTCTTTTATAATTGTGGAGCCGTTTTTCTTGTTTCTTATTTTTCTTAAATTAAAATAAAAACATGTTTGATAATTATTCTATGTTTATCATTCTTGAAAAAAAAATAGAAATATGTTTGGTAATCATTTTTTTTCTTGTTTTTTGAAAAATTTTAATTATTAAAAATATTATTTTTACAAAAATTAAAATTTGAAATGAAATTATATCAGTTTTATTTTTTATATCTATAAATATATTTACAAGCCAAAACAGAAGAAAATAACCATTTATTAATGTATTAAAAAAATTGAAAACTAGAATGAGAAACCAGAAATCACAACTTATTATTTCTAAAAAAAATTTACACAATGTTAGAAATATTTCTAAAATATGGGAACAATGAACATGAAAGAGTTACAAAACAAGTCTGCTTCTTACAAAAATGAGAAATAAAAACCAAAATGAGAAACAAAAATACATTAATAGCTCTGATATTTTAATAATTAGTATTCGGAATTATACTATTTGAGACAAATTCTATTTTTTATTAATAATTTTAAAGTAGTTTAAAAATAACATTTTTCTAACTAATATTTCATCAATCTTAATATGAGATTGATGAATCTCAATTTAAAAATGTTATTTTTAAGAAAATTCAAAAACTTTTGTTGTTTTTAAAAATATCAATTTTTTTTAAAAGAAAGCCAATCCTTGTGTTAGACTCACCGTTATGTTTCTTAAGATAATCCAGTATATAGCCTATTTTAGCTATTTACTATGTTTTTTTAGCCCTCCACTTTTTTTAAGAGTTTTTGGCCCAATTATGATATGATAATTTCGAATATACCTGATTTGCCCTTTTCCTTTTTTTTTCCCTTTCTTTTCCATTAAGTTTTCTAAATCTAGCATTTACTTTCCCTCAATATTTATATGATATAAAATCGTATATATCTCTCCCACAAATCTCAAAAGTCTTTAAATAATTATCTTTTAAGTCAAATAAAAATCAAAACCCTAAAATTCTGTTAACAATCATCTCACCGGCCCAACCAAGCAGCCATCATCTCCATCGATCCCCACCCCACCAAATAACCATCTTCTCTTCCAACTTCTCCTTAAAATGTTTCTCCTCCATGGCGTTGCCCCCCCCCTCAACTCTCAAGTTGTTCTTACTCGACCGTATTTTTCTTTTAGATCTACTTCATCTCAATTCTGTATTTTCATCGCCTTTCAAGATCTAAGGTTTATATTTTCAAATCTTCTCTTCCATCTTCAATCTCGCCCTTATCGTTACAGCCAAGGTCGAAGATCTTTCTTCTTCTTCTTCTTATTCTTCTCTTCTTCTTTTTCTTGTTTTTTTTTTTCAAGGTTCATTTGTACAAAGATAACGTTTATTTATTATACTGTACATGAATATGGTTCTTTTTCTTCTTATTGTTTTTTCAAGCGTTCACTGTACAGTACAAATTTTTTTATTATACTGTACATGAATATGGTTCTTCTCCTTTTTATATTGTACTATTATATTGTACTATTTTTCATCTGTCATTTTTTTTAAAAGTTTTTTTTTATTAAAGTACTTTTATTTTTAGTATACTATACCTTATTTATATTTATATAGTATTTGTTTATTTAATATATTTTGTAATTTTGTTGTTGTTATTATATGTGTTTTCTTCTCTTTTTTTATTGTATAGTTTGTTTTTTCGTTATTCCTTATTGTACAGTTTTGTTTAGAATACTGTACTTTATTTATGTTTATTATTTACAAAATGTTTTTAATGTATATTATTAGTTTTTTTAATATATTGTAATTTTTTTTTTTTTTTTTTCGTGTTTGTCTTTTTATTAATGTATAGTATTTTTATTAATACTCTCATCTTTTTCGTTGTCATTTGTTGTTTTCCTGCAATTTTTGTTTTCTTTGTTGTTTTCCTACAGTACAGGTTTAATTTTTCCTATAAATCTGCCAAGATTTTTTCCCTTTAATTTCAATTTTCTCTCTTATTTTCTTATATGGTTTTTTCATATTTAATGTTTCCTTGATTTTAGTATATTCAAATCTTTTTCTCTTTCTTCTTTATTTTTTTCCTTAATTTTAGAAGGGCATTATTGTATTTTCATTTTCATTTGAAAATTCTCTGGGGCCATTTTGTTTTATTTTTTTCTTTGGGGTTATTATGCTTTATGTTTTTTGAATTTGGGCTATATACCCAGTTTTCCCATGTTTCTTTATGTTGCGTAAGTCATGACTGCCTTTGGTTCGCTTCACTTCAAAATTCAAAGAGGAAATATTAAGGATATCTATAGTTGTAGTAAGAATTTAAAACCCTAATTACACTTGAAACAAAAAAAAATTGGTGATGTCAGAAATTTTATCATTAATATAGATATTTTTTTATCAATGAATTTAGCATTTCGACCACTCTAGTCTCAAAGGCCGACATCAAAGCCCCTGTAAATATTTACAAAATACTCAATTTTAATTCCTCTTATGCTTCAAAGGTTAAGTTGACTTAACACATAGAAGATGTTAGGTAAAAAATATATTACATAAAATTATAAGAGAGGAGATTCGAATCTTTGATCTCATAGGAAGGAATTAGATGTCTAACTAGTTGAGTTATTACTTATATTCATTGTGAACTTATGAACTAATAACTTATTAAGACAGCACACTAAAGTGATTTTGTAAATTTGTTAAGTTAGTTTTGTGAGAGTTGTTAAGTTGTTAAGAGTGGTAGTTAGAGTCTTGTAATGCTATAAATACTCTCTTGTATTCATGATTGAAGGTAATGAAAAACTCATTCATGATTTGCTTATTCTCAAATCTCTTTATGGTATCAGAGCCCAACAAGCCCTAAACGGGCATTCAATCCAAAAATGGGATTCGACCCAAGAATGGTGAGCCCAAAAGAGGCACCATCTTGAGAGGGCATGTTGAGAATCTCACATCGGAAAGATGTAGGGAACTCATAACATTTATAAACTCTAAGGGTCACTCCTCTCATTACTAATTGGTTTTGAAATGGATGCCCACATTATTAATATGGTATCAGAGCAAACACAAAAATAGGAATGGTATTAAAATGGAATCCCAAAAATTACAAAATAGAAAACACAAGAGAAAGAGAAGAAGATTGGATAAGTATTTCAATACAATAACTTCAATCTTTGATGAGCAAGAGTTTCTCTAACAATGAATAACACCATGCAATGGCTTCTTCCACATCTCAGCCTTTGGCTCTAACAAACACTCTCAAGAACACCAAAGAATACACTCTCAGATACAATTCTTATTCCGCAAGAGAAAATAGGAGAGTTTTTCTCTTGACAATGCCTATTTATCCTAAAGAGGACAGCTCCACCTTCTTCATGCAAAAACTAAAAGGATGTTTAACAGGTTTAACCATAAAAGGAATAAAACGGACGTGGGCTCAAACAGATTAGAGACTGAGGGAAGTAGATTTGGGTCAGCTAACAACAATGGGCTTCAGCCTTGACAAAAAATGCTTTAATCATGCTTCACACTCGTGTTAACAGAAGATGTGGTTGTTAATAAGATAATGTGCCCACACAAATGTGATAAATACCCAAATTTAGGAGTGTAAATGGGGTGGGTGTAAACGGTGTAAACAGTAGATATTTTTCCCCACCCCGCCTCAATACCTCCATCCCCCTCCCCAGACCCCGCCTCGTTTATAGGGGAGGAACGTGGCGGGTGGGGGTGGGCCAGAATGTAAAAAAAGCATGATTTCATATTTTTGTTTTATTGAAAATTCAATTTTCTTTTATAATAATAGTACCTTTTAAAGCATAAAAATAAACAAGTAAAAATCTCAATCATAATTCATATCAAAAGAAACTTAGGGAAGTTAAAAAAAATTAAAGTTGGCCTGCCCGTTTATTAAACGAGTTTGGTGGGGTCTGGGTAGGGGAGTGAGGTGGCAGGTTTCATTTTCACCCCTAATCAAATTAATCGACATATCATCTAAAAGTCAAACTACTGTAAGGGACTAAAAGCTAAATGTCAATTTTAAAAACAAGGGCAAAGTACAAATACGACCCTATAGTTTGGTAAAATGTAAACACATACCCTATAATTATAAAATGAAAATTTATACCCCTATAGTTCTAGAATTATGCAATTTAACTCCTCCCACACTAACAATGTTAACTTTCATTTAGTTATAAACTATTCGTTTGAACACCGATTTTGATGATTCAAAATGTTCTGGAATCTTCGTTTCGAGCTCTACATTATGGTAAATTAAAAAATTTAAAATCATCCGTAAATAAATGGGTTTATGACTTCAATAATACTTAAAATTTTGATGATGATATCTGTTTTATTTACTAATGACTTTGAAGTTTTTAAGTGATCATAACGTAAAGCTCTAAATAAGGATTTTCATAACATCTTGAAACATTCAAATCAAAGTTCAAACAAATAAATTATGACTAAAAAAAAGTTAGAGTTGTTAGTGGGAGGGTCAAATTGTATATAATTTTAAAACCATACGAGTATAAATTTTCGTTTTCTAACTATAAGGGGGATGTTTGTATTTAACTAAAACCAAGTCATATTTACATTTTGCCCTAAAAACAATGACTGAGTTTAGCCTAAACGACAATAAGCCAAAGTGTATTTTACAATTAAAAAACAAGATATGAAGCATAGTAACTAATAATAACATAATTATAAAAGACAGTAAAAAAAAGGTTGTTTTAAAACCTTGAGAACGCATTGAAGAGAAAATAACTTTTACAAAATAATAAACCAATCATTAAAATTAAATTTTGAAATAAAAGGTTGAACCCTCATCTGTTAAACAGTTTCTAAACTTCAAAATCTCTAACCAGAACTCAAGTACAAATTTCGAATTATTAGTTTAGGTAGCAACAACAATTTTTTTATACATCTGTCTACGGACCAGCTTGAAAGCACCTCAAGGACAACCAAACAACCCTACAATACATGGTGCCGGAAAACTTGTAGCAACAACAATTAGTTAACATAAAAGACAATCCATACAAGAAAAAGCTAGATTGAATGAAATAATAACTCAACATTTCACAAGAGTTGTTAGCATACATTTACACTTGAGTCTGGTCAATCGGAATATAAGCCAAAAGGGTCTCTCCATCAACGAAAGTTGATTCGGAGGGAAGAAACAGTGATGACACACTCAAAAAGAAAGGTCAGCCAAACACTTTCAAACTGGTTCTTCAGCTTCTTTGTTAAGAATTAGCAGGTCATTTTTTCCGCACCCTTATCAAAACCAAGCACAGGGCTAGCTATATATATATATAACTCAGTAATCTGCATGAAGAAGATGCTCGTAAGCTGTTCCGTTAAGAGTCCTTTTTACGTCGTCCCAGTTCTTAATGTAATCAGATAATGAACCTTTGTGTATTTTAACTTGACGGCTCGATAGTTCCATTGGTGGCAGATTAAGAAACTCTTGAACATCTTTCAGTTTCTGGGGGGGAAAATGGAGGATTTGTCAGTCAATCAGAAGGCGATTTTCAGATCAGAAGATGAAGGGGAAAAGCAGGATGCACGATATTAACACAGAAATTATAAATCTTGATTAAGAATTCAAATGGGAAGGGTATCTGAGCTCCTAATGACCAATGTAACAAAATATAACAATCAGAATTCTTACATTTACAAATCCCTATCTTCATGTGCGTTCAAAATAAAAGACTACCAACAGATGGTTCCAATCCAATCCTCTTGAGAGATCCTATAATATTTTCTTAGTCCCAAAGATTTTTTAACTAGATACCAAACCTTTGGGGTATGACAATCTCATAAACAAGATGAATAAAAAACTTCATAAAAGGTAATTATGAAAATGGATTCACACAAGTAATTATTTTGTCCCTTACAGTTCGGTTATTGATCAGGTCCTCGTAGTACAAAATGAGATGCCTCGTGTTACCGAAATACTCTAAAGCCTTTGCAGTTATTGCCTCCAATCCCTCCAAATCAGAGATCAGCGCTGTGGAATTTATGACAGGTTTGTACTTGGAAAGTGCATCAGCCTGAAAGAAAGTTCAACCAGCTATCTTCAAGAACTGAGCAATAAAGAAAGAAAACCTAGACAGGAAGAGCAAAAAAGAGAGGGTGAGAGAAAACCTCTTCAATGGAATGTACATGTGATTTGTGGGTTCCATTTAACAACTTAGCATAACGATCATATGAATTCGCAAGAACAGAAACAATACGCCGTAGTAAGTTTCTTCGGAAGAGAAAAATCATAGAAACACCTCTACGATTAAAGTAGTCAGATATCTCTATATGGTGCTCTATCAATCCCTGTTTAAACAAAGTGAATAAGTCAGCTCTTCCATCTATCAAGTGATAGCCCTCACTAAAGAGACTCAAGTATTTCAAAGAACAACTATAATATTATGTTGCTCCTCCATTTTCCAAATTCACCCTTCTTATGCATTAGAAAAAGGGATAAGGTTTGCAACACTCCTCATTATGAGATATTTATGTAAAAGTATTTCCCCCTTAACCTCTATTCAGCTTTGAGGACACTTTAGATTACATTAAAACTCCCCCAGTGTCCACAAGCTCAAGTGAACCACAACACAAACATGTATCAAAACTCCACAAGGAAGCTTCCTAGAGTATACAAAAGAAAAATAAAAATATCCTATACCTTTAAAAAATTTCATTCCATATTTGACCAATCAAAAGCATGAAACTCGATTGTGGACTATTGAATCTAAATACTTAAAACTTGTTTTTTTAACAGAGATAATAATTAAAGAAACAAAGGAGCTTTTTTACTCCAATGGCTAATTACAAGTTACTTGAGAAAAATATTTTATAAAATCTATGAAAGGGGGGAAGGGGGAGAGGGTGTACGTGCACGTGTCTATGCCACCAAGTGAACTACTTATATCAACCCTTGACCAGTTTGACCTTTCATTACGTGGAAGTAAATGCAAAGTGCTTCAATCAAACTTTGTTAACTGAAGAATTTGGCTACTGATCATGTTTTCCCGTTATTTAACGAAACAGATACATAACCACTACGATGGTTCCCATCATCACATGCTTCTAACTTTGATGGAATAAGGACCAAGTATGAGCAAAAAAAATCAAATGGTCAAAAACTTTAGGAGGGGCATTGTGATCCCCAAATTGAGACAATTATTTACCTGATTAAGCATCCACTTGAAGCCAACTGCTGCAGAACAATGATTCTTAGAAGCACTACTGAGCCAGTCCAAATTGTAAACCCTATCTAGAGTCTGAACTATTGTAGTCATATTTTTCCGCCGATCCAAAACAGAAAAAATCTCTCCGTTAGAGCTTACATTTACATGACTATTTAGAAGACTCTCAAACCATCCACTTCCTGACCTCTGCATCGACACGATGGCAAAAAATCTTACTGGATTGTTTAAGCATTCAGCCCTGATAGAACACAGAAGCAAAAATTTAGTGATCTAAATCTTCAATTTTACGAATAGAAGTAAAACTTTCAATACCTGCTAAAAGTTTGGGGTCTCGGATAGTGTTCACGAGGAATTTTTGTTGGTTTAATACTCTGCACAGGAGACTCTGCAATTTCAACCCTCAAGAATCTTGCCTTGGTGTGCGTATTTAACTGCTTCAAACAGATTGAGCAGATATAAACACTACAAACCATTGCAAACATTAAAACTATCATCCTTAAAAAAAGTGGAGATTTCTTGGGAGGTTTAATTATCAAAGCATCCTGGGAAACCGAAAAAAGAGGAAAAGAACACAGGTCATTGTCTCAGTATAATGTTCTTAGAAAATATAATTAATAACATCCAAAGCAGAAAATGGAAAGACAAGAAGATTAAAATGAAGGAACATGAGAAAATAATGTTCAACAAAATGCTAAACCTCAAAAACCCACACAGAAACATTCATAAGCATATCAAAAAAATCCTAATTCAAATGCTTTAGCATTTCAAAAAACACCCTTCAATCAAAATGAAAGTAAAGTCACAGAGCTAAAAGAGCAAAGAAAAAAGTTGACATTTTTAAAGGTAAACTATTCCGAAAATGAAGAAATGCAGCTTTTCAACCTCACAACAGACCCAATAAACAAGCTATTCAAAGACCCAGAAAGCAAAATCTTTCAAAAAAAAATCAAATCTGCATGAAGCAAAACTCACTACTTTGCTCTAAAGCATCGATTTGGAAAGGTAAAACAGATATAATAAGTAATGAAAGAGCACCTTGTTGAAGAAACAGATGTTTTCTGCCATGGGTTTTACAAGAACAACGAAAAAACAAAGGAAAACTCAGATTTTTCCGACAAAAACGTCCCTGTTTTGTACACAAAGCAGCCGATTCGGTTCAAAAACAAGCGTAAGATATCTTTCTGTTTGTTTGTTTTTCTCAAATTCAAACAAAAAATTTCATTTTGTTGCCGTACGAGTTTAGGCAACGGAGGAAACAGTGGGTCATTTTGAATGGAATTTTTGTCGAAGACCCAGATTGAGATGGATACTGAAAAATGAGATAGAGGAAATTATATTGACAACTCAAAAAGAAGAAACGATAAACAATAAACAATAAAAAGGTGTAGAAAGAAAGACAAGAGCCGCGTCAAAGTATGGAAGAAAGGAAAGGAGGGAAAAAAAAAACATCAGCTTTGTTCGATTACGATGCCGTTTGCCCAAAGTAGTAATAAATTTATTATTTTTAAGTCACTATTATTAATTTCTTATATTGATTTTTTTTTTTAGTCAATTTTCTTATTCTACGGAACCGTCCTATTTGATATTAATTTTGTTTTTAAAAAATAGGATTTAGATCGTTTTTAAATATTATTCTCTACTTTTGTTTTTAAAATAGTTAAGAAAGTCACTTATTTTTATTCTAAAAGGTAAAACTATTTTAGTTAAAAATAGGGTAAAATGTAAAAATTACCCCGATAGTTTTACTTAATTTCAAAAATGACCTCTACACTTTTATTTTTATAAAATACACTTGCATTATCAATAAATCATAATTCGTTAGGTTTTCCGACTATTTTAATAGATTTCTTTTTTTTTTTATCAATTCTTTAGTCATATTTCTTCAAAATGGGTCCCACATATGTTTTTCTCATTTGGCTTTCTCCTACGTCTTAAGCCACAAAATCCTGCACTACAAGCATTTTATAAAAACTCATGTTTCCAGAACTCTGAGTTTTTCCTTCGTTTGTGGCTTTAGACGTTGGAGAAGCCAATCTGGAGAAGAGAAAAACAAATGTGGGACCATTTTGAGGAAATATGACTAAAGAATTGATAAAAGAAATAAAAATTATAGAAATATGTAAAAATGGATGAAAAACTAACATATTATGATTTTTTGATAATGAAGGGGTGTATTTTGTTAAAAAAAAATACAAGAATCATTCTTAAATTGGGTGAAAGAGCAGGGGTCGTTTTTGCATTTTACACTAAAATATATAGGGGATTTTGTAGGGGTGAAAGAAAAAACCGATAAACCGGAAACCGGAAAAATAAACCGGACCAAAACAGTAAAAAACCGAACCGGCTAAAACCGGAACTGAACCGGCATCTAAAAAACAAGTAAAAATCTCATACCCCTTCTCTATTTTCCCCTAATTTTTATTTATTTGTTTTATTTTATATATTTATTTATCACTTTATTTTAATTTATATTTTATATATTTATTAATCTAATTTTTCAAACTAAATTTTTGTTTATGTTTGATTTTATTTTGTTTCATCCTTTAATGTTGGAGGATTTTTTTTTTAAAACTAAATGCAAATGTCCTATACTAGAAAAACCGGAAAAAATCGAAAACCGAACCGGAAAAACCCTTTCAAAACCGGACCGGTCCCTATTATAAACCGAACCGGTCCGGTTTTTAAAATTAATTGAAAAATCGGACCGAACCGAACCGGTTTCACCCCTAGGATTTTGTACATATAGCAGAATTAAGGTCCAAAATTTACAAAAATGACAGCCCAAAAACTTATTTGTAAAAATAGCAAACAAAAAAAAATCAAATTCGCGCCTAAAATATTACAAAATTATCACTAGTTCGCAAAATAATCATTGATTTTCGCACAAGTAATCTTTGATTCAGTATATAAGTAATCATTGATTTTAGTGAATTACCTTTATAGGTTATCACTAATTTTTATGATTCACACGAATGAGGGTTTTTAAAAAAATACAATATTTATAAATATTTACAGAAAATTTTGTTACCCAATAAAATGTCCCAAATATATATTTGGTCTCAAATTTGTCACCCTTTTTTTAATTTAATCTCTAACCTTTGAAAATTTTTAATTTAATCATTAAGATTTTGATTACATGAACTATTTTTTGAAAAAAAAAAAATTATGGTAAAGATCAAAATTACGTTTAATCAATATGTTAAGGACAAAAATATAAATTATGAAAACCGTAAGAACCAAATTTATATTTTCGTCAATTATATTTAAAAATAAGATACAAATATATCCTTAATTTATTCACAATAATTTGATTTTATTTTTACAAATGTAAAATATTTGGGAAATTTGCCTATATGACCTTGAAATTTGAGCCCTAATGGAACTTGACCTCCTTTTCAATTTTCATAAATAAAAACCTTATGCTGATGTCACTAAAGTGTGAAAAGACCAAAAACCCTTTTTTTATTGATAGAACTTTCTTTAACCTCTCACTCTATTTTTTTCTCTCTTTAAACTACAATTTTTTTTAAAAATCTCACGACTCTCTCTCTTTAAGCTCTAAACTTGTCACAAATTTAGATTCAATGAATAGATATCGAAAAACGAATGAAATCGATATCTTATTTGAGCGAAGCGGAATCCGGATGAAGAAGTTAACACAAAAGTATTGAATTTTTTGAGGAAAAAGAATCTGGAATTTTTTTGTGGTTGCTTGTGATCTGACCGATCATAAGCAATGATCGGTCAGATCACAAGCAATGATCTGACCGATCATAGGCAATGATCGGTCAGATCATTGAATAACAAAATATCCGGAAAAAAAATTGGAATACAAAATAAAGTGTATTTTGCTCATGACTTTTTCTATAAAATTGGAATTTCCACAAATTTAGATTCAATGGATAGATATCGAAAAAACGAACGAAATGGATATCTAATTTGCGCAAAACAGAGTTCTTATGAAGAAATTAACACTAAAATACTAAAATTTTGAAGAAATGAAAATCTGGAAAATTTATTAAAAAAAAAAGAAGAAGAAGAAGAAGTTTTGATCGGTCTAATCGGACCGGACCGATCATATGCTGTGATATGTCCGATCGGACCGATCTTGGTCTGGGATCGGTCAGATCCTAGCCCAGTTTTTTTTTTTTTTTTTCTGGAATTAAAAAAAGGTCCGATCGGACCAATCATCATCTATGATCGGTCCGATCAAGCGGTCTGATCGGACCGATCTTCTCCTGGGATCGGTCAGATCCCTGAATTTTTTTTTTCCTAAAAAATTTTCCCAGTTTTATTTCTTCATAAATTTAGTATTTTGGTGTTAACTTCTTCATCCGAACTCTGTTTCTTGCAAATAATATATCGATTTCATACGTTTTTTTGACATCTATCCATTGAATCTAAATTCATGTCAATCCCAATTTTGTAGAAAAAGTTACAAGTAAAATACATATTTTTAGATTCTTTGATAATCAATGATCTTACCGATCATTGCCTATGATCTGAAAGATCGTTGCTTATGATCGGTCAGATCATAGGCGACAAAAAAAAAATCCATATTTTTATTTCTTCAAAAATTTAATACTTTGGTGTTAATCAGAACTTCGTTTCGCGAAAATAAGGTATTGATTTCATTCGATTTTTCGATATCTATTCATTGAATCTATAGCCATGGGTTTAGAGAGAGAGAAATATAGAAAGAGAATAGAGAGACTTTAGATTGAGAGAGTAAAGTGGAATGTAAGATAGTAGGTAGTGACAGAGAAAGATAAAGAGAGTTTTTACAGGGTTTTTGGTCTTTTCACATAAACGTGACATCAGCAAAAGGTCTTTAATGCAAAAATTTAGCTTCCAGCCTTTATTTCATTAGGGGCCTCTTTTCGAGGTCATATAGACAAAAATCCCAAAATATTTGAAATGTTGTCTGAAGTTTAAAAAACTACTTTTTAAACTAAAAAAAAAAATATGACAAGAATTTTGAAAATGTTTTTAAAAGTAGATTATTAAAATAAAGAATTTGTTCATAAATAAGCCAATACTTGTTTGGATGCTAATTTTAAAAGTAATTTTCAATTTTTATAAATAAAAATCTATTGAGAACATGATAGAATAATTATTTTTAAAAGTTTTTTTCTCTCTTTTGTATTACTTATTTTTTCCACAAATTAAAGTAGTTTTTAGCTACTCCAAATATACAATATTTATTAATAGCGTATAAACCAGTAAAACTATAGTAATTTTATTTATAAAATTATAAATTTATCAATAGTTACTTAAAATTACCGCATTTAACTATTAAAAAATTATATTAAAACTTGTTTTGAAAATTAAAGGAAAAAAAAAATTCAAAAATTGTGTAACAAGATCCTTAATTTTTAAAAGAAAAACTAAAAATATTATCTAATGTGCATATAATTTGATTTTCACTTTTTAAAAACACTTTTAAGATTTTGAAACATTTATAAAAAGTAGATAGGAAATTAAATAAATAATTACTAAAATTATAAAACAAATTAACCACATTTTTAACTTATTCAATTATTATCTTTTAAATCATGACAAATGAATTTTATTTCTCATTTTAATTATTTTATAGGTCAACAGATTTTTAAGTATACTTTTGAAGATTTATCAGAAAATATGACGTTTAGACATTTGTATTGGTTTCATAAGGAAAATTTTCGTGATATCCTTTTGGATTGTGCGTTAACTAATTAACTTAAGAGATAATTACGAAGTGCACCTATATTTGTGTTTTTATATATATATTTTTGTGGTTTATCTATTTATAAATCATCTCTAATAATTTCTATACAATTAAGAATAAGTATAAGTTATATATATATTGGGAAAAAAAAAATAAGCTATGTATATCAGTTTAATTAAAATTTTCAAATTTGATTATCAGTAGACATAATTAAATAAGTAGTATCAGTTGTAAATTCTCATAAATAGAATAACATGAATGGGTCCTCCATAAAATTAAATGTTTATTTAATTTAGTTTTGATCCGCACATTGATGATAACTCCATATATTAAATATACTTATTAATACTTCATTTAAAAGAATATGGTTAATTTGTGGGATTTAAAAAAAAATGATATTTCTAAATTCACGAATATATACTGAGATTGGTGGAATCTCAATATGAGAAATGACACTTTAAAATTACTCATTAAAAAGTGTTATCTATTAAAATTTCTCTTAATTGATAGTGTTTTTATTTTATTTTAATAAAAGCCAACAAAGCACAAAATCCGAACACCAAAAAGTATATATAATTTCTTATATAACACAATTTAAAAAATTAGGTATTGATACAATTTTGATCCTTTGTTTACTTTATTTCAAATTTAATCATTTTAAAATTTTACTTAATCTCTTAAATTCTAATAAATGTGAAATACATTTCGTGTTAATGTAAAACCTAAATTATAATTTAATTAAAAAAAATTGCATTTTATTATTTATCAACATATTTTATGGTAACAAAGCGGGACCATTTGAGAGTAGAGATAACCTCTTCTTTAAGTCCTCCTTTTGTGAGTTCATTTTTAAAGGGTATTTACATGGGCGCGATCCACTTATATGATTGGTATGTAGATGATTGATTTGCATTGGGTTTATTCTTTATCTAAGGGTAAGTCTTCTCTTCGTAGACTTTGGCAGATTTTTTAGTATGTATTGAATATGTTAAATCACCAATTGAACCAAAAACTTAAGCCAATGTTTCAAGGTAAATTTAATCATATATCTCAACACTCCCCCTCACATGTGGGCTTGGATATTTGCACAAGACCCAAACATGTGGAATATTTAAATGGGGAGGAAATTAGAGCAAATGACACAACGGAGAGTCGAACTTGGGACCTCCTGGCTCTGATACCATATTGAATATGTTAAATCACCAATTGAACCAAAAGCTTAAGCCAATGGTTTAAGGTAAATTTAATCATATATCTCAACAGTATGCATGTTCTACCACATCTAAAATGAGAGTAAATAATTATTTTAATGATCGGTATGTTTATTTTCCACGTGAATTCTTTTAGCTGGTCAAACATGATATATTTTTCTACGGTGTTACTTGGCCGGGTAATAACCATAGCAATTTTGACCCTATAAATTGCTTTTGCTCGATAATTTTTACTTAGTTGTTTTATACATTGTTTTGTTGCTTTATTTTTTTTGCCTTGGACTCTATCTCAGATTGGGGTGATTACCCAAATAGCAAAAGAAAATATGTAATTATTTATACAACACAACTTAAAAATAAAAATAATTAAACTAGTATATTATTTCCATTTTAATAAATTATTAAAATTAAATATTTGATTGATTTTTAAGATTTACTATTTAAACTTTTAGTTGGGTTAGCTAATTGTCTTTTAAATTAGTTTTTAAGAATTAAAACTCTAATTTTTTTATAAGTTATTTTTAATTTAATTCTGATAATTTACTGTCAAATTCAATAAGTATTATATTGATGTTAATTTATTGATAAAATATAAATTTGTAATTTAAATAACAAAAATAAAATAAAAAAAATTTGAAGATAATTTCTGATAACATGAACTTAAATGGAATATCCATGATAAAATGGAACATCTTCTTTTTATAATTCCTTACCCAAACTTTTTAAAGAAAATGGTTGATAGCCACACCTAGGGGTGTGCAAATAAACCGAAAAACCGCTAAACCGAACCGGACCGGACCGAACCGATCGGTTTGGTCCGGTTTTTTCCCTTAATATTGATTGTTCGGTTTATGATTTTCAAAAACCGACACTTTCGGTCCGGTTCACGGTTTGCATAATAAAAAACCGTAGAAAACCGAACCGAACCGCTTCCTTTATAAAAATTAGGAAAAACTAATAATTTTCTATATTATTTTCACCCCTTGAAAAAAAAACCTAAATCTATCTCCATTTTCTCCTTTTATCATCCTTTATTCTTCAACTCTATTTCTCACTTGTACAAAGTTTTATTTTCCTCCCTTTGATCCACAATGGCCATTTCATTGTTCATATTTATGTGTTTTTGTGGTTCTTGATTCAAATTAGATATAGGCTTCTATGGTGATTTTCTATCAAATCCATGCTTTTTGAAGAGTTTTTTTCTTTTATTTTTAAAAAAAAATACATATATGCTCGATATGGTGGTTATTTGTTCATATCTATTACTCTATATGGTGGGTTTTTACTCTTATCTTCGGTAAATAAGACTTTTCCCTCCAGTCCCTTCTTAGATCCATTAATGGTGGAAGTTTTTTTCCCCATTTATTAGTTTATTGTTGTATGAACCGAAACCGAACCGCGACAACCGAAACCGATCGGTTTAAGAAGAAAGATGGAACCGAACGGTTCCTCTATTGTGTAAACCGACATGTACGGTTCGGTTGTCGGTTTAATCCAAAACCGAACCAAACCGAACCGCGCACACCCCTAACCACACCGAATGATATTGTTGACTAAGCAATAGCGGCCAATAGTCAACCGTTTAGGGAAACCCTTTTTTTTTTTTTTTTTGGTGTCAATAAATGGGGTTTCAGCCTTTTTTCAGATGCAGACTGAGAAGGAAACAATACAATTCTGTGGCTCTGTCAATCCTACTGCCAACAGGCAGCAGCAGCAGCTTTATTACTAAAGATTCCATTTTTGAGTGGAAAAAACGTATATGATTTGAAATTCAATTCTATCTATGATTTTTTTTTCCTTGTTTTATTATACAAAAATTACAACAAAGACCAAATAAATAGTCCACAAAGGTTGTCTTGTAAATGTGACAAAATTTGGTGCCTAATTTTAATTCTTTGATCATTCAAATGAGTCAACACTATGTGAATTAATCAAATAAGGGATTATTATCCTAAGAAATTTTTTTGATATGGTTTGTTTGTGACGTTTTCTATAATTTTGAAATCTTTATTTAGGCTCTATTCATTTTTTTTTATAAATCTTATGTATTTTTTTTTGTCAACCTAGCTAAATGTTAATACTTGATAATTAATATGAGTATTTATATTTTCAACATCTAATTTTCATTACCAATAAGCCATAACTCAAAAACCTTTGGAGGATCAATTTGATGGATGAAAAGGAAGGGAGAAAGATAAAATAAGGTGAGAGAGGAGAGCCCACCCACCTTCATTGCCAATGAGTGGCCATAGAACATCCTTCTCTTTCAAGCAAATATGAGTGCTTTACCAAATTCCTCCTCTCTTCAATACTTTTATGTGTGAGTTTTATGCCTTTGATTTGTTTAATGATTTTTCTTTCAATCTGATTTTTTCAAATCATTTATTTGAAAGAAAAAAACGTACGTTTACACTTGCATATGTGATAATAATTTATTTCTGAAATATTTAACTAAAAAAAATGTCAATGGGTGATCTTAAAATTAATATAATATCCTAGTAAAGATTTATTTGACGAATTCCAAATGCAATTTCTTAATTTAAAATATTTAATAATAATTTCGCGTAGTGCAGATAATTTTGACCCTCCCTAATAAATTTAAAGAAATTTCAATAGATGACACTTTTTTTATGAGTGATTTAAAAAATAACAAATTTTTTAAAGTATTTCAAAATGGCATTTCTCAGATTGAGATTCCATCAAATTCTATCTAGTTTAAAATTGGTGGATCTCTAAGAAATGTCATTTTAAAAAAAAAAATCAAAACTTTTATTACTTTTAAAAATAATCAATGCTTAGATTGTCATTTTTATTATTAAAAAAAATTAAAATGAATTATTGAGCTCTCGCAATAATCGTTAGTCAAAAAATAATATGATTGAGTATTGATCTCTTTGGTAAAGAATGTTACCAATTCTCTTGATGACTCAAGCAAGACCTCATTGGTCTTCTTTTCCAAAACAACTCAATTAATTCAATATGGAAGCACCTACTCTCTCTCCTTTATGAGCTTAATTTGTTACATCCAAATTACAAATGGGGCGAATTTGGGTGGAAAAAATTGATTGTGACTGACATCTAATATAATGTACTTCTCCTGTAAAAAGTAACAACATCAAATTATCCCATAAATATGAATTTCTACATATTTCTTTCACTTTATTATAATCATTCTTTCATCTACATTATGTTCTCCATTATTAATTAATACTTCATTTTTTTTCCCCAAAGATCACTTAAATTAAGAAAAAATCAAATTACAATTAGAGTCAATAACTATTAATAATGTGGAGCATCCATCTCAAAACCAATTGGTAATAAGAGGAGTGGCCCTTAGAGTTTATAAATGTTATGAGTTCCCTACATCTTTTCAATGTGAGATTCTCAATATGCCCCCTCAAGATGATGTCTCTTTTGGGCTCACCATTCTTGGGTCGAATCCCATTTTTGGATCAAATGTCTGTTTGGGCTTGTTGGGCTCTGATACCATATTAATAATGTGGGCATTCATCTCAAAACCAATTGGTAATGAGAGGAGTGACCCTTAGAGTTTATAAATGTTATGAGTTCCCTACATCTTTCCGATGTGGGATTCTCAACAAGAACCTTCTTAACAAAGTTATGGGCTTCAAAATTGAACTCTCCTAAGAAAAGAAAAGACAACAACATCAAAGGAAAAACTAAGATGCTTAACATCATCTAAAATACAAAAAAAAAAAGAGGGGCGGCTAGACACTCTTATGAAAATATCAACATCATAGTTAGAATCTGAGAAGATTTTAATTCTTTTGAAACCAGAAGCTCTAACATGATCCATGTCAGCTAGGATACACCTTCTTTCCACATGAAGAGCATCGAAGCAATATCTACCAACTAAACAAGTAGAAGATAGATGTCACAACATAATTATTCATTTTAGATAAAAATTAGTCTTTCTATCATATAAATAAATAAAGGCAAACCTAACCCGTGTTTGGTCTGAGTTTAATCGCTGGTTTATATAAGGGTTCGGGTTACATAAACCTAACTCGCGTTTATCTTTTGGTTTTGCAACCTTGAATGATAGGGGTACCAAATGAATCATTATTAACAACCCTTTTTACAAAGAAATTCACATTTTACACTAACACAAAACTTACTCAATGTTTTGTACAATCCACACACATGTTTAATAAACTCAAACTTAACAACCTCAAGCTTAACAAACACAGACTTAACAATACATCTAAACTCGTGAGCAAATGTCCCTAAGTTTGAAAGTGTTTCCCAGTATTTTAAAAATATCTCTAAATATGAAAAACAACTAGAGGAAAATTGGATTAAAGTACCTTTCAATTGATAATTAATCATGAAACAAAAAAACAAGTTTTTTACCCAAGATTTGAACCCTCCACAAGTAATTGGATCAAAATTACTTGATGCTCTAAAGTGCAACCCTAAAGCATCAAAGAGTATTAGATCGATACTACACTGATGCTCAATTCTTTTATATGGAGGTCATCTCTAGACATTTGGTCAATCTCTTTCTTATTTTCTAGTCTGTATGCGTATGTGGAAACCAGGGCAATATTGATGTGGAGCAAGTCGACTCGAACAGCTTTTCCAACCATTTTTACATAACGATAATAAGATAAATTTTAAACGTAAAATTGAAAAGAAAAAACAACCCTCTCTTTTAAAAACTACTTCAAAGTGCTTCTAAATATTTAAAACTTTTTTTTTCATAAACAGACACCGTGAAAAGTATATAAAATATATTTAATTAGTTAAAAGAGTTTTGAATGTATTGAAAAAAAAATACTTCTATGCATAACTCTGATATTTTGAAAAAATAAAACCATACAGTTCAATTACTCTAATAGATTATTTTAGTGACATGATATAAAGTCAAGATGCATATAATAACATAATTAACATAAACAATTAATCCTTTTAACTATATTTTTCCACGTAAAGACTAAAGAGACTATGATTATAAATAGCATATCATTCCCACCGCCCAAGATATTGAAAATGATAGCAAATTTGATAATTCTTTTTCAATTAAAAAAATTGATATAGTATAGAATTGTTCACTCTCTCTGATACAATAAATAAATATATAAATTAATCAGATGCCATTAACAATTGAATGCGTCAAACCAGTGACTTCCAAATCACAATCTTCTAATCCAATAAATTTTCAATAAAAATTTTCTTGACAATAAAAACATATTTTATTTTCCAAATCAAAACAAGGAGTATTTTTAAAAATGAAACTTTTAGAGAGAAAAAACCAAAAAATTTTAAAATAGCAAAAAAATAACAATTTCCACTACTATAGAATTAATGCAATTCGTTATATAATGAATTCATCAAAATCGTAAAAATTGATAAAATTTATGACTCGAATATATTTGTCCTTAAATTATATCGAATAAATGTGTTGCTAAATTTGAACTATTATAAAATGTATTTGATTTTGAAAATGAATGAGTTTATAAAAATGATCAATTTATATGATCCACCATCTAGTATTGCAAAATCGAGACAATAACTAATATGTTAAATTTGTGTAGCTCTAAATCTCTTGTCAAGACTAGAGTGTTAAAACGCTTAATGTTTTTTTAATCCAAATTACCGAAAATTAAGCAGAGATGTTACAATCGGGCATGGCAAATAAACACATCTCAATCAGTTTGGTGAGAAAGCAGTTTCTTCAAACAAAAGCTTACATGAAATTTTCCATTGACAGTGATCAAAAGACACATTGGGAAAGGAAAGAAAGGAAAACGTGAATTCCACGCACATATAAGTAAGTGGGAACCCATTTTTGGTTTTCTGACAATATAGCAATACTATAGAATTTCTTAATTTTTTATGTTTTTTTTTTCCCAAAAAGAAAAGAAAGAGAGAACTGATAATTAATGAAGATGTCCCTACATGTGTTGTATTTTATTGTATTAATGATTATCTGTCGACTCATGTTTTTAGAAGGTGTAATACCATCTTTTGGAGAATCCTAGAGCGGGTGGTTTTTTTTTTTTACTTCATTTTTTTTTTTTTGTGGAAATCATGACCATAGACTGATATGACCACTAAAGCACAAGTTAGTTAGCCCCATTTTTTCTTCTTTATCATTTTCTTAGTTGACTAAATTGGTGTTAGTACCCAATCAAAATCGTAAAGATAGTTATGAAATTTAATCATGTAGTATTTATATAAATATAGTCTATTTTAAAAAATATTTATAATATTTAATTATTTTATTTAAAATTAGTTATAAATATATCAAGTAATTATTATTAATTATTTTTAAATACTGATTCACACGTTAAGTCAATAACTGAAATATATAAATTGATGCTTATATAACATAGAATAATTATCATATATCATAGTTAATCAATTATTAATTTATAAATCAATAATAATTACTGATTGACTCTCTCAAAATTTACTTTATTTATAAATATTTAAAAATGTTGGTTAGATTTAAAATTATTTGAAAATCACTATTTTTATAAATAAGACCGAAAATTTTGCTTGATTCTCACCCCTTTAAGAAATTCACCTAGGAGGAATGGATATACGGAGAAAGGAAAGGGAGAGAACTCAAACTTCATGAATATGCACATGGAATTCAACTCTACTAAGATTACCAAAGGCTTACGATCCATGGGTTTATAGCACAAAATCAAACCTATTTCGGAAACTAAAATTGATAAAAATTCAACTTTCCAAGACATAGGAAAAGTAAAAATTAAAGATCCACAAATTTCAAGACATGGGAAAAGAAAACACATCTAAAAACTTGAAAATTTAAAAATTTCCAAGTAGAAAAGTTCAACTTGACTAACCAGAATACAAATTCAATCATAACTTTCTCTAGGAACCTTTGAGTTTAGTTCCGTGAAGTACATTAATTTTTTACTCAATTATCTTTTCAGTGAAATCTTATTTTTTGCATAACTTACAAAAAAAATCAGTCGGAATCGCCAAGAAATCTACCATTCAATTTGGAGTTGAATGCTTCTTAAAAAAAATTTGAACAACTAAATTCTAGGTCTTCAATTCTCTTAAACACTTACAGGGGATTCAGCTAAAAAAGCATTTTGGCAATGATCAATGTATAGACTTCTAATAGCAATTCCCCAAACCTCAAAAGTCTGTTCTTTCAGCCCATAGACCCTGACAATAAAATGAACAATCTATTGTTTTAATACTTAATTGTGAATAATGTTCACTCCCAAGACAACTTCAGTTTTTCAATTTTCACTAATAGCATCTTGTAATGTTCTACGATGTATTCCTGTTTCATTTTTTTTAATGAAAATTATATAGAGAAGTAATAGATGAAAACGCCTCAACCTTATGAGCAGATAGTGAAAAATCAGACTATTGATAAATTCCTACACCAATTAAGGCAACAAATAACTCGCAGTCCCAAATCTACGAAGATGAGCATCCAAACGTAGTCTAACCTGTATCTATATGTAACTATCATTTTTTTTTCACAATTTCAACACATTTTACACTAACTCAAGACTAGACTAGACATACCTATGCTTAACAATCCCAGACTTCACAACCTCATCCAAAACCGCAAGCCAAACACCTTTGGTTTGTCTTCAAGTACTCTCTTTTAGAACCGGACCTTGGCTTATCCAAGGCAGTCTTGTATTTACGAAAAACGCTCAAAATTAGTGTTTGTTTTATGTAGTTACTGTTTTTTTTCCACCATCAAAATAGATGCTGCTGTTTAGCTCTGCAGCAAAATCATGATCTGCAAACATTTTAAAAAGATAAACAGAAGGCAACAATAATCTTAGAAGTGTTATATGTACAAAGGTATACAAGTATTTGATTCCATCACAAAATGAATGAATTAATGTTTTACAAATAATAAACAAATGAACCAAATATAGCTACCAATGTTACATGCCAACTTATGCAAAAATCTGCTGGATCACCATCTCTGCATTACCATTACACTGTGCAAGAAGATGAATGGCATCGGCCCTTGGCAAAGCTAGAAATTCCTGAACCCATCCATACACAGATTTAGCATCAGACATATGGACAAAGCCGATACATAAAACTAACTAATGAAATTATAAAGGGTAAAATGCAAATGAGACCTCTGTAGTTTGTTTCAAATGCACGAACACCCCCTGTGGTTTGAAAATGACAAATCACACCCTTGTGGTTCCAAATTTTTTCAATCAGACCCCTTCATTTCAATGCCATTAATTTTCTTTTAATCATAACTTCTTCGTTTGAACTCCGATTTGGATGATTCAAGATGTTTTGGAATCCTCATTTCAGTCTCTACGCTACGATCACTTAAAAACTTCTAAATCATCAATAACCAAAAGAGTTAACGGTGTTAATCATACCTAGTATTTTGATGTTAATAAACTCTTTTATTTATTAATCATTTCAAAGTTTTAAGTGACTATTATGTAGAGCCTGAAATGAGGATTCCAAAACATCTTGAATCATCCAAATCAAAGTTCAAACGAATAAGTTATGGCTAAAAGAAAACTATTGACATTGAAGGGGAGGGGTCTGATTGAAAATTTTTGGAGCCACAGGGGTCTGATTTGCCATTTTCAAACCATAGGGGGTGTTCATGCATTTGGAACAAACCACATGGGTCTTACTTGCATTTTACCCAATTATAAATTGAAAGACCACAGTGAAAGAATCATGGCCCATAAAAAATAAAGTTTTCTTTTTTCAAATATTAAAATTGCATACAAAAACTCACCATAACTTTAAGTATAGCATTTTCATCACAAGCATCTGTAGACGACGCTTGTATAGGACTGCTACCATCTTCTGAGGTTCTTGCACCTGAAGATTTTGTAACTTGGGAAGAACCACGGTCGCAACTGTCTGAATTTGATTTCAGTAACCCACCAGAAGGAGGCGGCAAGGGGGGATTAACATCCTTCAAGGCGTCAATCCTCAAAAGACTTTCAAACCGATCTTTGCACATTTGAAGTTTAAACCATTCATTATGAGAGTGAAGCGTAGCCCTCATCAATTTCATTAGCTGGGGCTCTTCAATACCAAGTCTCCTACCAAAAGCAACCTGTCCAAAACATAAAACTCTTTCACTATCGCATCGCTATCACATCAGATTTGTTCACGTTGCTGAATATATGATTATTTTGCACTCTGTTAGGGAAAGCATATATTAAAAAACCTTGAACCCTTCTTGGTGTGTGTGATCCACAAATGAGATTTTGAAAACCATTGCAAACAAGAAAACGAGTCATCTAATATATTATCAAAATCCAAAAAAGAAAAAAAAATTGTGGGATCCCAAAATTGATTTCAAAGTATAACAGTGACAATTTGAAAATAGGAAAAAATACAAAGTTAACTATCCGAGAGGGTTAACTCTCTCCAAAAACAATTCCCAGAATATGCAGTTCTAAACACCCTAACTCCCACAATTTATAACCAACCTATCCTAACAAACTCATAAACTAAAGGTAATTACTATTATACCCCACATTCCTAACATTTCTCAATGAGAATTGCAGTACCTATAATTCTCAGGCCAACCTCTCCCTAAACAGAACTAAATATATACATTAGCTCAAGCAAATAAATAAAGATTTTTTTTTAAATCAAGCAGGAAGGGGGGGATACCTGGAGAGAATTAGCAAGAGCATGTACAGGGAAGCCTTTCCCGAGTGCAACTTCATTGGGCAGGAGCAAAGCCAATAAGGTCTCCTTTAATGGCTTCAGCAAGGAAGGGTCATCAGCTGCTAATGGGCCTAAGTGAGTGCAAGCAACCTTCAAAGCACTAGAATAATCACCAGAACTAACCAGCTTGAAAAATTCAACCTGAAGCCATTGAAAGGTCAGATGACTTATTATTTCAATGATAAAACATTAAATATATTATTTCTCTCTATTGAATCATCAATAGACCCAAAAGCTTAAGCTGATGGGCTAGGCAGATTTAATCACTTATATATCCTCAACAATATCCAAGTTTGAGTACAGTGCAAGCAGACAAATCTATCCATCCAACTCATTAATGATCCAATTGAGGATTTTAAATAATTGGGGCCTCTTTGGTATCTTGGGACTTTTTTCTTTGTTTCAAGCTTGTTTTTTGTATGGAAGCTCCAGTTGTACTTTCATTCATCCTATTGAAAGCTGGTTTTTCATGCAAAAAATAAAAAAGGAATGATACAGAAGAAGCTAATATATGTATCAAATTTAACAACTATTTCCTAAATCTAGATGCATGCTCGTGTTTCAAACACTAAACTAATCATAACTAGTTACAGTGTAGTCACCATAACTACCTTAAACAGAAAAACCTATGCTTGACCTCTTTACAGTCCACTTACCTGCTTAAGTTGGAACAGGAAAGTTGGATTTTGTGCAAAAAAGTTCGGATCGAAGGCATTAATTTCTTCCACAACCTCTGCAGCCATTCTTTTACTTGCCAATTCTCTAATGCCCAAGACAATCTCATATTTATCCTCCTTGCCAGTAGATTCCAGCACCAAATGTTTTTCAAGATTCTGCAGAATAATTTTCTGTCAGATCATTTCATTAGATTGAATGAAATTCTTATTAACGAATTTACCTTTTGATCCTCAGACATGGTTGTACAGGCTACTGTAGTAGTGCTAAGTTCTTGTTTATTGCATCCACTGTATGAAATGTCATGAAGTCCTATATCATCATGTCTTCCTCTCCATCGTTTACGTTTGCTCCTTTCAACAGACCCACGATTCTTGTTTACTTGTGATACTCTTGAATTTTCCACTAAAACTGAATTACTAGTGCTACAATCTTCACGATTGGATGTTGACTCAAATCCATATCGTAATTCAACATCAGCCCCTTGTGAACTGGTCACATCAGCATTGTTTTCAGGAGAACTATCTAAACGAGAAGTACTAACAGAAATTTCACCATCCGAAAGTTTACTGGCTGCACAATCCACTTCAAAAGAACAATTTCTTGATGAACAATACTCTGGCTCTGATTGGTTGACTTTTAACATACCAGAGAGGCTGTGCATCCCTGATTGTCAAGAAATCACAAACAGGTTTTAAAAAATATGTGAGCTCAATGACGGAAAAAAAGGGAACAAAATTGAGTTTCGATAGAGAAAGAAACACGACCAGAATTCACAATTCCTCTATAGATGCAATACTCACGAACAAGCTCATCAAGTACAGAGAGGTCCAGTTTCATCCGGCACAACTCATTCTGCAACAAATATAGGAAAAAGAAACTCGGGTGATAAACAAGGCCATCGTTGCAATGAAACAGAATGAACAAGAATGTTTTAAGTTTAACTGCCCGAACATTCACATTAAATAGAAATAATCACAAAAGCATCCCAAGAGAATATTGCACAAAAAATTATTTTAAAAATAAAATAATAAAAGATGAACATAACCAAGAGGAACTGTCACTATGCCTGTTAGATAATAAAAGCAGGTCATCATGAAAACTAGAAAAGATAAGAGAAAAGATGCTAGTTCGGCAAGTTTCAATAAACTTTTTTTTTATAGGAAACTATAATATTGTAAATAAAAGGAGGAATACAAAAAAGGGGTGATTAGGGAATCACCCAAAAGAGCAAAAGGATTACAAAAAAATACTCCAATTGACGTTGATTAAAAAGTAATCATAATTACAAAAAGACATGGCAATGGAGCTCCAATGGGAGGCTTCCAAGTGAATAATGTCCCACAATTAGGAGGTAGTTCTAGTTTTGTTGTTGAAGATTCGGTAATTTCTTTCCAACCAAATTTCCCACACAATCCCTTTAGATGGTGTTTTCCCAAAGAAACTTGGCTTCTTTCCTAAAAGAATGGCCAAGGAGGAGAGTTTCGATGTTGTCCTTTAAGCAGAAATTGTCACCAAAGAATGTTGAAATTGGCCTTGAGCAGTCCACAAATTCTGAGCAAAAGAGCAATGACGAAGAGATGGTTGTCTGTTTCTCCAGGTTGCTACAAAGGCAGCAAATGCAAGGGGAAATGGAGAGGTTGGGGTGTCTTCTTTGGATGACACCAGCTGTATTCAAGCCTCCAAAAGATAGACTCCACATGAAAAATCTAACTTTTTTCGGGCTGCCTTTTTTCCAAATTTCAATGAACTTTCAAATGAACTAAATTCAAACAAAGAGCAATACTGTCTGCAAAACCGTAATAAATCATTCACGTACACATGAAAATCTACCACATAAAATGCAAGCTGAAAATCATATAATTTTGCCCAAAATCAACAAGTGCCATCCAAGTCTACATGACTCCCAAACTGGTTACCAAAATTAAGGATCCATCTAAAATTTGTATCATTCAGAAAATCCAACATTTGGAGAAGAGGGACAATCAATACTAATCTATCTTATGGAGACGTTTGCAACTGTGTGAATCAACAGTGTGCTTGGCAGTACAATGCTCTCTCGCCTCATCACCCCAATCTCATCCCACCTTCTCATCCACCACCCTCACAACAGCTAATAAGCCGTGTCTTCTATTAAACCCTGATTCGTCTTCTTCTCAGTACATGGAGGAGCCCTTCTGCAAATGCTACATACAGCGAAAGTTTTTAACATTTCTTACTAAGGGAGAAAATGAAGTAGGAGAGCTTTTTTTTCCCTAAGAAACAATTTCATTGATGAATGAAATGAAATGTACAAAAGGCGCTCCCAAGGATTACAAAAAAACCATCTCCCTCCTCAAGATAATCAAAGAGGGAGAGTAGTTACAAAAGGCTTTAAAATTAGCACTCCATAAAGAGGTTAAACCTAATACCAAAAAACAAAAAAATCAAAAGGTTGTGTTGTCCATATAGTCATCTTTCACAATGCAAGAATAAATGTGAGGCGGATTCAAAGTTCTGATAACAAAATATACAAATATGAGGAGATAAAGAACAATAAGGCATATTTACTAGCATAACAACTCCTGTAAACCATGACCAAGGTGTACGTGTACCTATGACCAAGGGCTTCAATAAACTGAATAAAAGCATCAAAACATAGACCAGAAAGAACAAGCTTGTACATTCAAATCTATTAACGCAATAGCCATTAGATGCTAACCTGGAATGCTTGAAACAAATCACCTTTGGTGAATCTCAAACTATCAATTGCCCCCTGTCTTGTAAGCTCCACAGCATGTGCAAGAGCTTGAATGTCCACCTGTACTCAAAATAAGCACAAGAAAAATATTAGAGGCAAAGAAAATAAAATTTCTTAATACCTAGTAACCGTACACGTGGAAATCGAGGTAAACAAATTGCTGCATGTTGTACCACACCAGTAGAGAACTAAAGAGGATTTAGTTTGTATTTCATCTCAGTTAAAATGAAGAACTAAAATCTCCTCCAGTAATCTCACCTCATCAAATGGAGGTGCTTCATACAGGCTCTCCTTGGGCGTTGCAGGGGGATCACGGTCATCTAGAAGCAACCTCTCAGTGAGATCTGATATAGGAGATGACAGACCTTCACGAAAGCAAAATCCTTTATGTATGCTGCAAAAAGCAATAAGAGCAAAGAGCAATTTAAAAAAATCAAGTGAATTCTACCAGTAATTTGCTGTCCAGAGTTGAAAAATAACCTTATCAAGTATCTCAAAGTCATTGAGAAGACTGGATCATATGCATGCATATGTGCTCGTAGAACTGATGACATTAATCCAGCAATATCAAACCTCCTACTTTCAGACCACTGAAAGAAGAAAAACTGCACTTTTAGACTGAAGATTGAATGGCAGTTCAAAACGCCACCATTCCTACCACTGAAAAAGAACAAATTGCAAGGAAAGAAACGAATTCCAACAATTATTTATAAAACCAAATGTTGTCAAGACTTAAGAGGACAATTGTGACGTTATTTATTTTTAAAAAAAAAAACTGCCATTGAAGGAAGTAAATTGATATCTCAACTAAAAATGAGTCAACAGTGTTAAAATAAAAATTAAATAAATAAATCATTCTTTATCAATTTCACATAGGTTACATCTCTACTATGTAAGAAAGTAAACTGAAAAAGGGAACTTAAAACTCCAAGACACGTCTGATGTTCATTATATTACGTAATTATTTATTATCATTTATCTTACGTATGAACCTACACTATTCATACACCTTGATGGTGGGATAAGTCCAATGTTTAAAAGGCTAAAATCAACTACAAGGCTTTTACTCTTCAAGAGGTGAGGTGTAAGCTTTGAGGCAGTATGAGGCGTAAACTACTCCTCATTCCTTAATTTAAATGAAAAGGCATTAATAAAAACTATAGAAATATAAAATCAGTTATTACTAAACATAATGTTAAAAAAAAAGTAATTTTTCTATAAAAAAAAGCTCACATCAGATGAATTTCTCAAATAAAGATTCTAAAGGTCATTTTGAACACGTCACTATCATAATGATACGATCAACTTATTTTTTTTCATTTTTATCCTCAATTTTTTTAAGCTTCGTGGCAAATGTTAATGGGCTAAATTCCAACAATTCATTATGCATCTTTTCTTATAAAAAAATGAAGAATATACGGCAAGTTGATATTATTCTTCTAGTCATTCCACATGGCATCAAGATTTTAGGCCTTGCTTCATAGCCTCTCATAAATCATAATTTAAAAAAAAAAAAAAAAAAAAACACACAACACACAAGTCTTGAGGCTAAAATTTTTAGTCTTACTCCACAAGATGAACCACAATAGCCTTTTAAAAACATTGGATGAGTCCAGACTCGTAAGTTGTAACATCAGGAACCCATATTTTCTTTGGGAAAAAAAAGAAAAAAGAAAAATGCAATAAACTTGGAATGCCCCAAACCAAGCGCATTTAAAATGTTTCAAGTAAAAAATAATGTGAAAAATAAGACTTCAGTTTCATTATTAAAGAACCTCACAAAAGTGACTAAATTGAAAAAAATTAGTGCACTGATTCGCTTTTTCTTTTCATACATAGTGATGTATAAGGAAAGGGGTGAAAATCATTTTATGATTAAAAAAAATACCCATACTTTTGAGAAGTATAGGCAAAGAAGAAGATGATCAAGACAAAACAGAATCTGAATTCTTGATATCAAGATGCAAATCCAATCCTGATTATCCACATTATAAAATTAACAGAAGAGCCAGAGGTGATTGAGTTTTCTAATGGGTGGCAGAATCAACAATCAGTGGATCCATCAATTATCCAAAATACTGAAGGAAATAAGAGAAGATAATATTATCGACCTCATATGTCACTGGGGATGTTTGATTATCCTTGTCATATATGAAGGCAAGAAGTACATGCTTGAACTCCTCATATGCTTCCTTCAACATAAATAATAAAACGTTAGCCAAGAAAAAGTAGGGATGTTTGAATTAAAAACAGCACATTGTGTGGTGTCTTCCTCAAAGGTCCAGATACTATGTAACAATAATATTTATGTGATCATCAATCTAAAAGGAAAGCAGTCAAAGCTGGGCAATGTGAGATTTTGATGAAAAGAATTCATAGTTTGAAGTCTGTTTTATAACGAGTCGAGTTTGTTTCTTATGACAAGTTGATTAAACAAAATTGTTAGTTAGAAGACAGGTTTTATCTTCCATTATAAATATCAGCCTTGTATCATTGATTATTATTCAATTAAATAACAGTATGCTATCTAGAGAGAGAAAGAAAAGTTTCCCACTTAGCAATAAACTCCATTCTTACTAATGCCGAACTGCCAACTGGGTTTTAAAAAAAAAAGCTAATCTCCACCACCCATTTGTACATTTCGTAGTTAAATGGAAAATTTGTTTCAAACAAAAAAAAAATGATTTTTTTTTTACAAAATCTAAAAACCAAACCAAAGATTATTTATCTAAAGCATACGCATTCAAAACATGCCAATTTAGAATGCAAAAGTATAAAAACATTTACCGGATATGCATCAAGAGCACAAGGAGCAAGAGCCGTCCTAAGGCATTGAATAGCCAAATCACGACATTCAGAAGTTCCTTTCCTCAAAAGCTCAATGAATTTCTAAAACAAAATACAAATAAGAAACGAAACTAAACAAATCAAGCTCAAAAATCAACAAGAAAAAAAAAACAAGCAAACCTGCTTCTGCAAGCGAAAGAGAATTCGATGATCATCAAGAATGAAAGGAGCATGAAGATGGAGAAGATCAATAGCGGAATCAATATCACCGAATTCCAAAGAGCGTCTGATTTGACGGATGATTAATCTGGAATGATAAGAAGAAGAGGAAAGGGTAGAAGAAGGAGAAGAGGAAAAGGAATCTTCGAACAAGTTTTCTGATCGAGCAAAATCGATAATTAGGGCATCGAGAGTTTCCCAATTCAAAGGTGTGGAATCCATATCTATGATGGGATGGGAGAAATAATTCAGCGGAGGAGATGAAAGTCGGCGATGGTAAACAAGGTGAAGAAGAAACAGAATTCATTGGATTTTGGAGATTTTATTAAATGCCACGTGTATATTATTATTATTATTATTATTATTTTTTAAGTTTTTTTTTTTTTTTTTTTTTTTTTTTTTTTTTTTTTTTTTTTTTACATTCAATGTAGACTTTGCGGGGGTGGAAGTCGGCGTGGTTTTTTTTTTTTTTTAATTTTCACAAGTGAAAACTACGTAAAACAAAATTCATTGATTTTGGAGATTTTATTAAATGCCACGTGTATTATTAATAATATAAAATTTATTATTATTTATTATTATTGTTTTTATTTATTAAAGTCATTCAACTTTTTAGACATCGAACTGTCGGATCGGATCGGAGCGTTTGGCTTGGTTGGATAATTATGTTATGGTTTGGTTTGGTTTAAATATACTCTCGCGAATGAGGAATTTAAAATGAACAACTTCTGAACGTCCAAATGCAAGTACATGGCCAAGTTGTACCCCCCCCCCACCCCCCCAAAAAACCCCCTCTATAAACCCCACTTTTTTTAAAAAATTTTTTTTTTAATTTATTAAAAAAAAACTTATTTTTTAACCCTCCTTTCCCAAAAATCATATGGACTTGACATATGTTTTCTTAAAATATTATACAAATAAATCAACTTTCACTGACAAATTAAAAGTTAAAACTTACGAATTTTTTTTTTTTTTTAAAAAAAAAAAAAAAAAAAAAATATTTATTTTTATAAAAAAAAAAAATAAAAAAAATCAATCATAATAATGGAGAGAAAATTGCCACATTATTTGCAGTTATTTTTTGTTTTTAAACCGTTCAAAACGGCAAGTAAACTAACTCATGAACGTTTCGGGGATATTTTTTGGTCTTTGAAATCATAATGGAGGTAATTTTTTTTGGGGGGAAAAAAATTATTTTTTTTTTTTGGGGGTTTTTTTTTTAATTAAATTTTTTTTTTGGGGTATTCTTGATAAAATTCCTAATTAGGTCATGGTTTGGTTTAGTTTAAAGGGATTGGGTTTATGGGACTAAGGTAAGGTAAGGATTTTAGATTGTATACCTTTGAACATAGTAAGGATTTTTTTATAACTTTTTTTTTTCCACCTTAATTTTAGATATAGTAAATAAAAAATATTTGTAGATATGAATATGAGGTATATATTTATAATTATTTCATTATTATTTATTTTCTTTCACCTTAATTTCAAATATCCTAAGTTTATAGATGAGACAAATCTTTAATGATGTGAAATTTTGTTAGTTAAATTATTAGAAAATTTATGGTATAACCAAGTGCAGAGTTAGGAATGATTTCTAGGGAGGAGAAATATTTTATAAAAGCTATTTTTAAGAAATAAAAGAATGGGAAATTAGATAAAATGCATTAATAATCAATTTTTTATATAAATTATTTCCATTTTATATTAAAAAAAAACAAAACAAATAGTTGTATTCGCCCCGTTGTATGTTTTAGGGTTAAAACAGGGGTGGAACTAGGAATTTGTTTTGAAGGTTAAAAGAAATTAAAAACTATTTTAAAAAAAATAAAAAAGGATAAAAACGGATACAGATATATTAATTCAATTTTACATAAAATAAAATAGGCTGCTTTATTTGTTTTTTTTTTTTTTTCCCTTCAAAATTTTCAACCTTCACTAGCCAAGTTTCCTCCAAAGATGAAGAATTGAGAAGTGGAACTAAGAAGAAGGGGAAATGCTCTCTCTTTATATTGCAAACATAATTTTGTACACTAACAACCAAACACACACACCATCTTACAAATTAGAGACTAAAAAAAAGATACAAAGAGAATAAAGAAAAGTCCTAAAACAAAACATGTAATCAAATCAAATAAATAAAGATCAACACCGAGCATTTCATATCCCTGGATAGATTTGGCTAAAACATAAGGGACGACACAGATCAGATCTACTCTCTCTGAGCTATGATCTCATTGCAACACCATCGCCATCGACATCGACATCGTTTTCATCGATCAACTTCAGCATTTTGCCTTCAGCGCCCGCCGCATTGCACATCTTCGACGACACATAAGCTCCATGGCCTCTCTTTAATCCTAGAAACCCTTTCCATCTCGGTGCGTTGGAGCCGGTTTTCAGAGCGGGCACAAACGATACGTCGTCATCGTCATCGTCGTCAATGAGGAGCTCATCTCTGAGAGTAGGCAACAATCTGCCCTTGAAGAAAAGCTCATCGGCTGTGGTCATGGAATGATTGGTGACAGAGGTGAATTCAAAGTCGGATGATGAAATAATATTTGGAGACTCTGATTTTTCTTCTTTGATGGAGTGATGATGGGAATCGACAAAATCATTGGAAAAGGAAAGTCTTGCGGTCATTGAAGGACAGTGTCCGGCTTTGTGATCTGGGTTTTTGTACATGTCTAAGCATGCCATTCTTACCACAGCTAATTTAGAGAGAGAGATGGAGTTATATTCAAACAGTGCTGTGTGTAGGAGATGCATGTGCTTCCAATTTATATCTCCCCTCGATCAAGATGTTTCTCTTCCATGTTTTTGTAAGTAAAATATCATTTGTAATTGAATAATACTCTCCCTTATTTTCATTTGTTTTTATTCTTATTAGTTCATTTATATTATACTTAATAATAGAGAAATTTCATTGTATTCATTACTAATTCGGTATATGGTTTATGGTTTGTTTCAATTTAGTTTATATGACTTTAAAATTTTTAATCCGGTATCTATGGTTTGGAATTGTGTCAATTTCATTGTTATAGTTCTAAAAGTTGTAATTTAGTCTCTATTGTTTGATAAAAACTCACAAAACGTCCATATGTTATTACCACATTTAAACATCAAAACGTCTCATATTTACACATTAGGTTAACACTATATTGACATCAATGACGTCGTTGACATATTCATAGAAAACAGACACATAATAAAAATATTAATTTTTTTTGTAATAATGATAGATATGTTTCATGATTTTTTTATAAATTATAAGTTTTGTATGGGGTTGAAAAAGTGTCATCTAAATTAGGTATCAGGAACTAAAATTCTCATTTTATTACCTATTAATTTTGATAATCTATTTTTAATTCCAATAATTTTTTTAATAAATATATTATTTAAATAAATAATAATAATAATAATTAATTAAAAATACATATTTAAAGTCTCCTATTGAAGAATATCATAGTGTAGCATTATGTAAAAAAAAAAAAAAAGTTTTATCATCAACTATCCATAATAAGTTAATAACCACTCCCTAAGATTCCGCATCAACGTGGGAAGCTGTTAGTTTAATAGTTATATATATAAATATAATTGGAGAGATAATAGATTTTGATTAACCCTAGGAAAATTCTCTCCAATAATAATCATTATATAAATGGACAATACTTACCAATAAACTAATTTAGAAAGTTTGTAGGTAAAATTTATGCTACTTTGAAGATATATGATTTCCAAAGATGAACATAATTGAATTTTTCAAATTTCAAGTACTGGTAAAATGTGGGGAAATTTTATTTGGTAGCGGTATTTATAAATATGACAATTTTTACTATTAATCAGATTAATAGTGATTAATGTATGTATTAGTGATAAACTTAGTAAAAAATATGTAATTTAATGTTTATCACTGATTCACCTAATAAAAATTATTATATTTACCATTATTTTTTAAAACTGATATTTTTATAATATTGTTAAAAAATTGTTAAATTTGTAAATGTCTCTAAAATATGTAAATTAATGTTTTTTTTCAGCTTGGAATACAATTAAATGCCTGAGTGAATTTAAAGTAGGAAATCCCTTATTATATGTAGTTAAACAATATTAATATATCAATATGATAAGAGAGATTTATGATTTCATGGGAGGTTAAGGTCCCCCAATCAATTAAATTAATTAGAAGCAATCTTTGACTAGCAGGTAGAAATAGCATAAGGTAGAGCTGTCAATGCCAATGGACCAGAGAGGCCACGTGGAATGGAAGGAGTTTGTGTTTTTTTTTTAATTTTATAAGTTCCAAAAGGAACATTAATTAAATTGATATTATTTAATATGCCATGTTTGATGTTATAACCAGATAGTCTTCATAGTTTGCTTTTATTCATTTTTTAATTAAACAGAGTAGTAGACTGTAATAATTGGTGATTAAGAGTTTAGACAGATAATATACTAATGACAATTTATTTTCTGAATGTTGTGTCTTGTCCGGTTTACCCGACACCTATAAATTGTGTGTAGGGTTGGCCATGAATATGATTTGCTTGCCCATGCATGATCATCACATGGCTTAGGGTGGAGCTACCTCGATTTATCTTCTATATTTATATAGATGGACGGTGGGATAATTTCTGGTACTCTCGATATATTGAAAATTTTATATATTCCTCATATTAATAATATGTCAGGATTTACTTCTTTCAACTATTTCCACATAATTTATAGTTCATTTATAATATTTTTTATAAGTGTTTTATAATAATTATTAAAAACGCTTTTAAAAAGGATCTCAAACAGACACTTAGTATTTAAATGTTTTCTCGGATAGAGGTCGGAGATGGTCATTCCCTTTACAACTATGTATTTTAATCTTTGTCACTTTCTCATATTCCAATTAAAAAAACGAGTTCGTGGATTCCTTGAACCGATATCAAGTAATTCTTCTTGCTTGAAAGTGAGTATTTTTTAAAGAATTAAAAACGAGATTAATAAATATAAAAAAGTATACCAACGAATAGATGTTTTAAGGTGAAAATAATAGGGAAATTCATTTTTTTATCAATTAGGTATAAATCATTAAAGTTAATAATTTAATACCTTTTACAAAAAAAGGGGGTTGGTTCATGATTTATCAATATCAATTTTATAGACAATTATTTTTTTTTTTTAAAAAAAACACCCAATCTGTTATATATTTTTTTTAGAGAGAAAAAAACTCACTTACATTTTTTTTCTTCTTTTATACTAAAATAGGGTGTTGTTTTTTAGGGTTATTTTTTCTTCAAGTGTGGTTATATAAATATAAGGAAAAAAAATCTTAGAGTAAAGATCAAGGTACAAAAGCAATAACTCCCTACTCAAACAAAAGTAAATAATCCAAACCAAAGACAAAGCAAAAGAGGGAAAAAAAAAAAAACTAAAACTAAAATAACAATCAATTCAAAAGTTTATGAAAAGATCCCGTGCAAAGTATATCCATAGGGTCAAAAAGTACTGTGGATACTATTACCTCAAGTATATTTTGTTGAATTAACCGAATAACCATGTATTTAATTTAATGGGGAGTAATACTTGGATGCACAAGATTGTGCAACCAAGGTTATATCAATCCAATGGGATGCAGCCAAGTGTTAAAAAAAAACAACAAATTATATTTTCTTTACACTTGGTTGCATCCCTTCCCAACTATTTATTTTTATTTTTATTATTCTTCCTTAACAATTCTACTAACCATTAAAAGAAGATAATAATAAAAAACATTTAATTTTTTTAATTATTTATATGAAAATTTTGTTGGCTATTTTTTAAATTAATGATATGAGAAGTTTGTTGGTAATTAGACTTTTGTTCCGGTCACAATCCCCCGGTCTAAAATTCCAATCTAGGTGGAATCTCAGACAAAAATTTCAATCTTAAATAAATCTTGGACCAAACTCATACCAAAATCTATAATCTCATACTAAAATTTCAATCTCGAACCAAACTTGAAATAAACTCATAATAATTTCCACAAATCTGAAACCAATCTCTAGTGTTAATATCGGGCAAAGTTCTTAAAGAAAATTCATACATGATAAATAAATTATGAATACTTATAACTTTTCTAGTAAGAGAGATTAATCAAACGTCTCTTGTAATTAATGAGATAATCTCTTAAAAAACATGTGAAATTTTCTAGTGAATAGATAGTGATAAGGTTCTTGAGAGAATGAAAAGTGATGTTAGAAATAATAAATTAAAATAACTTGGTTTGGAGTATTAAGAATTTATAATTCAATGGGTGAAAATGTTCCTTTGTCTCTAAAGAAGACTAACAAAACAACACTCTTGGATAGGTCCAAAATCATTAGTACTTTTATTTAAAGCTTAGTTGTCCTAAAACCCCAATTTTAATCATATTTATTGATAGTCATTCAATTTTGGATAAACAGATTACTGATCTGAACTATATCTCTAATTTGATCAAGAAAAAAAGTTATGAACAAGTTTCTACTCAATTCACAAAAACTCCCCTCCTAAACAAACCTTTTCTCTTGAATTTGAGTACTATTTATTTGTGGGGATTACATCTAGTAAAAAATTATATTTTTTTAAATAATTATAAATTTAATAAAAAATTCTACCATATTTATAAATGTGTCATTTTATTGAGCACGTCAATTAGTGACAGGGCCGTCGTTGGCTGGCATGGTTCAATTTGTGCGACGGAATACCCCGAACGTTGGGGGCCCCAAATCTAGGATGAGTCATCATAGTATTATATATACAAATGAGAAATTATGATTAAAATAATTTGTGACATACTGGCTTGCTTGATTCCCTTATTTACCCAAATCTTCCAGCCCGAGTTCAAATTCAATTGATGATAGAAAATTTATTTTGTTATATTTTTTATTTGTTATTTAAGGGTTATGATAAAGAGTCCAAAACTTTATTTTAGGATCGGCCCTGATTAGTAATATGTCATATGATATATGACATATCACAATCAATATATATTATATGGAGTGATTTCAGAATATCACAAGTCAATCAATAGTTCATCATAATCAATTAACGATAGAGTTGTTTTAAAAAACTAACCTATCTATTAATAACTTTTTGGATAAATTATAAATTTTATAAAAACAATGACACTAGATGAAAATTTCTCTTGCTTTTATCATCATTATTTTATTTTATTTTATTTTTTATTAGTAAAATTACCCCTTCCAAGTTCCAACAGGTGCCATAGATTTTTGAAGATTTCATTAAAATTTGTTGGTGTAAAAGGATATGGTTGTCTTGTCACTCACATGGGTTAAGGGATTATTCTAAATGTTGAGGGACGACACGTGGTCGATATTGATTCCATAATTGATATCAGGTCAAGGTCAACATATAACAAGCAGTCAAAAGACATACATTCTCTAAATTATAATCTAACATAACATTGCATAATTTAGTGACATTTTGGATCAAGATTGTCACCTTCTGATAGGGACTAACTTCATATAATAAATATAATATTACAAAAATATAATTAGATACTAGATAATAATTAAATAAAATTCTCAATTATATTATAAAAACTTAATTCCTACAAAAACATAACAAAAACATCTCATTCTTACTTACCTTTAGTTTGTATTAATAAATTCACTATCAAAAAGTAATTGGAAATAGCTAATTATGAGATTTTTTAAACATAACATTTTATGAATTGATATTTTCAAAGATAGTAAAAGTTTTGAAAAAAATTCAAGAATAACTTGTAACATTTTCTCCTCCTTGACTAAAAGGAACATGGAATCCAACCCACACATACCCTTAAAAAAGCTATTCTTTATAATTTTCAAAATACCTATGCAAAGAGTCTCCTATAGTATAATTTCTAATTATTTAAATGTTTTCATGAAAGAAAAGTTACACCATCATTTAATATTTTTGAATCTTACGTGGCCTAAGTTTGAGTCTCTCCTTCTCATTTTATTGTTTAATGTAATAATTCCAAAAAAAAAAAAAACCTTCTATCATATATCATACATTGGGGAGGCCACCATTTACAGTTCCAGAAGCTGAAAATATCTGCAATGCAATGATCAAAACTCTCTGTGCTGTGTGTTGTCTTCAGGTGTTCCCCTAAAGCAGTCTTCTTCACAAAATTTCAGAAATCTGCAACACAGTTTTTTCCAACTTCACCAAATATATGAAACACAGAACTAAACTAGCACTTGATTCAAAGGTTCCTTTTTCTATTCTTTTTTTTTTCTTTTACTTTTCGAATTATTATTTGGGACTGTTTTTCTGGTTTCCATAAA
The DNA here is from genome assembly GCA_028015215.1 of Gynostemma pentaphyllum. Lineage (NCBI taxonomy): Eukaryota > Viridiplantae > Streptophyta > Magnoliopsida > Cucurbitales > Cucurbitaceae > Gynostemma > Gynostemma pentaphyllum. The sequence goes on from CM051352.1 coordinate 53,868,134, forward strand.
AAGTTAGCAACAGTTTTTCATATGAAAAAATATGAGGAATAAACCAAGTAATAGGCTTACATTAATGGGCATCTCAGCAATAACAAGGCTGCTGCTTTCTTCGATGCTTTTGAGCATTATCACTTCGCCCCCAACAACCATGTTGATTAAGATCCCATCTGCATGTAGTTCATTGGAAGCTAAACTCTTTTAGAGAGAGAAATTTAAACTTCACAACTTATGAAACTTACTGTGATAGAAGGAAAACCTGTGGCCGAGCAAGTAGTCATGCGCCTTGTGTAAGTTTCCTGCAATGAATACCACACAACTTTCAGAAGCAAGAAATGTACCCTTCAAAACAAAAAAATCTGCACTTCAAAGACGTGTATGTATGACTTTCGAAAAATTTCATCTTTTGACAAGATGGAAGAGAAGACCAGCACCACATCGAGCAACATGAAGAATTAGTTCTTTTGCACAATTTATTATAAGAGATTGAACTTCAACAGTTGAGACTTGTAACTATTATTTAAATAGTTGAAAAATGCTTTTTAAATACACAATAATCAATAATTAAGCCTATATCAGGATTTCAGAAATTTTAACAACATTATTGTTTGAGTAAAAGAATCAGTTCAAGTCAGCCACACACCTACTGGCTATTTAGAGTTGAGTAACATTTTGACAAAAACAAAATCAAAGCAGAAAACTATATTTTTTATTGTCATTGTTATAACAATTGATATGATTTGGTGAAATGGAGAATTATACAAATGATCAGCTAACCTAATCCAGTAGACAGAAATTTACACCTTCTTTGATGGCAGCTCATAATTTATCAAAATGTGGGCAGACAGAGGTGATTCCCCAGAAGCAAGAAGTGGAAGGCAAGCATCTGTTACGACAATCATGTGACATTTTTCTTCATCTTTCTCAACCTCACATTTTTCTCGCAATTGTAAACTGAAATTCTGATTCCATCTTAATGTTGCTTGCCGAAATTTCTCTAGAATTAGTGCACGGTCTGCTTCAGCAAGGTCACTGTACTGCATATGAGAAGCAGTAAATAAATAAATTACATCAGTTATCAAATCATACAGAAAGTGAGTGATCACAGCATGGTCTCTGGCCCATGTGTATGCCAACAAAACTACAAAAATTAAATGGAAGAAAACTAAAAGAAGGTAAAAGAAAAAATGTCCTTGTTATAAAATTAAATGAAAGAGGAATCATTTTCCCATACAAAAAGGAGCAAAAACAGATGAAATTCATGATACTAAATTCCTAGAACTGATAAGTATTCACGAAGTAAATGGAAAAGGAAGTGACGGATAGATGAAACAAACAACATATGACTGCATAAAAGGTCAAAATAGTATAAATGTTCTAAAATTGTTCTGTGAGATGATACCCAAAACAATAAATGCCAGTTTGGCATGATCTGATAATCCAACGAATTAAGGTTTATTTAATAATTGCAAGGAGTCTACGACGAATGAACCTTCGGTTTTTACAAAAAAAAAAATACCATTAAGACAAGACAAAACAATATCACAATTGTGAATTGGAAAGTATCGTCCATATTGTCTATTCTCATGGCTTGGTTTCCATTAAAAACTAAAATTGCAAAATAAAACTGTAGTGGGGGAAAATCATCCGTCTCCCCAATCACACTCATTTTCGATTGGAAATCCTTCTGGGCAAATCAAAAGTTAAAGAAACGGAAGAGTCACAACCCGGAGTCAACAAGGATCGTCTCATGAGATCAAACCCGCCATTTGGAAGCCCAGATACAACAACATTTACTTTCCCCTTTGCTTCCCTATAATCCAAATCCCTTTCAATATCATTTATTGATTTCACCCTCATAGAGTCATATTGACATGGCAAGCACCACACAAGTACATTCACACAGTCATTTTACTCTCTGACACGGTAAAGGAACTCGATTGTTGTGATCTGGCACCACAAAAATCTGGTCAGATTTATTAGTATCTGCGATTACCATTATATTGACAGTATTCTACAGATCCAAGTGTCTAACCATAATGACAAATCCTATATTGAGATTGAATAATCTAACTCATTGCTTGAGCTTGAGATGAAACTATTCATTGAATTACACAAATAAAAATTGCACACTGGTGATAGGCATAAGCATAGGCATATGAAATTACTAATCAGATCAATTTACATTCAAGTTATGTAAAATAACTTTCAGAGAGCAAAAACAACAATACCAAAGAGGCCAAAGAGATGTATGGGAGGTTGGAGACGGCAGAGCAAACGGCATCGAGTTCGTCGCGAGAACTACAACACACAATCATCGGCAATGACGGACGCCGACCAGCAACGTCCAACAATCCCACCAACGTTTCCTGCTTACCAGAGAGGGAAAAAAATGAAAACTTTACCAATTAAAATATAACCCAATAAAAGAATTAACCAAATATTGCAATTATAATCTCAAAATGAAAAAAAAAACCATCTTGAACTGGATTCTGTCAACGGCAACATAGAAGTGGCGCTGTTGACTGAGAAATTGAAACAAAATGACATTGATGAATGTTGGAAAGAAGGATAATTTAAATATAAGGGAATGAAATATGGAGAAGAAGCAATACCTGAAATGCGAAGATGACTGAGAAGGAGGCGAGAAAGCTACCGTGGCATCAGTTGCCATTATCGCTGCGACACTCGAACATCGCCTTTGGGACGAGGTTTTTACACCAGACAAACCTCTCCTTGCCACGTTGGATGAGAGGTTTGCTATTCCTTTTTTTTTTTAATATTACATTAAATTTGGAGAGAATAGAATTAACCTCCCACCTTGACCTTATCGAAATGAGCGAATAGCTAACCAATTAAACTTCCCCATGCTATCTTGATATGAGTAATTTATGAATTTGTTTAAAAATGTTCATAAATTGTATCAAATAGTAGGTTTTAAACATTTTTTTAAGTGTCAGGAGTAGGGGTGAAAATAAACACCGAAAAATCGAGCTAAATAAACTGTATAAACTGAAAATTTCGGTTTTTCCTTTTAAGGAATCGGAAACCGAACCGAGTCTGGTTCGGTTCTAATACCACTGGTTCGGTTTAAAACTGAAAACCGGTAAAAGGTCTATTTCTAAAATATCAAAATATAATATAACAAATTTGGTGTGGAACAATTGGTAAAGTACCTGGTTTATGTCCTTGGGATCCCAAGTTTGAATTGTGGCATGGAGATAAGGAGAAGATCCTCCTAACTTGTCACAAGGCAAATATTTTTATAATTTTAATAAATGACACTTCCATTAGTTAATGACGCTTTGAAATTTACTTATTATTTCTTATATTTTGTTATTAAATAATTAGTTTAAGTTATTGAAGTATAATTATAATATAACAAATTCGGTGTGGAACAATTAGTAAATTACCTGGTTTATGTCTTTGGGATCCCAAGTTCGAATTGTTGCAGGGAGATAAGAAATGCAGATAAGGAGAAGATCCTCTTAACTTGTCACGAGGCAAATATTTTTTTATTTTTAATATAAGTCATTATTTTAAATTATTTTCTTAAATAGCAAATATTTAAGAGTATCTTAAAAAATGACATTTTATGAATTGTAAATTTCAAATATAGCAAAAGTTTTTATAGTTTTAATAAATGACACTTTCATTAGTTTAATGACGCTTTGAAAGTTACTTATTATTTCTTATATTTTGTTATGAAATAATTAGTTTAAGTTATTAAAGTATAACTAATTAAAAAGTTAGGGGTAGAATTGAAACTTTTAAAACGTTCGTTTTGGGAAAAATTGAAATAACCCATGGTATAGTGGTATTTTATATAATTTAACCTAGTTTTTATAAATAAATTATCTCTCATTTAGTATTTTTTTAAAATAATATCATAATTATAAATAAAGATTAAAAGAATAGAGTAATATATATTCACACATATATATAAATTAAAAAAATTGGGGGGGCCATGGCCCCTCCTTGCCCCCCCTTGAATCCGTCCCTGGGTCTCATCCCCACGGATAATTTTGACCCGCTACTTATTGGCTGACATGAGATTTAGGGTAAGTTAAAATTTAAGTGTAGTTATGTGGTCGAAAACATAAATAAGGTAAAATAAAGGGGTACAAACATAAACAAAAACTTGAAACAATTTAATTATTTTCGATCTCGTGATTTTGCCTATTCGTTTCTCCTTCTCCCCGTCTCTCTCTCTCTCTCTGCCTCCATCTCTCCGTTCTGGTTAGAGTAGGTTTCTTCTATCTGACGTACTCTAGACGTCTACCTTTCGGCGCACGTTAGCCTCTAACGTTATATTAACTTCTGGAGGTATTATACTCTCTTCCTCCTTCTTCTTCTTCTTCTTCGTTTTGATTTTTTTTTATTGTCTAATAATACTCTTACAGCATTTTACTGAAACCCTAATAGCAGCGGTATTATACTCTTTCCATCTTTTATAATTTCATAGCTTCATGTGATCGTTTTTAAATTTATTTATAGTTTCTAATTTTCTTTTTTTTTTTGTTTCGATTTTTATTCATCAGGGATTGAGAGAGTTCCGGCCCCCATCATTATTATTGTTTTTTTTTTTTGGTTAATTCTTTTAATTTGTGATCGCGATCTGCGGAAAAGTGAAATCTTTTAGGTTTATTCTGCTGGAATTTAACGGTGAATTACGTTTTTTGATGCTTTGGCGGGAATTGGGATCCGCCGTGCGGATTAGAGTTTTGGGGTTCGCCCTGCAATGGCTAATCCTGGCGTTGGGAGTAAGTTTGTATCTGTGAATTTGAACAAATCTTATGGGCAGGCTCATCATAATCATCATCATCATCATCACGCATCTCATTCTAATAGTTATGGATCGAATCGAACCCGGCCTGGTAATCATGGGGCTGGAGGAGGAATGGTGGTTCTATCGAGGCCTCGGAGTTCCCAAAAATCTGGGACAAAGCTTTCTGTTCCACCCCCCTTGAACTTACCTTCATTACGAAAGGAACATGAGAGACTTGATTCTTTTGGTTCAGGTGCTGGACCAGCTGGTGGAGGGGTTTTGGGTACTGGGCAGAGGCCGAATTCAGCTGGTATGGGTTGGACAAAGCCACGGACTAATGATTTGCAAGAGAAAGAACGGTTTAGTGATATCTCTGCTGAAAGAACTGATCCATCTGTGCGAAATGATGTTTATGGGGTGAGTGGTGGGAGTAGTGTGTATATGCCTCCTTCTGCTCGTGCTGGCATGACCGGACCGATTGTTTCTACTTCTGCTTCCTCTCAAGTGCATTCCTCAGTTGAGAAAGCCACAGTCTTGAGAGGTGAAGACTTTCCTTCTCTGCAAGCAGCGTTACCGTCTGTAACTGGGCCTTCCCAGAAACAGAAAGATGCTTTGAATTCTAAACTGAAGCAAGCAGTTGATGGTTCGTATGAAGAACAGAGGGATACTTCGCATATGAGTTCAGGTGTTGCTATGTGCCCGCAGTTGCAGTTATCAAATGCAAAGAATGGAAACTCTTTTAGTTTGGGAAATTCTCAATCACCTGAGTTATCACGCAAACAGGCAGATTTTTTCCCAGGTCCTTTACCACTTGTATCAATGAAACCAAGATCGGATTGGGCTGATGATGAACGTGATACAAGCCATGCTTTTATTGACAGAGGAAGGGATCGTGGACTCCCAAAGAGTGAAGCTTATTGGGAAAGAGACTTTGATCTTCCTCGGGTTAGTGCCCTTCCTCACAAGCCTGTTCATAATTTTTCTCAGAGATGGAATCTGCGAGATGATGATTCTGGGAAGTTTCATTTCAGTGACATTCATAAAGTGGAACCTTATGGTAAGGATGCAAGAGTGCCAAATAGAGAAGGTTGGGATGGAAGCTTCCGGAAAAATAATCATATTCCTAAAGATGGATTTAGTTCTTCTGACAGTGGAAATGATAGAAATGTTTTTGGGGCTAGGCCTTCTGGCATTAAGTATGAAACAAATGGTGATAACAAATATGGTTCGCCTTTTGGTGAACATGCTCACAAAGATCCTGGGAGGAGGGATTCAGGATATGGACAAGCAGTGCGACAAACTTGGAATAATACAACACAATTGTACAGTTCCCAGGAACCAGAACGGGTTATAAGAGACAAGTATGGTAATGAGCAACACAACAGGTACAGGGGTGAAACTAAAAATAATACGTCAGTGGTGAACTCATCATACTCTTCAGGTGTAAAACGACTTCCTGCTGATGACCCATTGCTGAATTTTGGTAGGGACAGGCGTTCCTTTTCAAAGACTGAGAAACCTTATTTGGAGGATCCATTTATGAAAGACTTTGGTGCCTCTGGTTTTGATGGACGGGACGCCTTTAATACTGGTCTTGTTGGGATGGTTAAGAGGAAGAAGGATGTGGTGAAGCAGACTGAATTTCATGACCCTGTTAGGGAGTCTTTTGAGGCTGAGCTTGAGAGAGTTCAACAAATTCAAGAACAAGAGCGACAGCGAATTATTGAGGAGCAAGAAAGAGCACTTGAACTAGCTAGGAGAGAAGAGGAAGAGAGAAATAGACTGGCGAGAGAACATGAAGAAAAGCAGAGAAGGGCGGAAGAAGAAGCCAGAGAAGCAGCATGGAGAGCTGAACAAGAACGACTGGCTGCTATCCAAAAGGCTGATGAAATGCGGATAGCTAGAGAGGGAGAGAAGCAGAGGATTGTTCAGGAGGAAGAGAGAAGAAAGCAGGCTGCTAAGCTAAAACTTTTAGAATTAGAGGAAAGGATGGCCAAGAGGCAGGCTGAAGTAGAGAAATCAAGCACTATTACTTCAGATATTCCAGAAAAGATTCCTGGGGTAGCAAAAGACGTTACTAGGTTGGCTGACACAGTTGATTGGGAAGATGGAGAAAAAATGGTGGAGAGAATTACTACATCAGCTTCTTCTGAGTCATCCAGTATAAACCGGTCTTCTGAGGTGGGTCTCAGGTCTCAATATCCTCGAGATGTTTCTCCTGCCTTCACAGACAGAGGAAAGTCCATGAATTCATGGAGAAAAGATTTCTTTGAGAGGGAAAGTGGCTCTCCATTTGTTCTACAGGACCAGGGTAATGGCTATCACAATGCGAGGCAAGATGCATCAATTGGTGGGAGGGCGGCTTCTAGGAAAGAGTTTTATGGAGAACCTGGATTTACGTCTGCTAGGATATCATATAGAAGAGGTACTGTGGAGCCCCAATCTGATGATTATACTCAGCTACAAGGGCAGAGACCTAACCATTCCGGGGATGGTGATCATTATAGCAGGGGCCGGGAGTTTGACTCTGATTTTCAGGATAATGTTGAGAATTTTGGTGACAATGGATGGAGGCAAGAACATGGTCGCAACGATTTGTATTTTCCTTACCCTGAACGAGTAAATCCAATCTCTGAGGCTGACGGGTCTTATTCTGTTGGGAGGTCACGCTATCCACAGAGGCAGCCTCGGGTTCTTCCTCCTCCATCAATAGCTTCTATACAAAAATCCTCCATCAGGGGTGAATATGATTCTGGTCCCCGGGAATTTGTAGAAAGTGTGATACAATATGACCATTCAGCAAGAAATGTATCTACTGCTCAGACCGGGTATACTCATCATGAAAACCGTGCACTTCCTGAGATAATTGATGATAATTTAGAGAATGCTGAGAATGAAGAGCAGAAACCAGATCGCAACTCGACACTGCGGTGTGACTCACAGTCAACCCTCTCTGTCTTTAGCCCCCCAACCTCTCCAACTCATCTTTCTCATGAGGACTTGGATGATTCTGGAGATTCTCCTGTCAAATCAGCTAGCGGAGAAGACACAGTGTCAATAGAGGATAATGAACATTCAGTTACAGCCAAGGCTGGGAAGGAGATTATGATTCCCTCGACTAGGGTATCTACAGCTGATGAGGATGAATGGGCTGTTGAAAATGAGCATTTGCAGGAACAGGAAGAATATGATGAAGATGATGATGGATATCGGGAAGAAGATGAAGTCCATGAAGGAGAGGATGAAAACATTGACCTTACCCAAGAGTTTGATTCTCTACATTTAGAGGATAAAGGGTCATCCCACATGTTAGATAACTTGGTATTAGGTTTTAATGAAGGAATTGAGGTGGGGATGCCAAATGATGAGTTTGAAAGAATTTCAGGAAATGAAGAAAATATGTACGTCAGGCCTATTTCAAACTGCATCAGGGAAGAGCAGGGGTCTTCCGAGGGATTGCAAGCTGATGAGATCTGTCAATATGTGGATGCTTCTTCTCAAATGAGGATCGATGGATCTTCCAGAATGATACCAGACAATGAAGAGATGCAGGGCTTGGTCATTCAATCTAAATCTCCCCGCATGTTACCAGAATCTGAGCTTACTGATCAAGGGAATTCTACTTGCAGATCTGGTCTTTCTGTCCAGCAGCCAATATCGTCTTCAGTGTCAATGGCCACACAATCTTTGTCTGGTCAAGCTATCATGCCGAGTGCTGCTGCCATTGCAGGTCAAGCTGAGCCACCTGTTAAGCTTCAGTTTGGCTTGTTTTCAGGTCCTTCTCTTATACCATCTCCTATACCAGCCATTCAGATAGGCTCTATACAGATGCCTCTTCATTTGCATCATCAAATCAACCCATCAATGACTCACATGCACTCATCACAACCTCCTCTCTTCCAGTTTGGGCAGCTAAGGTATACATCTCCCGTTTCCCAAGGGGTTCTGCCTTTGGCTCCTCAACCTGTATCATTTATTCCACCCACTGTTCAAACTGGTTTTCCTTTGAATAAACACCTGGGAGATGCTCTGTCTATTCAAACTTCGCAAGAAACCTATGTCCATAATTCTCGGAATAATGATGTGTTGCCTTTTTTGATTGATAATCAACAAGGCGTCGTGTCAAGATCCCTAAACATGTCAGGAGAGTCAAATCCATTACCATTAGCTGGAAATATAGAAAATGAAGTTATGACTCAGCAGGATCGAACTGCAGGTTCTAGCATTGATGAGAGCAATTCCAGATCCAAACCAAGTTTTCAATCAGAACATTTGAGGCACCATGTTTCATCTTCAGATAATCACATAATTTCTAGGGGAAAAGAATCTGAAGGTTGGCCTCAGGAGGGGTCATTCGATTCTGTTTCTAAAGATAAGGGTTTTAGTGGGTTAAAAGCTCGGGTCCCACCGCCTGGTGGAAGAGGGAAAAGATATATCTTTACAGTAAAGAATTCTGGATCTAGATTGCCCTTTCCAGCTTCTGAACCTACTCGTTTTGATATTAGTGGATTTCAGAGAAGGCCTAGACGCAATACTCCACGTACAGAGTTTCGTGTTCGCGAAACTGTGGATAAAAAAATATCTAATGGTTTGGTTTCTTCTAACCATATTGATGTAGATGATAAACCAACTGTTACTGGAAGAACTGCTGCCAATTCTGCCAGAAGTGGGACTAGGAAGGTTGCCATATCTAACAAGTCTTCGAAGAGAACATTAGAATCAGAAGGGTCAAGCTCAGGGATGAATACTTCTTTAGAGCTTGATGCTGGTAACAGAACTGAAAAGGGAGCGAGAAAAGAATTTTTGGGCAAGAGCCAAAGCGGTCAATACTCAGGAGAAGGTAATGTTAGAAAAAACATTTGTTCTGGGGAGGATGTTGATGCCCCTTTGCAGAGTGGTATTATACGTGTATTTGAGCAGCCTGGCATAGAGGCACCTAGTGATGAAGATGATTTCATTGAGGTGCGATCAAAAAGACAGATGCTTAATGATAGGCGTGAACAAAGAGAGAAAGAGATCAAGGCGAAGTCTCACAACTCTAAGGTTTCTGATAATTTTCTTTCTTTCTTTCTTGTTGTTGTTGTTGTTGTTAAGTTTATCATTTAATGAAATTAATGAATATTTATTCTAGATTCCACGGAGAATTCGATCTACTTCAAAAAGTACAATATCCTCAGTCAATTCAAGTAAAATGTATGCAGCCAAGGGAGCAGATACTGTGAAGAGAATTCAATCTGATTTTACTGCCACCAATGGACGTGGATCAGGAACTGCTGGGATTTCAACCGGATTTAGTTCTCCAATAGTGTCTCAACCTTTGGCCCCAATTGGAACTCCTGCTTTGAAAACTGACTCCCAGGCTGAAAGATCACATACTGCTAGGTATTTCTATTGAAGGATTTTTTATGGTCACCAATCATCATCATCTATAAGATTTGAGCCATAAATTATGTTAATTTTGCAGGTCTCACCAAACAAGTTCCCTTGCTGTGGCAACTGGTGATGGAAGAAATCTTGAGTCAAGCTTGATGTTTGAAAAGAAGAATGATATTTTGGATAATGTTCAATCATCTTTTTCTTCCTGGGGTAATTCACGGATTAATCAACAGGTAGGGAAGTGATACTGATGATCTTGTTGACTTTTATTGTGTTCACTGCTTGTGTTTCTGGATCTTAATACTGTTGTTTTCCTGTGGTAGAACACCTTCATACAAGTATGATGACATTGTGCAGGTCCAATTTTCATGCAGTACATGCTGATTAAGTTTTTTATTTTATTATTTTTTTTACAAGTAATAATTTCATTATTTTAGTGGAAAGTTAAATACAAAATATATACTACTCCCTTTAGGAGTTCACAAAATTCTACTCGAATTTAAATTAATTACAATGAGAGGATAATTATTAAAAGAATTTTTTCATCCAACAAGAGCCGTGGTATTTTGTAGTTCTACAATCTCTTCCCAGATAGTTACTTCCCTTCAAATAATCTTACGGTTTCTTTTTATCCATTATCCCCATATGATTGCCTTGACAGTTTTCTTTCATAATCTTAATGAAATGGGTTTTTGAGCTTTATTTTGAAAGAAAAAAAAAATTGCCCTGACAACATTAATCTAATAGATTTTGGCCCTCTTTTTATGGCAAAGACCACACAACTATTTTGGATTGGGGGAGGAGATTCAAACTTTCGTCCTCATAGGAAAAAAGCAGATTTGTAACTACTTAAGCTATCGTCATGTTGGTACCACACAACAACTTAATATATTTTCTTTAACTCATTCAGCTAGTTCCTATGAACACCCAAACAAATGGAACAAAGAGTTCCAGCATCTCTTACTATGGGAACGGTGGAAAAACAGGTCTGCTTGATCCTCCCCTTCTTCCACGCAAGAAGGCTGCTGCTTGGAGACAACCATGGTTGGCATTTTCTTATAGTCCCTTTCCTGTATTAATGGCGTAGGGTCCAAATTAGGAATTTTACCTTCTTTAATTGTGCTCTCCTCCCAAGCATCTTCGGATATTTGCATTGTTAACTAAGACACCGCCTAGAATCTTGGAAATCTCTGGCTAACTGGGTACGTATCCAATAGCATTCCAGAAAGACGTTTTCCTCCATTTCCCAGCTCAATTATAGAAAGTATTCCACTTAGCTTTTCATTAGTAAACCAACAGTTTTCTTCTCTCCCGTGGATGCTTGCAACCACTTTGTTCCATAGTTAATTACTTTCTTTGAGGAACATATCCATTTCGTCAAGAATGTCCCATTTCTTTTTCCTTAGGATACCATTTCCCAAACCCTTATTCTCCAAATGGCTTTATGATGGTATTGGTATGCTAATGAATCCACTAACTTAAAACTTCGTTCTTTGTTCTCTTCCCGAAGAAACTGATGACTAATTATCTTTTTTTTGATAATAAACTGATGACTAATTATCTTGCTTCTTCGTATATCTCGTTTCCTTATACTTCCTTGGTCTTTTTCCTCTATATATTCTATTTCGTGTGTTACTAGATAATTTATCTTAGCTCTAAATGGATTCCTGATTCTCTGTAGTTTCATAGGTTTAAAAATGAATTTAAAGCATATTTTATATAGATGTGGGATCTATTTACCCTACTTTAGCTTTAGACATGTATTTGTTGTTTGTTGGAGTTGAACCTTTTCTTCTTTTAACTATTATTAGGGTAAAATGCAAATAAGCCCCCTATGGTTTTGGTCAAGTTCATGAACACCCCCTTTAGTTAAGAATGGTAAATTATTCAAACTTATGTCAATGCGACCCCTCCCTCAAACGCCGTTAACTTTTCTTTAGCCATAACTTCTTCGTTTCAACTCCGATTTGGATGATTCAAGATGTTGTGAAATCATCGTTTCGAGCTCTACGTTATGGTCACTTCAAAACCTCAAAATCGACAATAAATAAAATAGTTCATTATTAGTCATCCGATCAAATCAGTGGTTCACATCCTGAAGGACCAAAAGAATGGAGATTAATGCATGATAGTTGTTCCATTTTGAGTGCAAGAAAGGTTGAACCTTCAATTAAGTTCAAGATGTTTGTACTTCAATTCATGTTCTAAATGTGCCTTTACTTTTTTTTTTTTTTTTTTTTTGTAATAATAAAAGGAAACATGGTTTATGCTATGCCTCAAAAAAAAAAAAAAACACTTGGTTTATATGCTAATCTTTAGTAGAATTTCAAACTGATTTTGATATATTGGCAGGTTATGGCACTAACACAAACCCAACTTGATGAGGCTATGAAACCTGCCCAGTTTGATTTGCAGCAGTCAGTTGGAGAGCATTGTAACTTAGCTAGTGATCCCAATGTGCCATCATCATCCATCCTATCAAGGGACAGGTCATTCCCTTCTGCTGCTAGTCCAATAAGTTCTCTGCTTGCCGGGGAGAAAATTCAATTTGGTGAGAGCATACAGGCTTTTCATATGTACTCAAGATTTTCATTTTATAATTCAATTCTTTCAATTCTATTTTTCTTCAAACTTCATTTGCAGGGGCAGTCACATCTCCAACAATTCTTCCTCCTGGCAGCTGTGCCTCTTTGCTTGGGATTGGCCCCACAGGTCTTTGTCACACAGACGTGCAAATTCCTCACAAACTGTCTGGTGGCGAAACTGATCGTCGTCTTTTCTTTGAGAAAGAAAAACATCCCTCTGAATCTTGTGCTCATATAGAAGATTGTGAAGCCGAAGCCGAAGCAGCTGCTTCGGCTGTTGCTGTTGCAGCTATCAGTAGTGATGAGATGGTCACTAATGGGCTTGGTACCTCCTCTGTTTCGGTTGGAGATATGAATGTGATACCAGCAGGTAATAAAAAATGACATACAATGTTGGAGTGGTGATATGTTTTACCTTGTATTTTGTTTGGTTGCATGACATGCTCTACTTTGATGCTTACTTTGTGTAGGTTCAGCTGGTGATCAGCAATTAGCTAGCAAAACAAGAGCAGACGACTCTCTTACTGTAGCTTTGCCTGCAGATTTATCTGTTGAGACCTCCCCAATTTCCCTGTGGCCAACTTTGCCTAGTCCACAAAATTCTTCTAGTCAGATGCTTTCACATTTCCCTGGGGGTCCACCTCAGTTTCCCTTTTATGAGATAAATCCTATGTTGGGTGGTCCTGTCTTCACATTTGGTCCTCATGATGAATCGGTATCTACCACCCAATCTCAAAGCCAAAAAACCAGTGCACCATTACCTGGGCCTCTTGGATCCTGGAAACAAAGTCATTCTGGTGTTGATTCATTCTATGGGCCTCCTGCTGGTTTCACTGGCCCATTCATAAGTCCTGGAGGCATCCCAGGGGTTCAAGGTCCTCCGCACATGGTCGTATACAATCACTTTGCACCTGTTGGACAATATGGGCAAGTTGGCTTGAGTTTCATGGGTGCCACGTATATTCCGTCTGGAAAGCAACATGATTGGAAGCACAGCTCTGCACCTTCTACATTGGGTGTTGAAGGAGATCAGAAAAATTTAAATATGGTTTCTGCTCAAAGGATGCCCACTAACTTACCTCCAATTCAGCATCTTGCTCCTGGTTCACCCCTGCTGCCGATGGCTTCTCCTTTAGCTATGTTTGATGTTTCCCCATTCCAGGTACAATTTTATGCTTCAAGTCTTGAACTCTGAGCCATATACGACAAAATTTATCTCCTTTCACTGCGCTGTGGTTTTGCTAGGTGACATTTTTATGCTATGTGCACTTAAGTTTTTAGGAGAAATACTATGTATTGGTCCAAGATGATATGTGATGATACAAAGCATTACTGGTCTTTAGATTTAAAAAAATGTAGAAGCATATGGTAGTTGTGTCTTTAGATTTAAAAAAATGTAGAAGCATTTGGTAGTTGTGCTTGAAAATCAATCACTGTGCTACATGTGCTGCAAAATTGTTGATGGTTTACTTTTAAAAATATTTTGCAGGCCTCTCCTGAAATGCCGGTTCAAGCTCGTTGGCCTTCTTCTGCATCTTCCGTTCAGCCTGTTCCTCAGTCCATGCCTTTGCAGCAGCAGACAGAGGGCGTACTTCCTTCTCACTTCGGTCATGCATCATCTGCTGACCGGTCATCATTTACAGTTAACAGGTTTCCTGGATCACAATCTTCCGCAGCCTCTGACCACAAGCTTAATTTTCCTTTGTCAACTGATGCAACTGTCAGCCAACTTCCGGATGAACTTGGAATGCTCAACGCTTCTAGTTCTGTCAGTACTGGGTCTTCTGTACCAAATGTTGACATAAGCAGCTTATCAGCTAGCTCGGTTCCTGATGCTGGAAAGATCGGTGTTCAGAATTGTATTAGTAGCAACAACAGAGGCCAGAATGCAGCTGGTGTCAGTTTAAAATCTCAGTCATCTCAGCATAAGGGTATTTCTACCCAGCAGTACAGTCATTCTACAGGTTATAATTATCAGAGAGGTGGTGCCTCTCAAAAAAATAATTCAGGTGGCAGTGAGTGGCCCCATCGAAGAACGGGATTCATGGGAAGGAACCAGTCTGGTTCAGAAAAGAACTTTTCGTCTGCAAAGATGAAGCAAATTTATGTGGCCAAGCAAACATCAACGGGAAATCTCAGAGTATAGAAGAAAAAAGGCTACCTAGATTTTGGATTTGCATCAAACGGGATTGTTTCTGTCCAGATATCAAAGTTTTGGTTGTTTTTTGTGTTTTTGTGTTGCTGCATTAGTAAGGTGTGTGTTTTTCCATTATAGATGAATGGTCAAAATGAACATTTCAGGACTGGTTGGTAACTGCCGTTGGCATGCCACACCAATGCCATTCCATTCCATTCCAGACTTGAAAGGAAATCTTTTAGTTTCATTCTTCCAACTGATGTGCCCGAGAATGGCCAATCATGATTTGTAATTTTAGTTGGGTCATAAAATTAGTATTATTTATTGGGACTGATGTATTAATATTGCTGATTTTCAAGGTAACGTTTTGCAATGCTATCAATGATATGAAAGCAACAAGGCATTGATGGGGTTTGTGGCGTTATTTTGAAACGATCTTTTTGGTTGTAATTCGTCTTTCTATTATATCAGAATGACGTTAAAAAAAAAAAAACTAAGAATGACAATTGTTTTTTTTTTTTTGTTGTTGTTGTTGTTGTCAATGGGCAGAAAATTATAATGAAAAGTATAATAATTAAAATAGAACAATTTTATTAATTACGACTATAAGACTCAACAATTTTTAAATTATTATTAATCGCATCCGTTTCTTTAAATAATAATGATAAAAAAAGTGTAATACTAAAGTGACCCCACTTTGAATAAATTCCTCGAGCAAGACTGACGGTTGACTCTTTCAACGACTATGCTGATGCTGAAGAGTCGAAGTCCCACCAGAATTCGTGGCCGTTTGACCTTTCAACAAAATTTTTCCATATAAAATTATTCCGCAAAAATAATTTAAAAATAAAAAGAAAACCAACGAGACCCTACCATAAAAAGGAAAATATTTGTATAATACTAGTGAGTACGTACTCATTTACTTCCTTACGTTTTTAACATATGAAGCTCGGACTTATATGTTTGTTCAAATAGAAATAGAACACGTATGAAAGTAAAATATGAACTCGTACTCATCAGTAAATATCTAAGTATTTTCTCGACCAACAAAATAATTATAAAACTCTTCAAACCCTTATACTGTGATTAATCCTCGAGCCTATTTATAATCCGTAAGAGGAAAGTTGAGCTTAGCTTTATCACCACGAAAATCAATGGCAGCTCGATCATAAGCCCTGGCCGCTTCCTCTTCAGTCTCAAAAGTCCCAAGCCAAACTCTAATAGCTCTTTTGGGATCTCTAATCTCAGCAGCCCATTTACCCCACGGTCTCTGTCTGACTCCTCGGTAATTCCTTTTCATCTTCATCCTTTTCTTCTTATTACTCTCATTCCTCACTTCTTTTTCTTCAAAATAATTGCATCCTAAACACCCCATAATCCCACACACTTCACACGTGTATTCATCATCAGTGAAGTAGAGTTTCTCATCATCCCCTATCATTCTTAAAGACGAAGATGATTCAGACATTTTTTTATGCTTTCTTTGGGAATCAGCAGCCAAATATATTATATATATATATGGCAGGGAAGAGAAATCCACGTGGCAGCCATTACGCGGTTTAAACGACAGAAAGAAGATAGTGTTTTTATTGCACGTGAATATTTCTCAATTTCTGGGCTAATCAGTTACGTCATCAGTATATTTCATATAATAAAATGCTTCTGACGTTTTTCTTTCCTCTTCTCTTCTCTTTTTCTTTTTCATGCTTTTGACTTCGCTGAGACCGGCTTTAATTTCTTATGTTATTTTTAATTTACAAATATTTTTTTTGGAATTTTGTAATTTACACTCCCCTACTATTAAGATAATTTTAAAATTTTCTACATTTATCACATGTGTGTAAAAACATCCCGCTATTAAATTTATGGGTATTTTTAAAAAAGGTAATTTTTCAAATTGTAAACTTAAAAAATAACAAAAAATTTCAGAATTTTTAAAAATAATTTTTTTAAACTTTTATTGTATAATAAAATTGAAAATTTATTATATCATGAATTTATCAAAATCATAAAAATTAAAAAAATTACAACAATGATCGAATTTTAATTTAAAATATCTCAACATAAAAATAATAATAAAATTGATCGTTCAATCATACAAAAGAAAAAAATTAATAAAAAAATTCATCAATTTAATGAAAATCCTTGATTCCTTGATGAAAATAAAAAAGTGCTATTATTAAAAAATAAAATAAAACAATCATTCTTTATTTTAAAATGTAAGGTAGAAAAAAGTGGTGGGTAGGCATTTCTCTAATTTTTTTTAAAAATATTTTCCTTTATTTTTTAACCAAAAAAAATCCAACAACCATTTAAAATATTTTGTACTTCTTCTTTCTCTCACTCTCCATATCCTCTTCCTCTTTGTCAAATGACCACTGAATCGAAATTTTGTCACTTATGAATATAGAAGAAGAAAATTCGGTAGATTATAAATTACCACGTAATAATTCAAATCAATAATAAAATTACATGTCATTAAATAAAAACCAATTCAAATTTAACATGTCTTTAAATTAAAGGGTAAAGTACTCATTTGGTCCTTGAGTTTTAGAGGTCGTGTCTATTTGGTCCCTACGTTTTCAATTTGTGTCTAAGTGATCCCTGAGTTTTGGATATTGTGTCTATTTGGTCCCTGCGTTTCAATTTGTGCTATTTGGTCCTTGGGTTTTGAATATTGTGTCTATTTGGTCCCTCAGTTTTCAAGTTTTTTCTAAATGGTCCCTGGATTATTAGAAACAAGTTTAATTTTTCCTTAATTTGTTAACTCAATAACATAATATCGACTTAACGGTGACATAAAATGTTTAATTGATCAAAATATTGACATGAGATTAATAATGATGTCAAATTTTAGGCCTAGATTGATGAAAGATTTAATCATATCTGTGTATTTTGACCAATTAAACATGTTATGTCGGCATTAAGTCAATAATCTGGTAAAAAGTAAACAAATTCGTTAAATTAAATACCAATTAAACTTATTTCTAATAGTTCTTGAAAATCTAGGGACCAAATAGACACATTATCCAAAAATCAGGGACCACTTAGACACAAAATGAAAACGCATGGACCAAATAGACACAACATCCAAAACTCAGGGACCACTTAGAACAAATTGAAAATGTAGGGACCAAATAGACACGACCTCCAACACTCAAGGACCAAAGGGGTACTTTACCCTAAATTAAATTAAGAGTCATTAAATTAGAAAATAAAATAATGCCACATATCTTTTTCATGGCCATTAGATGATATAAATTAAATCCAATGAAAACATGCCATGTGAGAATTGGGCTCAAATCAATTGAAGCCCATATCCACCAAAGGTCCACCGAACTCTCTATAATAGAGAGACCATTCATTCATTCATTCAAGAGGTCAACAATAGAAAATATTTAGAGAGAATAGAGAAGACTTTGAAGATCGAAGACCCTGAAATTATTGAAGACTTTGAAAGATCAAAGTCTTGAAGATCGAAGACTTCTCAAAAACCAAATACTCGTTTGAAACCGAACACCTCGAAATCGAGATTAAAAACTTCTCGAAGACCAAATACTATTCAAAGACTAGAAGACGTCAAAGACCAAAGACTCTTTGAAGACCGAAGATCTCGAAGATCGAAGACCCTAAACATTGACGACTTTGAAGATTGAAGACTTTAAAGACTCTTAAAACCATCTTGAACATAAATTGTTGAAGACTAAAATCTCACAAGTTTCGAAGACTTGTGAGATTTAAACGACATAAAGAAGATAGTGTTTTTATTGCACGTGCAATATTTCTCAATTTCTCGGCTAATCAGTTACGTCATCAGTATATTTCATATAATAAAATGCTTCTGACGTTTTTCTTTCCTCTTCTCTTTTCTTTTTCTTTTTCGTGCTTTTGACTTCGCTGAGACCGGCTTTAATTTCTTATGTTATTTTTAATTTACACATATTTTTTTTGGAATTTTGTAATTTACACTCCCCTACTATTAAGATAATTTTAAAATTTTCTACATTGGTCACATGTGTGTAAAAACATCCCGCTATTAAATTTATGGGTATTTTAAAAAAAAGGTAATTTTTCAAATTGTTAACTTAAAAAATTACAAAAAATTTCAGAATTTTTTAAAATAATTTTTTAAAACTTTTATTGTATAATAAAATTGAAAATTTATTATATCATGAATTTATCAAAATCATAAAAATTAAAAAATTATAATAATGATCGAATTTTAATTTAAAATATCTCAACATAAAAATAATAATAAAATTGATCGTTCAATCATACAAAAGAAAAAAATTAATAAAAAATTCATCAATTTAATGAAAACCCTTGATTCCTTGATGAAAATAAAAAAGTGCTATTTTTAAAAAAAAATAAAACAATCATTCTTTATTTTAAAATGTAAGGTAGAAAAAAGTGGTGGGTAGTCATTTCTCTAATTTTTTTTTAAAAAATTTTTCCTTTATTTTTTAACTAAAAAAATCCAACAACCATTTAAAATATTTTGTACTTCTTCTCTCTCACTCTCCATATCCTCTTCCTCTTTGTCAAATGACCACTGGATCCAAATTTTGTCACATGAATACGGAAGAAGAAAATTCGGCAGATTATAAGTTACCACGTAATAATTCAAATCAATAATAAAATTACATGTCATTAAATAAAAACCAATTAAAATTTAACATGTCTTTAAATTAAATTAAGAGTCATTAAATTAGAAAATAAAATAATGCCACATATCTTTTTCATGGCCATTAGATGATATAAATTAAATCCAATAAAATATGTCATGTGACAATTGGGCTCAAATCAATTGAAGCCCATATCCACCAAAGGTTCACCGAACTCTCTATAATAGAGAGAACATTCATTCATTCAAGATGTCAACAATAGAAAATATTTAGAGAGAAGAGAGGAGACTTTGAAGATCGAAGACCCTGAAATCAAGATCGAAGACTTTGAAAGATCAAAGCCTTGAAGATCGAAGACTTCTCAAAAGCCAAATACTCTTGGAAACGGAACACCTCGAAATCGAGATTAAAAACTCCTTGAAGACCAAATACTATTCAAAGACTAGAAGACGTCGAAGACCAAAGACTCTTTGAAGACCGAAGATCTCGAAGATCGAAGACCCTGAACATTGACGACTTTGAAGATTGAAGACTTTAAAGACTCTTAAAACCATCTTGAATATAAATTGTTGAAGACTAAAATCTCACAAGTTTCGAAGACTTTAGTGTTCAAGCTTTAAAACCGCTACAAATTGATTGATTCTTCATAAACTCAAAAGCCAAGGATTCGGTCCCATTGATTCGAGAAATACGTCAACTGACTCTCACATTAAAATTTATATTTTAGAGAAAAATCAGAGGATCAATTGATTAGAGATTGTAACACTTGTATTCATATAAATACAAATCATATTTTATCCCGTATTTAATTTAATTTCTTTAAAGATTTTGTGTGAACAATGAGAAATACTATTGATACAAAATAAAAGCCAAATAAAAAAATAAGTCACATAACCCCTTTTCTCCAACAAACCCAAATTCAAAATTTCGGCAGCCATTTAAAATTGGTTTCAAATTAGTATCTTTGATAGAAGTTAGGATTCAGTCCGCAGAGATTAAGCTTAAATTTAACATTTCTTTATGTTGCTCTTGACTTTTATCTCAACCAAAAAGGAAAAAATTGCCTTTGACTTATATTGATCTTCCATTTGATTTGAGCTGGGAGGAATAAGGAGGAGAGTGATGGACCCCGGGGAAACAGAGGAGAGAGTTAAAAAAATTATTTAATAAAATTAACAGATTTTTAATTAAAAAAATAAGGGATAAAATAGTAAAAAATTAATGGAGGGATATGTTTGTACACATATATTAAGTGTAGCGTGTGTTAGAATTATTTTGCTAGCAAAGGGTATAAATTACGTAAACCTGAAAGTATAAACGTATAAATTGTAATTAACTCTAATTTCTTCATTCTTTTATCGTGGCACATTATTGTTCCTCCAACCACATCTTTATCTTTTAGTACTTTACACTTTATGGCGTAAGATCTTTTTTTTTTCCTTGTAATAATTCTAAAAACCATTTCAATTTATTTTAATAATAAAATAAAATTAATTTTAAACTAATAAATAATTGAATTTAAATGATCTTTGATTCTATTTCTATACCATCTATATTATAATCTAAAAGTACGTAGGGAAAAAGACACTTTTGGTCCCTGAGTTTTCATTTTGTTTACCATTTGGTCCCTATGTTTTAAAAACCTGCAAATATACCCCTGAGTTTTAGTTTAGCTCCCATCCATCCCTGGGTCAAAACTACAAATGAAAAGTTAACGGGAAATCCGATGTGGCTTATAAAATATTCATTTTTTTTTCTGACATGACATATCTTAAATGAGGTGGCAACTTTAATAAGTTTTTATATTAATATTTATATGTATTTATGTATTTATCTCTTCTCTATCTCTTTCTCTCACCTGTTATCTTCATCTCCTTCCCATTCACTTCATCCAGTCAATACTCATCATCACAAACTAAACATCACCATGGCCGGAAAACTCAAACCCCACCGCCGGTAAAATTAACCCAAACCCAGATCAAAATCATCTCAAAATACAGATATAAACATTGAAACTCTTTCACAAATTTAAAATGAACCTAAAATCCATGATTTTTCTTAGATCTAAACATTGAAGCTCTGTTAGAACTCATTTGCACCAGATTAATATTCTCATGGTCGGAAAGCTTGAATCACAAAGTGTAGTCCTTAGCCTCACCCCAAGTAAAAACGAACGCAACCGCACAAATCACCTCCAACTCGAGCTTCATCGCCATTGTCGACCCCTCAGATCGTATCATATCATATCACAAAATGGAAAACATAAATGTATAAACAAAATTGAAAGATAATTTCTTGATTCAAGTCCAACAAGTATCCAATCCATACCATTATTTTCTAATTTTTGTTCATAATATCAACAATTATTAAAAACCAACAAGACCGCTTCATGAGATCCGGGTATTGTCGCGTGTGAAACCAAACGAGCCAAGTCCCGTGTTCAAATCACCATTGTCGATGTGAAACCATCAACGTTATAAGCTTTAAAGATTCTATCCGATGATACATGGTGAGTTTCAGAGGAAAATGGGTTTGAAAATGGCGATGGAGCTCGAGTTGGGGTGATTCGTGCAAATAGAGAGGGGTCGTTGGTGGAAGAATCGAATGTTGGGGAAGCTCAAGTATTAAGGGTTTGAAATGGACTGGATTTGTGAGAGATTAGATCTGATCTGAGCTTGGATTTGTGAGAGATTAGATCTGATCTGAGCTTGGATTTGTGGAGAATGGTATGAAATAGATGGGTTTAACAACGAAGACAACGCTATTTTTAGCAAAATTTCCTTTTGAGTTTTGAGTCTTGATTCTTTCGGCCATTTCTCCGCTACGCCGGGGGGGGGGGGGAAAATCAACGAAGAAGATGAGATGGAAGAGGGAAGAGAGGGAGGAGAGAGAGAGAGGGGAGGAGAGAGAGACCATCTAAATATAAATAATATTAATTATGTCATGTCAAATAAATCATGATAGATTTACAATAAAAACTAATTTAAAAATAATATTTTTAAGCCACATCGTAGCTTTTTTTTAGTAAGTTTGACCGTGGGATGAATGGGAAGCTAAACTAAAACTCAGGGGTATATTTGTCGGTTTTTAAAACATAGGGACCAAATGGTAAACAAAATGAAAACTCAGGACCAAAAGTGTCTTTTTCCCCTAAAAGTATATTTACAAATATTTAACTGTAGTAGATGCCTTAAATCATGGTCAAACCTCAAAACCATCAATTCATTAGTGACCTTTTTGACCGCCTCTAACTCATTTTCCTCGTGCTTCCCTTTCATTATCCAAATTCACTTTTGTATAAATAAATATCTCAAATTTTCATTTAAAAATTTTAAATTTCATATAAATTCTGTATAAATGAAGTTTATCTTTCCTATCTTATTATTTTTTTAGTTAAATTATACAAAATATAGCAGATTTAAATTTCACCATAACATTTTGAAAATTTTAATTTCATTAAAAATTTTTAATTATACCTTCAATCTTTTAATTTCGGTTAAATTTAAGAGAAATTATTGATGAAAAATATTTTTTTAATAAGAGATTAAAGATAAAGTTGAAACTTTTGATACATTAAAAATAAAATAAAATCAATCCTATAAATTAGGAATATTTTATACATTTTAGGTTTGGAAAAATAAAAGAGCAAAAAATATTGGCAGTTGGGTCCGAAGCGACCACCCTAATGAGTCTGACCCATTTTGAATTGTATTCATAAAAAATAAAAATATCCTCGTAACATTACAGAAAAAAACAATCTCATATATCCATATAATACTTGCAATTTTTATATTTTAATATTTTTTAAAGTTTTTATTTAATAAAAATAATTATTTTTATAAACAATTGAGATCAAACTAACATAAAATAATAGGTTAGTTATAATAAAATTTTATAAATATTCTTTTATTGTAAAATAAATAAATTATATTTTAAATTAAGTTTAGAAAATTAAATAATTATGTCATTATAATTATAAATATATATTTTAAAATCAATTTATGAAATACTATTTAGTTAATTATAAACCTCACAAACCAAACACTAATTTAATTCATTCTAATATATTTTAGGACACAACTCACAACAATTATTACAAGTTACAACCGCTACCACACAACGCAATTCACAACAATTATTTCACCAGCTACAGCATTACCAAACTAACGCACTCAAATTTTTTTTTTTTTTAAAAGGATTCAGAATGTTCCATTCTCTCTCTCTTCTTTTATATATATTAAAAAAACAACCGCCCTTCCAGAACCTTCCAAGCCTTTTTTGAATAGATAGAAAGCTGTCACATTGTTTCTTGTTCCTTTTTCTCATTCGCCAAATCACCATCTTCTTCAATATTTCCATTCATCTCCGATCTATATTCCGTCGCCGGAAAGTTGAGCTTAGCTTTATCACCACGAAATTCAATGGCAGCTCTATCATAAGCTCTAGCCGCCTGCTCCTCTGTTTGAAAAGTCCCGAGCCATACTCTCAAGGCTCGTCTTGGATCTCTAATCTCAGCAGCCCATTTCCCCCACGGTCTCAGTCTCACTCCTCTGTAATTCCTTTTCATCCTCGTCTTCTTCTTAGACGTGTTCTTCACTTTCTTTTCTTCAAAATAGTTGCATCCTAAACACCCCATTATCCCACATACTTGACACGTCGTGTTTCCTTCATCGAAAAAACAGAGCTTTTCCGTTTCCGTTTCCATTTCCATTTCCATTTTCTCATTCCCATTACTATTGAAAGATGGAAGAATGAGGGAATTTGAAGAAGAAGAAGAAGAGGTTTGAGTTTGAAGAGCTTTTAGAAAGTGAAACTGATGGTAGGTCAAACCGGTTCTGCCTCCGGCGATGACATGTTCCAGAGTTGAGACAATGATTGAATTTTCTTCTTCCTCCGTAATTAGTTTTTGAGTAGTCAATGGAGATAAATTCGTATCTTCCATTTCTTGAATCACTCAATCATTCATCCATTCATTCTTCTGAAAAACAAGAAACGGGAAAAACAGAGTGTGGTTTCTGTCAAGTATGAAAAATGTTGATATATTTTTCTTCCAAATATTCAGGAAAGGAGAGGATTACACGTGGCAGTGAGGTGACGCGTGGCATTCGAGTGAATGGTAGGAGTTCTGTAAAGGAGTGAGGAAAGAGAGTGAAGTTAGATAAGGTAAATGACACATAAGCAAGTGTTCGTGTAGAAGAGGAAGCTTCTGGAGGACTAAGCCGTCGAGGAAGTTTCTAGTTTCTTAAGGTAAAAAACAAAACCAAAACCTTTTTTTTTTTAATATAAAAAACTAAGGTTATTTTAGTTCTTACTGTCGTGGTGCTCGGATTTGCTTACACCACAACCTTCTTGTCAGACTTTACAACATACGTGTAACGTACCAATTTATTGCGTGTGCATGTGTGTGTTTTTTTTTTAATTTAATAAAAATTCAAGGGAAAATATTAGATTTGTAAATTGGGATTTTAATTTTTTCAAGGGGTCCTTTTGGAAAACAATAAAGTGTAATAGATATACGAGTATTATTAGCATGCTTGATCCAATGAGAATTGGATAGTGAGCGTTACTATTTACATATGTGTAAGTACATGATATTTTCTGATAATATTTAAATAAAGGGTAAAATGCAAATAATCATACGTAGTTTTTGTCAAATGTACGGACACCCTCTATTGTTTGAAAATAAAAAATCATATCATGTGATTCCAAATTATTCCAATGAGACCCGTCCTCTTCAATGCGATTAATTTTCTTTTAGCATAAAAGTCTTCGTTTGAACTCCGATTTGAATGATTCAAGATGTTTTGGAATCCTTATTTTAGACTCTAAGTTATGGTTGGTTCAAAACATCAAAATCTTTAATAAATAAAAAGATTTTATTATCATCAAAATACCAGGTGTGATTTAAACCATTAACGCTTTTGGTTACTGATGATTTAAAAGTTTTGAATTAACCATAACTTAGAGCCGAAATGAGGACTCCAAAACATTTTGAATCATCCAAATCAGAGTTCAAACGAAGAAGTTATGCCTAAAAGAAAATTAATCGCGTTGAAAGGGAGCGATCTGATCATTGAGATAATTTGGAACTACAGAGGTATGATTTGCCATTTTCAAACAATAAGAAGGGGTGTTCATCAGACCATTTGACAAAAACCAGAGACTTATTTGCATTTTACTCTTAAATAAAAGGGTAAATGCACATAAGGCCTTGCTTTTTTCAATATAATTGAAGTCATAAATCGTTTTATTTACTTATTATTTCAATATAATTGAAGTCATAAATCATTTTATTTGCTTATTATTTCAAAATTTTGAAGTGACTATATCATAGATCTTGAAACAAGAATTCTAGAACATCTTGAATCATCAAAATTGAAGTTCAAATGAATAACTTAATGACTTAAAAAATCTAACAACATTTGTGGGAAAAGGTCAGATTACATAATTTCATAAGTATAAGATTTCATTTTTTAACTTTAGACGGTATGTTTCTATTCGACCAAAACCACAGAGGTCTTACTTGTATTTTACTTTAAATAAAATTTAGGATAAAATTTCTCTCCTCACTAATTAGGAGAAGGTCCCCCCTTACATGTCATGATTCAAATAAATAATACTTATTAATGGTACTTACGTATTTATTAAATAGCGCCTATATATTATTAACTATATTGAAGTAAGCAAGTTAGGAGCAGCTAGTGAGGAGGAAAGTTTTATGGAAAATACTTGCCTCTAAATTAATTTAGTGAAGTTCTTCCATATTTTCATATATTTTTTATTCCTATTAGATTATTAAAGTTGGTGGACCCACATATTTAATAAAACTTGACCAATAGAAATTAGAAGATGTAGGAGCTCTTCTAAATTAATTTGGAGGTAAATATCATCTAAGTTTTATTTTAAATTTGATCTCCATGATTAATAAATATGGGAGTTCCACTATTTTTTAACATCAGAAAATTTTCCCATAATATTTTAGAGATTCAATTGTAACTACTTCAAATATTTGAGAATACTGCTAGTTCTTACAAGGATCACTCTAAGTCTACTTGTAGTGGTGATGCTGGATATATAACAAATTACAAAGAAAAGAGCCGAGACGTAAGAGTAGAAGACAACAAAGAAAGAAGAGAATGTTGCTCAACGTGGCTTGTGCTGAGATCGTGTTTCATTTTTAAAGGAGAAATAATGTCTATGTTTCAATACATGATTGGTGAAGATAATAATAAATAGATAAAAAAAAGAAAATAATATAATAAAAAATTATTTTTCTTTTGTTATATTCTTTAACACTTTGGTTCTTTGAGTTTCTTTTTGTGTTGGGCGTTCACTTTTTTTTTTCGTTTCCCTTATTTAGTTTTCTATCTAATATTTTTTTTAAAAAGTTTTTTTGTTAATTTTTTTCTCTTATATTATTGAATAATGATTTTTTTTATGTTTTAAATTAAAACTTAATAAATTTTTAAATTTGATTAGTTTTATACTTTTGATAAATTCATTAATATATATATATATATAATTTTTTAAAAATATAATGGAAATTTTAATACTTCTGAAATTATTTATTAAAAAGCTAGTGCTATTTTTTAAAATTGCTATTGATAAATGGATGATTTAAATATATAATCATCAGATTGGTTATTTATTTTTAAAGGGTTAAATTTTTTTTTTAAGTATATGACCGTCATGAGAGAGAAATCAAATGGTAAAAATGCTAAAAAAATCTTTTACAATTAAGGATGTCTAATACAATAAATATGAGCAAATTAGGAAGATTACACGTAATAAAAAATAAATAAACAAAATCTATACACAATCACCCAAAACTGACCAAACATATTTTTTCTTTTCAAACCCGAAAAAGAGATTTGAACTTATAACTAAAAACTTTGAAAAAGAGACTTTGAACTTATAACTAAAAACTACTTTAGTTATCTTCAAGTCAAAAAAATACACACGCAGATCAACATCCCACTGCCATAATATATATATATAAAATAATTATTTTATTATATTTTTTCTTTTTATGTATATGTAAAGATAAATCATTGGAAGGATGTAGATTTTGATGTTTTTTTTGGGAGCCCCCAAATTTTCTCTCTGTCCCACTGCTACAAGATCTAATAAATATCTCTTCAATAATTAATAAATCTTTGGAAAAAAAAAAATTAATAAATGTTTTTGGACGAAAAAAAAATCTTACTTTTTTTTAGCTCGGAAAACCTTTAAAAATTAACCCAATCAGATTTTCGTTCAATTTATCAAGAACTTCATCTCATGTACTCATATTTAAACCACCACCACCACTACTAGTACTTGAACTCAGGCCTTGCTTCTCTTCGTCATAGTCAGAAACCGGAAAGTTGAGTTTTGCTCTATCTCCATGGAATTCAATGGCTGCTTTATCGTAAGCTCTAGCAGCTTTCTCCGCCGTTTCAAATGTCCCAAGCCATATTCTAGCCGCCTTCCGAACTCGAATCTCGGCTGCCCATTTTCCCCCTGCCCTCCTTCTAACTCCTCTAAACTTCTTTTCCATTTTATCAACTTTTTCTTCTTCATCATCATTACTATTTATATGAGTACTATTATCGTTTGAAAACATGTGGCAACCAAGACAGCCGTCGATTTTACAGATTTGACACGCGTCATCATCTGGAATGGTCAAGACTGTACTGGTTTGATTTTCAAACCTGGTCAGAAGTTGAAGGTGTTCCGAAGACAGCTCGGTTTGGCCGCCGGTGATGACGTGCGATAACGCAGACACCATTATGGAATCCTCCGACGCTGTTTTTTCCATCTCTCTCAAATTCCACATCTAAATGGAATCCCTTTTTTTTATGAGGAAAAAAATCGAAATTTCTTCTGATCAAAATGAGGTTTCCTTTCAATGCCAACTGAGAAATGGAGGGAGCCAGAGTTTATATTAGGTAATATTTAGTCGTAATTTTGACTTTGTAGATTTTATTGATAGGTACTATGTTAATGTGGATTTGACATGAGCATAATATATGTTCTTTTCCAAAAAAAAAGTAATAATATAAAACGTGCGAAATTTCTATATCGTAAATTATTAAATTTTATTTTTTAATGTTTTCTAACTATTAGTACAAGGGGGAAAAATCAAACTAGTTACTCTTTGGATCAAAAATATGAAAGTAGCCACTTTTTTTTTAAAAAGTTTCAGATAATCACTTTTACTATTCAATTTTTCAATATACCTATTTTGCCCTTTTTGTATGGCAGGTATAGTCTGACACCTCTGACACGATATAGTACGTGTAGTCTGACATTTCTAACATTTTTTCTTTTCCAATGCATTCTTTCTTCCCCTGTGTTTTGGTATAGTCATTATAGTATCCATAGTTCTTCAGTGTATTTAGTATATATTGTATATTTTTATTATTTTGTATTTTGATTTTATACTACATATTTCGATTTTTAATTCAATTTCGTAGATTGATTTTTATATATTATTTATAGTTTCTCCTCTCATGTAAAATGTTTTGTACATATGAATATTGGGTATATTGTCTTTCACGTCTTAACCAGTGCATTTGAGAAAGTATGAATATACGTGCTATACATAATATACATGCCATATAATCTGCAAATGAAAAACAAAAAGAGTGTTAATTCAATAATACTAAATGTACAAAAAAGATACTTAATATGCAAACAAAACAAAAGAAATATATATTATATTACGTAGATTACAGAATGAACATAAAAGAAAGTGGGTGTACATCAAGAAAAATGCATAGTTGTGTATATTTCGTATATTGCGTGTATTACAGACTGTATATCAAGAAAAACACATAATTATGTATAACACGTATATTACAAGAGATATATATTTAAACAGACAAAAAAAAGTATATTACGTATATTACAGACTGTATAGTAAAACATCAACAGAACGAGATACCACAAAATATATATTTAAACAGACCCACAAAAAATGTATATTACGTATAGTAGAGACAATACATTACGCAAAACAGAAATAGACGAGAGACAACATATGTATATTATGTATATTGCAAAAAAAATGTATATTGCATGCATTACATGTATAGCAGAAAACAAAATATTAAGAATTTATGTATAGTACATAAAACAACAAAAAGACATAAATCAAACAAAATATGTATATTACCTTTTGTCAAATCCATGCTTATTTTGGTTTAGATCTTCGAGATTCGGAACAAAAACGTTGAAATATATTTATAAAAAAACGAGATCGAGAAGAAATTAAGTAGAGATATAGTAATTAAAAAAAGTGTTGGAAATTTGTGAGATTAAAATTTGTAGAAGATAAAAAATGTAGATTTTTGAAAAACAAATAGAAAGAATGAGAGAGATGGAAGAAGAAATGAGAGAAAAATGAA
The DNA here is from genome assembly GCA_028015215.1 of Gynostemma pentaphyllum. Taxonomy (NCBI): domain Eukaryota; kingdom Viridiplantae; phylum Streptophyta; class Magnoliopsida; order Cucurbitales; family Cucurbitaceae; genus Gynostemma; species Gynostemma pentaphyllum. The sequence goes on from CM051352.1 coordinate 53,898,004, forward strand.
AAAAATGAGGGGGGAGAGAGAGAAATTCTAATATATAGAAGAAAATTAGGGGGGGGATGAGAGGGAAAAAATTTAAATATAAATATGAAAAGTAGGGAGAGGGAGAGATGGGAGAGAGATATTAATATTAAAAAAAGAAAAAAAGAAATTGAATGGACGGAAGTGAAGAGAGAGAGTGTGGAAAAAAAAGAAGAAGAAGAAATGACGGAAGGGGAGGGGGGAGAGAGGAGAGAGGGAGTGATTTGACATCAAGGGTATTTTAATCTTTTTACCTTTAGATGTGGCTAAAAAAGAAGAAAAAAATGTAATGGCTATAAGAAAAAAGGAAGAGGTAAAAGTGGCTAATTATATATTTTTACTCTTAGTACCAAGACTTTAAATTTTGAATTAATTTAAAAAATGACAACTTTTGGACTTATCTATCAGGGGCGGTCCTGGCATTGCAGTGCGACCGCCCGGGGGCCCAATTTTTAGTCTAGTTTTACATTGAAATATATATAAAAAAAGAGAGATAACGTACAAACAATAAAATCTTAAAAAAAAAAATATAGGAAAATTAAATGAAGAAGGGGCAAATCAGGTATTTATAAAAAAATCAAACTCTTAAAAGGCTAAAAGACTTAAGAAATTTTAAAGGCTAGAAATACATAGGGTATAGCCATTTTAGGCTTTATACTGGATTATCCCTTAAAAAAAATGCTACAATTCACGCCGGATGCCAAAACTCATTTGGGCTTAGTCAAATGTTGGGGGCCCAATTTTAAGTTTAATTTTACATTGAATTAAAAAAAAATTGCTACAATTCACGTCGGCTGCCAAAGCCCATTAGGGCTTAGTCAAATGACTATAGCATTTTGATTAAAGTTCATAATTTTTTGTTTTATATTTTTATAATTTTGTCGTATTAAAGTTATATGATACAGGGGCCAAAATTATTTTTCGCACCTGGACCCTTATTTTCCTAGGACCGACCCTGTCATCTATTAAAAATTGGGCTATTTTGATAAAAAAAATAGGAGTTTAATTACAAAAATGTTTGAGCCGTCACTTTTATTATAGATTAATCCAAAACGACTATCAACCAATTTAAAAAACACTAAAAAAATACTCATGTTTTAATTTTCCTTAAATGAATTCCCTTAATTTGTGCCAGATTTAAGGGAAAAAAAGAGAGGAATCTTATCCTATCTAATTAATATCTAAAATAAATCTTTATTCAAACGTTATTCTTTTTCAATCAAAATTTGAAAAACAAAAAAACAGTTATTTGTTAATTGAGTTATATTTGTTTAACCAATATCGCGTTTAAAAATTACCAAATTAAAACCATCAAAATCCTTAAATGACATTTATAAACAAAACATGTTTAGTTTAATAAATTATCATTGATGCTTCTTAAGCAACAAAATTTATAAAGTGAAAACTACCGGTAAGTTTAAGAGGTTTATTTTTATTAAACCAGTAACATGTTTTAAATTACAAAATTAAGACCAACAAAATCTAGAAATGAACAATTATAAAAAAAACATTGCTGGTTGTTAAATTAATAAAATACATAAATGTACAATTTAAAACAAATATTATGGTTAGTTTAAGAAGTTTATATTTGTTAAACTAATAAAATCAAATATAACAAAAAATCGGTTAGTTTAACATATTTTTATTTGTTAAAAAATAATAAAATATATAATTTGACATCAATAAACAAAGATTATAGTTAGTTTAACACGTTTATATTTATTAAACTAAAGTGAGTAAAAAGATTAAAAACAAAAAATAAGAAATTAGGAATTGCAAAAACAAAGAGAACTCCTCAAAAAATCACATTCAAATGCTCCGAAAATAAGGTTTTATGGCAACCCAGATTCACCAAAAAAAACAATAAAAAATTCCATATATAATTTCAAATCTTTTGAATAACTTAACAAAAACTATCCAAATCGAACAAAGCTTAAAAAAACTTCACATTAGCATAAGGTTTGAGACAATTTTCAATGCCTCCAACGAGTTTCATATTTACAACTTGATTTTCACGTGATTCTGATACGAATTTCTCAGATCTAGATTTCATCTCCACCGGTCTACCCCAGAGAATCCAAGACTTTTGATCTCAGTTTTTATTCACTCCATTTTTCAGTGAAGAAGAAAATTCTGCAATAGTTCTCTGACCAATAATTTGTCTTAAAATGATTTTATTTTTCCATTACTTTGTTGGAGATTTATTTAAAAAAAAAAAGCATTCATCGATGATATTAAAGTAATCTCCATCAAATCAACGAGGTTTATAGAGGCGGATACAATAAGTGCGACCATGGAAAAAAAAAATAGTATCAGTAGGATAGATATTAAGAGAGATGGGGAAAAAAACGGTAGTAATGAAAATTTGATTTAAATGCCTAAAATTAAGGAAGATAGTTTTTTTTTAGAGGAAGAGAAATAAAAGTCGGTGCAAATGTGCATATATTTCCTAGTTTTGATGTGGAAAGTTAATCTTTATTTTTTTGAATCCAATTTACCAAAAATTTATTTTGACGCTTTAAGTTTTGATAAATTTAAAAAATAATATTTTTAAAAATTTTAATTTTAAGTTTAGGGATGATTACAATAGTAGCAATTTTTTTTTTAACATTTATAAAAATAGCACGTTTTAAAAATATTTGTTAATATAATAAATTTTGAACAAGTCAATCATTGAGTAGAATTGAATTACATATTTTTACAATAAGTTATCATTGATTCAAAGTATTTAAAATTAATCATTAATTAATAAAATAAATATTTTTATATTTACAAATAGTTTTGAGTAATAATATATTTATATTTTCAATATAAAGTTATGCTACCCGGTGATTTTTTCCCTAAATTTTGATGATAAATAATATAATTTATTTTTATGGAAAATTTTCGATGTATAACATCGTAAAAATAGTGACCCAAATGATAACTATTAGCGTTTAATATTAAATTAATGATTAAATTCATTTAATTATTGTTGGAAGGACACATCTCTTCTAATGTGTCCGTTGATTACAAATGAAAGGTTACGACTCTTTAAATGATTATGTCTTTTGATGAAAAAGACATAATCATACAAGGTGGTTATTATCTATTTGTAAATAAACATAACCTTTGACATTTATAAATATGAGTCTTGGTTCTCTCTCAACCCAACAATATTTTTACATCATTATATTGTGTACACTGCTCCATTGTTTGTTGTACAATTAAAGTGGGTGATAGAGAGAAGAAATCAGACTCATCTACACTAAATTCGTTCATAACTTTATTTTTAAGTTTGTCAAGAAGAGACGTATGTTCTATTATATGTTATAGTGAAAATCACGTCTTCTTAAGATTATGAGATTTATTGTTTCATGTTTTAAATTAAGTCTTAAAAAATGCTATTAAAAAAAAGAAGCAAACTTTTGTTGTTTTTAATAATCACTAAAACGTCAAAACTTTACAAAATTTACCCAAATAATAATTTAATAAATTATTGAACTAAAAAAATACCAAAACTAATAATTCACCAAAAAATAACAATAATAAAAAAAGAAATTAATTCATTGAACTAAAAAAAGGTAAAAAAATTAAAAAAATTCACTAAAAAATAATAAAACAAAACAATGAAAAATAATAAAATATTTCAATAAAATTATTGCACGTTCAATAAGGATTGAAATGCTATTTATATATTTAACAAAATATATTTTAATTATCATTATGTAGAAATATACTATTCGAGGTCATTTTTAATTTAAGTTAGAAAAAAAATGATATTGACTATAACTTTTAAAAAAAAATCTCTCGAGGAGAAAAAGATGTAAATGAGTTGAATATAAAAGTTAGTTTAATTGTTGTTAAATTTGTTAAACTAACTCAATATTATTATAAGCTACTGTTAGCATAGATATATATATAAACACATTTGTACTCTTCCCTTTGGAATTAATAAAAAAAGTTTCATTAAGCTTAGTAAAGTTTCAAAATATCTGAGGTTTCGAAAGGGACAATGATTTGAAAAAAAGAAAAAGAAAAGGACAATGAAGACACGCGGTCGTCGTTTAATAAGAAAGCGCGTGATTTAGTTTGAATAACGCGCCGCTACCTTTGATCTCTCACCAATTTTTTCAGAATAAAAAACAAAATCGATTTTTCCTTTTTCCTGATGAAAATGATGGAATCAATTTTCCTTTTTCCTGGTAATTTGCTTTTCTTAATAAATTATTTGAAATTTATGTTTTTTATTGGCCACTAAGTGAACATTCCACGCATGATTTCTAATTGTGGGTCGGAAATAAGTAAGATATGTTCTTTCCAAAAAAAAAAAAAACATAATTAAAAACAAAACATGTCAAATTTGTCTATATCCGAAATTGTACATTAGAGATTAATTTGTAACTTTTAATCTTAATATTTCTTATATTTAAGAGAAGCTACTTAAATGTGTTATATCCTCCTCTGCTATGTTATATGTAAGAATTTTTCAGGGTTCAAAGTTTAGTCCGTAAATTTTGTCCATATTTTCTACTTGACCCTTTTTATTTTCATTCTTCAAGTTTTAATAAATTCAAAATATAATCTTATTTTTTAAATTACGAGTTTAAGTTTAATGTAAAATCATATAATTTATTTTATATAACCTATTTTAAAAATTATTTATATCTATGGTTTATTTTTTAGTATGTGAAATCATGACTCCAAATGTATTATATTTATGAACAGTTTTAAAAAAGTTTTACATTTACAAATGTCTCTTATTTTATTATAGATATAAATTTCATATTTTAATCAATAATACAAATTCATTTTAAAACTTGTAAAATTTATAAATATCCCGTATTTTTTTTCTTTCATAAACATAGATTCTTGTAGATTAGGCAGCGATTAGTCAAACAGATTAATTTTATGTTTTCATCGTTTTGTTACTCAAATAATAATAATAAAGATAATGAATTAAATTTTATAAATATTAAAAAAGTAAAACGAAACTTTTAAAAATTTAGTGACCAAACAAAACTTTTAAGGGTATTTTTTAAAAAGTAAATTTTAAAAATGAAGTAAAGTTTTTTGAATTTTTAAAAATAGTATTTTCATTATACGATGAATTTATCAAAATTATAAAAACTAACCAAATTCAAACAAATAAATGTATTTTAATTTTAAATAGAAACATAAAAAATAATATTAATATTAAGCATTCAGCCGTACAAGATTAAAAAAAATAATAAAAATGAATTTATTAATTTAATAAAAACAAAGAAATATTAATTTTAAAACAAATAAAACCTTTACTTTTTTTAAAATAAGACAGAAAAAAATGTTTTTTTACCGTAAAATCTCAACTTCTAAACTAGAGAAATTTGAGGAAGCCGCAACTTGTCTGTCGCATTCACTACACCAGGACAGCAATCAAAACCAAACATTATATGTACGGATACACATTAAGCTACGGGTCCCCTTGCCCTTAAGCTTTATCCGAATGATCATCGGATCATGTTTTATTTATCCTAGTCGGCCGGGAAGGACAAATAAGCTACTGTTCCTTTGCCGGTTAAGGGGACGGTGACGGTTCTCTGCATTCATATTTAAACTATTGTTATAGGTGTAATTAATTGACAATTTATTTCTTTCATAGAATTCGTAGTCTTGTCTAGCCTACCCTGGTTATGAAGTTCCCCATGATCTTCGTGGCCAAAATTGAGCACCAACTTCAACGTGGAGTTAAGTAAGAGTTAGGGGTTTTTTTTATTTTTTATTTTTATTTTTTTTATTAAGTAACATTCTCATATTCAATTTCTCCTTTCTTGATTTTTATTTCTATTTTAAAAAAAAAAATAGAAACAGAAACATATTTGACAATTTTTTCTTGAAAAAAAAATTATAATATGTTTGGGACTTGTTTCTTTGTTTATGTTTCTTATTATATGTTTTTGCGGTTCTCATATGGACCGTGAACCCCTATAGAGGATCCTCTTTAGATATCCCTTGTTAAGCAAGATGACATTAAGCATGAAGATTAGCATTAATAGTTGTTTAATTTATATTACTTCTTTATTGTCATTAACAACTTTAGCTCAACTGCATTTGGCCAGTTTATGTTAGGGTTGAACTCGGTCCGGTTTGGTCCAGTTTCTGATGAAACCATGGACCGAACCGATATGGTCGGTTTACATATTTAAATAACCGATCGGTTCTTCTATAAAGTATAAACCGGTCGGTTCCGGTTTTCCCGATTTTCTCGGTTCATCGGTTCATTTTAATCGGTTTTCATTACAAAAAAACTGTCAATTTGCGACCATAAATTTGCGACCAAATGGTTGTTTTTAGGGTATAATGCGATAAAAAAAAGCGACAAAAATGGTGGTGGCCAAAAAGCTGGTCGGTCCTGAATTTGGGCGACTGGATAGTCACAAATTTACGACCAGAAACGTTTGGTCGCAAAAAAGTCAACCTTTTGAAAAAACGACCAGATGGTCGATGGTCGTAATTTATGTTGAAGATAAGTGACCATTTGGTCACATGAAATACGACCATATAAAAAAGTGACCAAATGGTCGTATTTCATGTGACCAAATTGTCACTTTTGGACTCAGTCAAAATACGACTAGATGGTCGCCTAAAAAGTGACCATATGGTCGTAATTTATGTTGAAGATAAGTGACCAATTGGTCACATAAAAAAGTGACCAACTGGTCGTATTTTATGTGACCAAATGGTCACTTTTGAACTCAGTCAAAATGCAACCATATGGTCGTTTTCTTGAAATAAAATGCGACCATATGGTCGCATGTAAGAATTTTTTAAAAAAAAAAAAATTAAATTTCAATAATTAGTTAATTAATTATTTATTTAATTAAGATTAAAATTTAATAACAAAAAATTGGAATTAAAATAAAAAATATATATATCAAATATTCAAAAAAAGTTTTATACAGAAGAAAGCATCCTAGAACTACTGCGAGGCGGGGGTGGCGAGAGGCGGCGATGATGATGCCGCCGCCGTCCAAGGGATCCAAGTCCGAGGCCAAAGCTGCTGTCACCTGGGCCTCGACCCGTGCCTGCATGTCCGCCTCAATCGCAGCGACTCGAGAAACGAAGTCCTTGCGCATAGCATCCATGTCCACGCGCAGCTGCTGCTCAACCGGAGAAGGGCCGGAGCTAGTGCTCGCTCTGCTCCCGCCGAGGCCGGGCACATCTCGCGTAAAGCGTCGCCGTGTCGAGCCGAGCCCAGGAAGCTGATCCATCAGGTCGAACCCCTCCAGCAGCCTCCAAGAACGCCTCTCTACGGTCCTCCTGAGTCGGTTGCGAGTCTGGTGTGGGCAACCGCTGACTCAAGGACTCCGTGAAACGTTTCTAAACATTTAAAATTCAGAAAATAAAATAGTTAATATATAAGTTAGGAAAATTTTAAAGAAAAAATAATAATTGAAAAAATTATTAAATACCTGAACTGCTTTCGCCTTATCGTCGACGAACATCCCGTCCTTCTTCGTGTGAAGAACGCGGTGCGACTCATCCAGGGACAGGCGCCGTGTGCTTCGCTTCCTAAAAATATTAAAGATTGAAGAATGAAACATAATAAATTAATAACTAATTGAAAAAATAAAACGAGAAAAAAGTACGTAAGTAAGAAAATGACAAAAAAAAAACTTACCAAATGACGATGGTGCTTGTCGTGTGTTCGGGCCCCCGCTGTGTGTTTGGTGGGATTCTTCGCGCGGTTGGCCTTATTCCTGCTTGACACTGCCTTGCCCTCAAGAGTGCTCAAGCTCGCGATAAGCCGCGCATGGTCCTCCGGGCTCATCCATACGGGGCGGTTTGCTGCTTGCTTTCTGCGCGCCCGGTACATGAGGTCCTTGAATTGATCCCGGACGTGACTGTCCCATAGGGGGAACAATCTACCGTCTGTGATATCGGGATCGATAACAGGAAACTTGCCCTGAAAAAATTGAAATAAAAAAAATTGTTAAAGTAATAAATTTCAAAATTAATTAATTATAAAAATAAATGGTGTTTTTTACCTTCCAGTTGTCGTACATCCGACGTTTCTCCTTCGTCGGAATCTTCTGCTAGCGAAGGTCGCTGGGTAGAGGCATACTCTGGAGGACCTCGCGAAACCGTTTTGAAACGGTTGTATGCGGCTGTACTATGCAAAAACATAAAAATTATTGTGCTATTAGAAACTATTAGTTAACGGAAAAAAAAACACTTTGAAAAAAGTTTAAAGGTTTAAAAATTAAGTAATTAAAACAATAAACAAAATTACTTACGTATCCCCTTCAATCCGAAGGGTAGAGTCTGCGGCCCGAGACGGCTGCGTGCATGAAGTGGAGTGGCCAGCTGGATCCGACCCTGATGCAGACCCAGACGCAGACCCGGACGCATACCCTAATGCAGACCCTGATGCTAAGCCGGGAGTCGTGGCCAGGGAGTCCTGCGTCAGTCGTGGTGTCGCAGACTGGGTCTCAGGGACTGCATCATCGAGTGTGGCAGCAAGTCTCGCCTCGTAACCGAAGAGGATCTCCAACTCCTCTGTAGTCAGGTCCGCATCATGGGCAACGGCAGTAGGAGGCTGTGGAGACGCCACATCACCCGCATCGTCACGCTCGTCTGACTGGGGAGGACGTCGTCTGCCCGTCATACTCCTACAACCAAACTAAACTAATTTAATACTAATTACGTAATTAAAATATTGAAATAAATTAAATTAATGAATTAATGAAATAATCTAAATTAAATTGATTAAATAATGTAAATTAAACTAACATAAATTAAGTAAATAATTTAAAATAAACTAATTAATTAATTTGAATTAAAGTAAATTAAAATTAGATTAATTGAACTAATTAATTAATTTGAATTAAAGTAAATTAAAATTAGATTAATTGAACTAATTAAAGTAAACTAATTAATTAATTTGAATTAAAGTAAATTAAAATTAGATTAATTGAACTAATTAAAGTAAACTAATTAATTAATTTGAATTAAAGTAAATTAAAATTAGATTAATTGAACTAATTAAAGTAAACTAATTAATTAATTTGAATTAAAGTAAATTAAAATTAAAGTAAACTAAGTAGTGAAGAATTAAACTAAAATTAATTAAATTAAAGTAAATTAAGTAATGGAGAATTAAACTAAATTAGATTAATTGAACTAAAATTAATTAAATTAAACTAACATTAATTAATTAAAACTAAAATAAACTAAACTAAGTAATTAATAAACTGAACTAAGTAATTAATTAAAGTAAACTAAGTAATGAAGCTTTCAATTTAACTAACATTAAATTTAACTAACATTAATTGAATTTAACTAACATTAATTAATAAAACCTAAACTTAACTAAACTAATTAATTAAATTAAACTAAATTAAAATTAGATTAATTGAACTAAAATGTATCAATTAATTAAAGTAAACGAAATTAGATTAATAAACCTTAAGTAAACTAAGTACTTAATTAAACTAAATTACATTAATTAAACTAAAATTAATGAAATTAACAACATTAAACTAAACTAATTAAATTTAAACATAAACTTAAACTAAAAATAACTAAAAACGTAAACGAAACTAACCTCGTAATAGAAACCGGGATTGGAGGTTTAGGGTGTGTAGACCCCTATTTTCGTCCGATGCTATTTAAAATTAACAAAATTCATTTATTTCTAAAAAAAAAAAAAAATGATTTTTATGATAATTGGTGTTTAAATACTTTTTATTGATAAAATTTGTTTTGTTTTTATTTTGAATAATTAAATGAGGATTTGATTTGGAATGAGATAATTTGATGAATAAATTTAAAACAAGAATTTAATTTGAGATTAGATTTAGAAGAAGATAATTGGAAGAATAAAATTGAAATAAGATTTGGTTTGAGATTAAATTTGGATTGAGATAAAACATCTAATAAATGATTTATCTTTATCTCTATTTATTTTTATTATCTACATTCAAATCTTTAATTTGGCTATAAATAGAGCATCTTCTACAACCCTAGGGGACACTGAACACACACTCATATTCTCTCAAATAAAACGTTTCTCTACTGCGTTTTTACTCCCATTCACGCCCGCTAACTCAGAGCAACCCATTTATATACTACTTCAAACCAAGGTAAGTCTTTTTCCTTTAAAATATAGCCATTCATATGTGCTTGCTGTACTTTAATTGAAATCTGGGTTTTTATATGAATATTTAGATTATGTGGTGATTTTTACTTGAAACTAGATTTAAATACGAATACATAGAAAAAAGAATCAAATGATTTGGAGTTGTGGTTGAAAAGTTATGATTTTTCGAAATTTGGTGTTCAAATAAATTCACTGTTTCGAAAATTTCTGAGCACTTACAATTACGGGAGTTTTCTATTCTGATTACTTGAAACTAGTTATTTATGTTTATTTTTACCTAAAAATAGACTTGTAAACGAAGATTTGAGAACAAGAATCACCTCATTTCGATTAGTATAAAAAAAAGATATGATTTTTCAAAGTTGATACAAATGCTGCAGAAATTTATATTGTAAAACCGTGACTGAGATTTTATTTTTCATATAATCTGATTTTTCTTGTAAAATATGAATACATTTGAATATCATAAGTCATTTATATGATAATGAAGAGTATTTAGGAGTAAAAATTAAGAAGAAACACGTTTTGGTTTAATATTGGTGAATTTTATAAGTTGAGATGTTTGATTAGGAATAATTGTTCTTGTTTTAATTGACTTGCTATATTTGATGAACTTGGTTTTCCATATTTGTGTTTTATGTTCATATTTATTGTTTATATATTCTGTTCATACTTGAATAAAGTTTGAGAAAAGATTTGGGAATTATTAGATTGCTAATTTTCCCTAAATTCTATAAAATGGCTTTTGATAAATTAGAATTTAGAATTGTTAGAATGCTAACTTTTCCTATTGAATGACTTTTCCTTTTAAAAAATATTGAAACCACCTATTTAATTAATAGAATGATTAAGCTGGTTCCAAAATTTACTACTCAAGTTCTTTCCATAATAATAATATTTTCAAAGATTTTTAAAAAAAATATATGTTTTCTAAAACTTTCCGACGATGGAATCTAAGAGAATTAGAATGCTAAATCTCCTAGAACTCTTGAGGAAGAGGAATTTAATTTCAGAATGCTGAAATTGAATTCCAATATAAATTTTCCCTAATGACCTCGTGTCACTCATAATTATTTAATCATATATTTATTCTTAAAGATATTGATTAATAAACATGGGACATTTAAAAAAATAATAAAAAATATTTTTGTTTTAAAGATAAAAGGCTAGTTAATACAATAAATAATAAAAAACAACAATCGTTTTTAAAACGAACATAATAGGGTGTTAATACCTTCCCTATGTGTGAATGAACCCCCGAACCCATTTTAAAAGTTAGTAGACCATCCTTAATTAATGACTAGGTGACTAATCACACCCATATTTTAAAAACCAATGATTAGTGGCGACTTTTTATTTTTCGCGTCGCGTATAGGTAGCGATAGGGTGTTTAGGTTTAGAGTAGGAACGGGGAACGAGAACGGGGAAAAAACAACGGGGAACGGAACGGGGGAAAGAGAGAAAAGAAAGAAAAAAGAGAAAGAAAAAGAGAAAGGAAAGGAAAAGGAAACGGGGGGAAGGAAACTGTTTTGATTTTAAATCAGAATTTGCGACCAAATGGTCGCAAATATGTAATAATGAACAGAAACGAAAGGTCGCGCGTGCTGGGGAAAATACTACCAGATGGTCACATTTTTAGAGATATTTGCGACCAGAGCATTTATTTAAAAAGCGACCATTTGGTCGCCCAGTTACCATTATCAAGAACAGCTGTCATATCACGAGTCCCATCAAGAATTGTGACCATCTGGTCGCAATAATGAAATTCACTGCCAAATATTGTGACCAGATGGTCGTAATGTTTAAATTCACCGCCATAAATTTCATGAGAATTTAAATTTACCGCTCAGATTTGCGACCATATGGTTGTAATCTGACTTATATTTTTTATAAAATATAATTATACTTTTCCAAAAATGCGACCATTTGGTCGCCTTTCCCTTCTAAATTACTACCATGTGGTCACAAATATTAATATATATATATATATATATATATTTTTTTTAAATTGGGTTACTTTGTGGAGTTTTACTCTGTTAAATTTGGTTACTTTATGATATTTAGATATAAAGGTAACTCTTGTTTCCATGTTGTTATATTTGATCATAGTGCTTCTGAAATCCAATATCCAATCAAGGAAAAGAAAGTGATGTTTAAAAGTGAGCAGATTGAAGATGATGATGATTCAGTCCAAATATTTGACCATGTGGTCGCAAATATTAATATATATATTTTTTAACCATTCATTAAAAGAAATATTTTTAATTAATAAACACATACACACATTGAATAATCAAGTTAACGAAATATCTCATTCATCATCGTCTCCAACAAGTCCGTCACATAAAATCTTCTTCTTCTTCTTCTTTTTCTTCATTGGATTCATCGTCTGGAATAAATTCAGCATCAATGTCACGTGCGTGAGAAGTGGAAGCATTTGTATCATCATCATCATGCAATGTTATCGTCCCACCGTTCAAAGGACGAACAGTACTTGCATTCTGACCATCGTCGATTGCACGACATCTTATCTCATCTTCTTGAAAAGCAATAGCTTCCTCTGCATGGTCGTCTTTCTCGGACAAGTTTTCTTCTACCTGGCGTGGTTTAACTTTACAAACAACTAACCAATCTGTCAGATCTCGTCTATTAATCGGATAGTTCAGGTAATAAACTTGAATCGCCTGTGAAGCCAGGACAAACCTATCAGTGGTGCGCATATGCTTAGACTTGTTTACCTCAACGATTTGTAAATGATCAATCTTACGGACTCCGCCTCGTCTGGTTGTCTCGAACCAAGTGCAGTTGAACACAACAATGCGTTTTAGCGTCGGACTTGCGTATTGAATCTCAAGAATCTCATCGATTACTCCGAAGTAATCGTCTTCGTTTGTGTGCCGAACACGTGACCTTTTATGCAAACACCTCTGTTTTTTATTGCTCTATTCACTGAATGCGCCTTCGTTTGAAATCTGTAAACGTTACCGACGTATCCACCATACGACCTTGCTATCCGTCCAGGTCCCTTTGCCAAGGAAATGATGCGAGGATCATCCACCGGTAATGTAGGGGAGTCAACCTGTGTCATTGTTCACATACAATAATGTTAGGATGATAGTAAATTTTTTCAACAAAATGCCACGGTTTTTTTGACAATTTAAAATAACTCACGTATGCACTGAACCAAGAACGAAACTCTTTGTCTATTATTGACCCCTCCTCGACGTCTGTAAGACCAACTCGTGTCATTCAAACTTATACGTTTAGAAATAATCTGTATGTTGCAAAAATAGTTAGCAAATAGTTTGTTTATGCGATGGAATAATGTTAAGTTACAAACTCACTCTATGTAAGGCTCGATCTCTGCGCAGTTGCATAACACGTATGTCTGCATTACGTGATACTCAGAATCGGTCAACGGCCTACGCACTGATCTTCCAACTGTCATGCCAGGTTCCGTAAAAATCGGCAAGTTGTTCATCACATAATTTGCGACCATCTGGTCACTTATAATTGTGACCACTTGGTAGCTTTCTTCCCTCCAATTATAAGCTACCACTGCTCATTTTTAGGTCACCAAATTGCGACCAGTTAGTCACTTTTAATTGTGACCACTTGGTAGCTTTCTTCCCTCCAATTATAAGCTACCACTGCTTCCTTTAAGGTCACCAAAATTGCGACCATTTAGTCACTTTTAATTGTGACCACTTGGTAGCTTTCTTCCCAATTATAAGCTACCCGCCCTTTTAGTCACCAAAATTGCGACCAGTTAGTCACTTTTAATTGTGACCACTTGGTATCTTTCTTTCCTCCAAAATTACGCGCCATTTTTTGTTACCAAGGCATATTTTAGTCACAAAAATGCGACCAGATGGTCGTTTTTTTAGGTGACCAATTGGTCGCTTTTTTTTCGCCATTTTTTATGACTACTTCTGCTTTTGGTCGCAATTTGGTCGCCAAAAAAGTGACCAGATGGTCACTTAGAGTCAACCTTAAAAGAAAATGACCAGATGGTCACCAGAAAACTACCATTTTTTTTTGTCGCAAATTTCTGGTCGCATTTTGACAGTTTTTTTGTAGTGTTTCAATTTAGATTTGAGAATAGATGGAGAAGAAAAAGGTGTTGAAGCTTACCTTAAGAAAATCCCAAAACTTGAAAAAATTATACAGTTTCAAAATTTCTAAAACTCTTTTTCTACACCCATGAAGATCTTTGTGAAAAATATGTGAATAGATGAAAAAATACAAAAATTACTTAATAGAAAATATAAAATAAAGCTTCAGTCGAGAGAGAAGCCAGTGAAAATAGAGAGAGAAATTGGGGATAGTTGAAAAGAAACTCCAATCAATCCAAGAATAGTGATGAAACTAAAGATTGAAGCGATGAACTCGAAGAAATCGTCACTAAATGAAGAACCTGAATGGTGAAGTGATGAACTTCAATAAATCTGAGTTGAGAAACGGAGGACAATGAAAAATAAGAAATCGATGGTGAAGATAGAGGGTGAACGACAATGGCAACAAAGATGAACTCAGATGAAGTTAAGCGGCGACCAAATCAGGCAATGAACATGAATGGCGGCTAGGGTTTTCTTTCGACGAAGTGAGAAAATGAAATTGTAAAATGATTAAATGAAAGTCTAGGTTGTGAGTTAATAAAATCTCTATTAGGTTTTTAATTTTAATTTAATAAAATACTTTTTTTTATTAAGAATTTAGTAGAGTTAATTTCACTAATAATAAAAAAAATGGATATGTCAATTATACCTGATGTTTTTATTAAATATCAATAGTACCCAAAACCGGCCAATTTAAATTACATTGTGAAAGGAAAAAGATACCCCCGATTTAATTTTTCCTTAATTTGAGTAAAATTTAAGGAAATTTATAAAATCTCTTAAATTTTACAAAATTAATGGAAAAATCAAATCTAAACAAAAAAAAAACTATAACAAATAATAAAAGAAAAATCTTCAAACTTCTAACTTGTTCTTCAACCTCCTGGCTTCTTCTTCCAGGAAAATTCGAATGTTTTTCTTGTTCGTCCTCCTAAAAAATACAGAGATAAAAAGTAAATAGTTTATTAATGTGCACTTAAAATTGATACCGGACATAAATTGATGAAACAGTTTTGAAAATATATGTATATAGGCTTTTAAAATAAACATTGAATAAAAATAAATATTTTACTAAAAAGTAACTTATCTACAAAATACAGAGAAAACGAGTTCGCCGATAATTGAAAGGTACAATTTTTATAAATTGTTTACTTTTAGTAAACATTTATTGATGTATACTCAAAATTGATAGAAGACACAAAATTGAAGGGAAAAAGATGTAACAGTTTCAAAGATGTGTAAATAGAAAATTAAAATAAATATTGTACAAAAATAAACATTTGATTAAAAGAAATAACCATCAGTCAGACAAGAAATTGATCGTAAAATGTTCTACACAAGATTGAAGATGAAAACGAGGTAATAGTTTTTTAAAAACATGTAAATAGAAAATTAAAATAAATGTTGAACAAAAATAAACATTTTAATAAAATCCTTCAAATCTGGAGTAAAAAAATCAAAGAAATCATCAAATATATAAGCGAAAAAACGATAGATCTATCACTAGAACCCTAGATCCGACTCATCCACAAGAAAAATCAATAGCAAGATCAAAAAACAAATGTTCATCCTAAAAAAAATCTATCACTAGAACCCTAGATCCGACTCATCCTCATAGTGATCTGAGCAAAAAAAAAAAAAAAATCGCAAACTGAAATCAAAATCTCACCTTCATAGTGATCTGAGGTTTCATTTGCTTACTCGCACCCAACAAAATCAAAGAAAACATTGCGAGTTGAGATTTTACCTTCAAAAAATTACTAGATCAAAATCAAAGAAAACAAAAAAAAAATACTTTGAAAATATTATATCTGATATTAAAACGTAGGCTTCCTTCAACAGTCCAACTCGTAAATCCACCATACTTTGAAAATATTCTTTACCTTTGGAAACAAACCCACCATAACTACAAGTTGATAAAAGCCATTAATGGGGAATTATAAGAGAAGAAGGAAGATGATTGGATCTGGGACTAAAGAAAATGATTATAATTGGTATTTTTAAATAGAGAGATATTGAGATCTAAATCCCTACAATTAAGCATAATGGATTTAAAATAAATAATAGAAAATTGAAAGAAAATAATAATAAATGGATATAGGAGAGATAATTATCAGGCTGAGGGGTAAAACGGACAAACTAAAATCAAGGAATAACCATATCACCACAAAAACTGGTGGTTTTTGGTTAAAAATGAAATTAATAAAGATATGCTATTCATTTTGAAATTGGGTGAATTAAAGTGGTTATACATGTAATTAATTCAATTTAGTAAAATATATTTTATTTATATAATATCGGTTCAGTTCGGTTTATTTGGTTAATCAAAAATACAAACCGGAAAAAAACCGAAAAATTCTGTTTTTCATAATTATAAACCGAGGAGAACCATGACTAGATACATAACCGAACCGAGATCGGTTTGGTTTTTCGGTTTTTTTACACATCCCTAGTTTATGTGCCTTTGCTTTTGCTTTTATCTTTCCTTGCCTTCTATTGGCTTTTGTCTGTTTTGTTAGAAATTTATTGTTGGCATATTTATTTTGACAAAAACACTTTAATTATTTTTATCACTTTTATTTTGAATTAATATAATTGAAATTAATTACGGGAAGAAATCATTTCTAAATAAAAGTGTCTTTTATTTAATATGGTTTTTCAAATACCCATCATTTTCTCTAAAGGAAAATCTCTTCATTTTAAATCATTGATTGCCAATATAGTTGGCCTTTTTATTCTCTTTTAATTCTTAATTGCATGAATTTGGGTTTCTTATTACCATTGACTTTAGTGTCTAAGGTGGAATTGATTTACTTATTTTTTGTCAATAAGTTCTTACAACTCATAGCATTTAGTGCTCTGTTTTTTTTCTATTGGCTTATACTTTTTAATTAACTCATGATATTTTTAATTCCTTTTTACGGAGCCTATTAATTTGACCAATTTTGTAATTCATGTTACATAACTTCTTTTGTTTAATATTTTTCATTCAGCCTATATGCTTGGTTGGTAAAAAGTTGTCATCCATTTTGTCTTATTTGGAATTTACTTATTTCCTTTCATGCTTGTCCATCACAAAATTTTAGCTTTTTTTTTTCTTTTAGTACAGAAAGGTTGCATCTCATCTTTTTATCTATAAGGAGTATAAGCCTACAAAGACGACACCTCTTCTACACACTCAACTCTACAAGCATATTTTTAGAGTGTTTTATATTTTGCACTCTCTTTGTTCATAATTTATTGTGAGGTTTCGATATTGTTGAGAGACTTGTTAGTTAGTATTTTTCAAATATACAAATTCAAAAAGTCTTGGGAAATACTAACACATTCCGAAGGGAGTTCGGTTTGATTCGTTCGTGACAAGGAAAGGAGTTTCTTAGATCAAGATCCGCAAGGGAACCTTGTGGAGAATCCAACTTGAAGATCATCATCAACAAGGAGCAATCGAAGACAAGAAAAAAGGAAGTTTTTCGTTTGTGCTTGCGTATTTGCTTTAAATTTCTTGTTTGGATGTACACTGATTTTCTAGTGGATTTTTCTCTAGGCGTGGCTTCGTGGGTTTTCACCGATTGGTTTCCCACGTTAATCATTTCTTGCGTCGATCCCTTCATCATTGATCTTTAAAGTATTGTTTTTATTCATTCTATATTTTGTCGACAGTTATAACTTTCACGATCACAGTTGCAACTGTACTTCTATCGACGAACTTATAATCTAACATATTAAATCTGTTTTTTACAAGTAAAGTGTGAAAATTGAATTTCATTATTAATTACATGAGAAATAGGTCACTTACGTATTCCTATAGCATTGAGCCACATGTAAAGATACTTATCTATTAATAGGAAACGTCTCATCCTAGCTCATTATGCTGAGCATCAATTTCTGGAATTTCTCTTTCTCCTTTATCTTTTTCCTTTTCTCTTTCTTGTTTTATCCTTGTTATGGTATCAGAGCATTAAAAGGCCACAAATGGCGTTAAGGTCAGAAGCTTCTTCTTCTTCTTCTCAAGCAGACAATTCACTGCCAAATACAACTCTTCCACCTACAACTCAGCAGAATGTATCCTCTACCATTACAATAACCAATAGCTCCACATAATCCAAATAGACATCCACCAAATACCTTTCCTACCCTTACTACACCATTAAAACAACCTACCTTCTACCCATATAATGCTCATCAATGTCATGATGCAGGGGGTAAACGAAGGAGCTCAACATTTTCATCCTCAATCCTTTTCCTACCTTTCATCCAAATACCTTCCTACAGGCTAATTTCCAGCAATATCCTAATGTTTCCTTTCCTCATAATCCTCAACAACAGCTCACCAATCTAGCATCCCCTTCTTTAACTATAAAACTCACATATTCAAGTTATCTACTATGAAAGAACCAGCTACTCAATGTTATAATCTCCAATGGTTTAGAAGGATTCATTGATGGAACTCTCTCTTACCTCCTCCCGAATTTCTAGATCCAAATCAAATACAACTAAATCTTGAACACTATTTTTTGACAAAAGGCAAATCGCCTAGTAATAAGATGGTTATATTTCTCACTGTCTGAAGACAAGATGAGTGAAATTGTGAGTTGTTCTTCTGCTTTCGAGATATGGGAAACTTTACAAAAGGTCTATGAGTCAGTTTCAACAACTAGTATAATGAGTCTACGCTCTCAACTTCAAAAGGCTAAGAAAGATGATGTATCAGTATCTTAGTTTCTTGCTAATATCGAACAGATAGCGAATAAGCTTGTTGCCATTGGAGAACCTCTATCATATTGAGATCATGTTGCTTACATACTAGATGGGCTAGGAGCAGGATATAATCCATTTGTGACTTCAATTCAAAATAGAATTGATAGGCCTTCTTTAGAAGATATCAGAAGTCTCCTGCTTAGTTATGAAGTCAGATTGGAAAGGAAAAACTCAGTGGATCAGTTGAATTTGGTGGAAGCAAACCTTGCAAAATTTTCTTTTAATAATTCTCGTCGCCCTCCTTGGTCTTATTCTCCTAACTTTCCTACTCAACAAACAACTTCCTCTACTCAGCAGTATCATACATCTTTTGTAGCCCCTGCACCAAGACCATCTACACATGATAGTTCATCTAGACTACAATCTTCTGCTTCAAATCCAAGGTGGGGAGACAGAGACCACAATGTCAGATTTGTTCTAAATGGGACATATTGCCCTTTGTTTGTTATGAAAGAGATAACAAAATCAGGTACCCTCCTGTCTTAAATCGCCCACAAGGAAATTTTGCTGCTTTAACCTCTCCCAATCCCATGTCATCTATGCAGTCTGATATTGCTCCTATCCCTACGTTTCAAGCCAATTTTGCTACTATGCCAAACCCATCACATCATATTCCTTATACCTACCACAACAACAAATATTTACACCTTCTTCCAATCACCCCTCCTCTTCCCAGACACCTCATCCTGACCAAGAATGGTTCCTGGATTTAGGGGCAACCCATCATATGACCCCGTCCCTGAATGCCCTTTCTCAATAATCTCCTTATACTGGTAATGACCAAGTGATGCTTGGAAATGGTAAGTTTGTTCCAATCTTAAATACTGGAAATGCTCTTCTACCTTCCCTGTCTAAATATCTCAAGTTAAATTCCATTCTCCATAATCCTTCTTAGTCAAATTAACTTATCAGTGTAGCCAAGCTATTTTTTTTTATAACAAGGCATTAGTTGAATTTTATCCATTTTATTTTCTTGTGAAGGACATCAAAACCAAGACCATTCTTCTTCAGAGGCTTCTTAGGCAAGGCTTATACAAAGTGCCATCCTCTTCTTCCATTTCAGTAACATCCATTTCAGCTCCTACTTCATCCCTCACTGCTGTTATTTCTTCACTAACACTATGGCACTACAGACTTGGCCACCCTACTTCAGTAGTCAATCAAGTTTTGCTTTCTTGTAATAAATTGAGTCATAGGCCTTCACATTTTGATTTTTATAATTCCTGTCAAATGGCCAAAAGCCATCATTTAGCTTTTCTAAAGTCTAGTAGAGTCAGTAATATTTATCTTTTCAACTTGTACATTCAGACTTATGAGGACCTTCCTCAGTCACTTCTATCAATGGAGCAAAATATTTTTACTTTTTGTGGATGATTTCACTAGCTACACTTGGTTCTATCTTCTGCATTCCATGGATCAAACAATTACTTATTTTGAACATTTTCTTAAACTCATTGAAACTCAATTTGACAGTAAACTTAAACGTCTATAATCAGACTGAGGAGGTGAATATAGAGCTCTCTCTGCTTCTCTAGCATAGATGGGCATTCATCATAGAATTTAATGTTCTTTTACCCCACAACAAAATGGTAAAGTTGAAAGAAAGAACAGACATGTAGTTGAAGTATGGCTGTCTCTTCTTGCTCATTCCATAATGCCAAAGTCTTTCTAGTCCTATCCTTCCATACAGCCATTCACCTTATAAATAGATTACCCTCTCCTGTACTTAATAATAAGTCCCCTTATGAACTCCTCTTTTCTCACCTACCTGATTATAACCTTCTAAAACCTTTGGCTTGCTTGTTTTCCCTTTCTTAGACCTTACAATCAATTAAAACTACAATTCAGGTCTTATCAATGTATCTTTGTGGGGTACAGTTCTAATAAAAAAGGGTACTTATGTCTTGATCCTATCTCTGGTCGAATATACCTGTCTAGGCATGTCATTTTCAATGAAGTTTCCTTTCCTTATTCATCAATTTCTAAGCCTGCTACTCCAGTTCAATCATTTCACTATATCACTTCATTTCCCCATTCATATATACTTTCTCAGTGTACTCCTCTTACATCTCTATCTCCAATACATTCACCTATCCCACATAATTCAGTGTCTCCATCCCTTGCTCCAATATCAATTCCTATCTTCCAGTATCAGTCTCCCTGTTCACCAAATTTTGTTTCATCCTCTCATCTACATATAACCAGTCTCATTTCCTTTACTCCACTTTCTAAGTCCACACCATCTCTTCCTTTACCTACTTCTCTTGCTCTTTCAATCACCCAATGGTAACTCGTGCAAAGTCAGATATTTTCAAGCCCAAAGTCTAGCTTTGTAAAACTTCTCAGATAGCTGATCCTACTAGCTACAAAATGGCAGCTCAGTCTTCTATTTGGCAGGCTGCTATGCAACAGGAGTTTACAGCACTTACACAGAATCATACGTGTGACTTCATTTCTCCACCTTCTAACTGCAAAGTAATTGGCTGCAAATAGATGTACAAAATATAATTACAACCTAATGGTGAAATTGAGAGGCACAAGGCTCGTTTGGTTGCTATGTTGGGGATTGAGGCCTCTAAAAGAGTTCTCAAAGCAGAAGTCCCACGAATCTTTCCTTGCAGTATAATATTAACAAAATTCTAAATGCATAAACGAATATTAACCCTTGTCGAGAAGTGTCTGGCTCTTCCTTGTTCTTCGATGGTTACGATCCTGGGACCACCAAAAAGATCTTCCTCGCTAAGCACAAAAGAGAAACAGTGCGTGGGCACTATCCTCTTTGGAAAAAGGAAGAGGGAAGAAAAATTTCTTCCCTATACCCTAAGGAGGGCGGCGACGACAAAGAGAGATGGATAGGAATTTTCCGAGCCTTCTCTTGGTTGCTTAACCATGTGTGTTTTAGGGTCACCCAAATGTCCTATTTATAGGAAAACCAAGACCTCAGAAAATCTTTGAATATCTTTTTAATTAATAAATAATTAAATAAGATAGTCTAAAATATATTTGAATAATAAAGATATTATATTTTATTCCATAATAAAATATCTCATATCTTTTATTTAAATTAATCAATATTAATTTAAATATATTATTCCATATCTTCCATTTAAATTAATCACATTAATTTAAAATAAGATATTCATATATTTTAAATAAAATAAAATGCAAAACTTTAGTTCCCTTTTACCAAGGTGGCGTGTGACCCCACCATGGGTCACACGTCCATATCATCATCTCATGATAATATTGGGCATTTTATTTTCCTATTTATTTAATGGAACAATTCCGTTAAATAATTAAATAAATAAAACTCCTTTTATTTATTCCAATAAATAAAAGAAATAATTGCTCCCATGACCACATTAATTAACATTAATCCACTTTTCATGGTGGTTTTAATTATATTTCAATTATACCCAATTACCACCCAATTTTTAGGAATCAACAGTTGCTCCCTCATTTTAAGGTTACATTTTTGCCCCTTCCGATTCTATTAGCTCATAATAAATCTTTATTTTATATTTCCTTTTTTATTTTTGATATTATTGTCCTTTAATTATGGGATTTTGTAACCGTAATTGATTTGGGCATCTTTATTTGATTTTTTCTTATACGTTTTCTTTTCTTCTTCCTCGTTTCCCTTTAATATTCATTTTTTGAAATTTTCATTTCTTATACGTTCTTGTTTTCTTATTTCGTTTTCTATTTTTTTTGTTTTTCACAAAAATGAGAACGACATCTGTTGACATTATTTACGATGGGTGTTGGGATGAAGCTCACGTTTACGAATCCTACGAACTCAAAACTATGATGTATTTCCAAAATACTACATTTATTGATCTTGTCAAGAAGGTTCGTCGTAAAGTTCCCTTCGATCCAGACACCAATTGCTTATTAATGGAACTTGTTACGTAATCCAAAGTTAGGGTTGATCTTGATGTTAAATCTGACAATGATGTCTTAGTCTTTGAAACCTTTATTTTTTAAAACTATTCCGGTTATTTGGCTTTTGTCATTGATAAGAAAAAAACAATTTCTAATTCTGTACAAGTTGACATTGGTAGCAATCCTTTTTGTTTATATCTTATAAATGTTTATTTTTTATAAACATTTTTATGAAAAAAGACAAAATTGTCATTAAAATTAAGCTACCATTCAACATAACACAAAACCACATCAGTTTAACATCAGTTTACATCACAAATTTCCAGAAACATAGTTTTCAAAATACTGAATTCACTGTAATCAGTCTTCATAATAATAAATGTACGCATTCTATTCTTCCTGAGTCGGTTGTGTAAGTATATGAAACATCGGCCCTTCATTTCTTTTGTCGTTTGATCCAAATTCATCAGTGTATGTATCTGATGTTAATCTTCCTCCACTTCAACTTCTTTTTGGCCTGTTCACAACATTTGCATTCTCTTCTACATTTTTCTTCTTTCTTCCCCCCCTCTATTTCTTTCTCAGCTGCCTTTCCTTTCCCCCTTTTCTTTGGTGCACCCTCTTCTTCTTTGATTCACTGCCTATTTGTTCAATCAATACTATTTCAGTATATGGTTTATGTATAAGTAAATGTTTACTTTTTATAAACTTTTTTATTCTCAGAAATCCCAAACACATTAACAGGTTTTTCATCTGAAGTTTACATTTTAGCAAACGTATATTTTAAATAAACGTTTTTATATCAATACAACGAATTACGAATATCTGATTCACTTCTTCTTCTTCATCATCTTCGTCATCTTATTCTTTTTCCGATTCTATTTATTCTTCAAAGTCTTCTACAGCCTGCAAATAATTTTTTTCAAACAAAAACTTGAATCACTTCATTCACTTCTTCAGATCCAGAACATGTATGTATCTAATTAAATCAGAAAATAACAAAACAAATTTTGAAATTGAAACCTCCTCTTCATTCTCTATTTCTTCAATCTCTGGTTCTAGCATTTCGGTTTCTTCTTCATTCCTCTTTCTCCCTCTTCCTCTTCCCTGCATTTGATGAATTTTGGTTTCATTTTCAATACTAAAAACTGAAAATCACATATCCTCTTTCAACACTTTGAATATAACGAACTTACCCTTCTTCCACCGTTAACGTTTCCTCTCGTTCTTGCCATTCTTTTCTCTCGGATGCTTTTTGCTTCCTCTCATCGGAGGTTTCTTCCCCTTTCAGTTTCTATCGCCAGACACTTCTTCTTTTCTTTTTAAAAAAAATGAGAATTGGTTTTGATTTTGATTTAATAAATCTTTATTTTTATTCCATATATCCTTGAATAATGATTACGAGATTTTCAGATTTTGAAATTCCTGACGGTTGCAATAAATGGTAGCGTGAATCAGGGGATTTTTTTGAATATTTTATTTAAAAGGGCAACTGATGTCTTTTGAGCAATAATGTAGCCGGCGCGTGGGTGGGTTTTGGGTAGATTTGCTTTTTATTAAAAAAATGATATTTATATGTAATAAAAGGTTTTTATTAGGGTACCTATGAAATTAACACTAGATAAAACTCCTTTTATTTATTCCAATAAATAAAACTCCTTTGATTTATTTCCTCTTTAATTTGACAACTCTCAAATTAAATATTTAAATAGACTCCTCTATTTAAATCCCCATTAATTTTGGACAACTCAAAATTAATTTAATTAAATAGACTCTTCTATTTAATCTCTCATAATTAATTAAATAGACTTTTCTATTTAATAATTAAATAGACTTTTCTATTTAATAATTAAATAGACTCCTCTATTTAATTCCACCATTAATTAAATAATTAAATAGACTCTTCTATTTAATTACTTTTAATTAATCAAATAGACTCCTCTATTTAATTCCATTTTTCCAAAGAAATTAATCATATTAATTTATGTTCTCAATTACATGCGTTAGCTCAGAGGACTTAATGGACCTATAGGACTAAGCTCCAATGATCCAGAATTTCTTTTGCTTAAAACTCCTTTTAATCAATTAATTCTCATTCATTAACTCATAGATAAACTCCACTAAATATCTAGAGTTACACTCTTAGGACTATAGACATAGTTATGTCCATTGGCTATAATCATTAACTACACTTTGATCCTTCACTAGTTAGTTCGTATCCATGGCTAGGTATTTGCATCGTATTAACCTCCATGATACATCTTGTTCCTTAAGCCCAACTGATTCTCCAATGAGCAACCTTTTATAATCTCCATTATGCGTCTTTAACCTTTTCCTTGATCAGAGGAATATGGGGCCCCGCTGTTCAAGACCAAATCAGTCCATAAGGGAACTACTTATCTATTTTCCTATATGAAAAAGAGTGAATTCCAATTATTGTGTAATTACGTTCCCAGCTATAAGCAAGATGCAATCCCCAAAGTGGGAGGCATATTGAGCAAACTATATCGAGTCACTCTCACCTATGCAAATCAAAGGCTTGTCTCTTGCGAACAGGAATCCACTCAGGATTAAGATCAATTGTACATGATCAACCGGTTGATAAACGAAGTGTCTTTCTGTAACAACTTTCCCAGAAGACAGTAAGTTTATCTTAGTCCAGTTTACTACAATCTCTATTGCAGCAACACCCCCACTCACATGTCTCTACATGAGCGATCCAGATGAGATCACTTGTGCCAATTCACAAGTGGGTCGTGTTAGTGGTGTTACCAGAAATAAGGTACCCAACCTTTATTCATGTACCACAGACTATTTGAGTTACACTTAAGTGAATCTTCCCGCATCATATGCTCACTTTAAGTTATCATAAGTAACTCTAGATCTTATGATGGATTACATTTATTAAACTAATAATAAATGACAATGTAAATATTACTAATTAAAAATTCCTTTATTTATTTATAGTTTAATTGGATTACATAAGATTTAGGGCAGAAACCCCAACATGCTCAAGGTTATAATTAGTCCTATGGTATTGATTTCTTTGAAACCTTTAGTCCTGTGGTGAAACCTGCTGCAATTCGGATTTTTCTTAGCATTGTTATTTCTAATAAGTGGGAGATTAAACAACTTGATGTGCACAATACATTCCTCAATGGTGAATTTCAAGAGGATGTTTATATGCATCAGCCACAAGGTTTTACAGACTCCAATCACCCCACTCATGTGTGTAAACTCAAGAAAGCTCTATATGGCTTGAAACAAAGCCCAAAAGCATGGTTTAACAAACTCAGTTCATGTCTTTCATCTTGGGGTTTTATACCTTCAAGGTCAGATTCTTCTCTATTCTTCTTTCGAAAGAATTCAATCTTTATTGTCATCTTAATATATGTAGATGACATCATTGTCTCTGGCCCAGACTCTTCTCTCATTCAATACTATATCCAATCTCTTAATGCCATATTTAAGTTACAAGATTTGGGACATTTGCACTATTTTCTTGGCATCCAAGTTGTTCACATTGATAACAACCTTCACATATCTCAATCAAAATACATCACTGATCTCCTACACAGAACATCAATGACTGATTGCAAGCCTTGTTCCACTCTTATGGCTCTTAACTCTCCACTCTCAATTATGGATGGTGAACCTCTTCCTGATCCAACCATGTATCGAAGTGTAGTTGGGGCTTTACAATACTGTACTATTACACGACCAGATCTCAACTATGCAGTGAACAAAGTATGCCAGTTCATGCATAAGCCTGCTACAACTCACTGATTTGATTTTAAAAGGATACTTAGGTATCTTAAGCGCGCATCATCTTATGGTCTTTGCTTATCTTCTTTTCCAAAGCAGTCCACAACTTGTTACACAGATGTTGATTGGGCATCATGCCCTGATGAAAAAAAGAAGCACATTCAGATTCTGCACCTTCTTAGGTCATAATCTAATTCCATGGTTCTCCACAAAGCAAAAGGTAGTCTCAAGATCAAGAACAAAGTCTGAATATAGTGGCTTGTCTAATGCTATTGCAGAAATCCTTTGGCTTCAATCTTTGCCATTAGAAGTTCGTATTCTTGATCCTATCACCCCTTTGTTACTTTGTGATAACGTGAGTGCTATCTATCTTGCTGAAAATATAGTTATGCACAATCATAGTAAACATGTGAAGATAAATCTTCATTTTGTTCGTGAAAAAGTTATACAAAAGCAACTTCTGGTGAGGTTTGTTCCTTCTCAAGATCAGCTAGCAGACATTCTTACTTACAAAGCCTTTATCTTCACAACGTTTCTCTGGTCTCAGAAACAAGCTCACTATCACTTAGTCCACACTTCACTTGTGGGGGTATGTTAAGCAAGATGACACTAAGCATGAAGATTAGCATTAATAGTTGTTTAATTTATATTGCTTATTTAATGTCATTAACAACTTTAGCTTAACTGCATTGGCTAGTTTTTATGCCTTTCCTTTTTTCCTTTTTCTGTTATCTTTCCTTGCCTTCTATTGGATTTTGTCTGTTCTTATAGCATTGAGCTACATGTAAAAACACTTGTCTATTAATAGGAAATGTCTCATCCTAGCTCATTATGATGAGCATCAATTTTTGGAATTTCTCTTTCTCCTTTATCTTTTTCCTTTTCTCTTTCTTTCTTTATCCTTGTTATCCCTCACTGGTCCAATCATGATTGAAGAGCGGTTGTCTGAGTCTGGCTCAGTGATCTTTGGACCGAGCCTTTTATGGGTCTCAAATAGATAGATTTATATGAACTAAATTTGCCCTCTATAGTTAATTTTTACTTTTTTTATGAATTAATAGAGTTTTTCTCTTTTGGATCTAACTATTTAAAAAGGTGTCTTTATTGAAATCACTCCTTGAGTTTTTCTTATTTTCGCAATGTAATGTTGAGTATTTAAAGGGTTGCAAACCCTAAACACCATAATCCAAGAACAATAAAATAATACAACAAAAAATAAATAAAAGGGAAAATATAAAACGACAACAACAATTTATACATGTTTCCAATTGGTTCGTCTTGTCTTCTACAGAATCTATAACAAAACAACATTTAACAACTGTTCAAGTTCGCGTAATTACTTTAAATCAATAAAACATTACCAAATTTATAGAAAATAAATTCAAATGAAATTCATAACACAACTCTGATAACATCAAATCTCAAAGACAATAATGTTCTCAATAGAACAATTCCCTCACAAGAAAAAAATAAACGTGATGGGTGTCGAAACCACCAAAAATAAATACTTACTCTCGGGATTTAGAATTTTGTAGTAGTGGTGAGTAAGGTCGATCTCCACAGGGAATTGGGAATTAAATTAAAGTTAACAAAGACGGGGGTTTTGAGTTGTGGAAATAAAACGGAAAATAAATTAAAAAGAAATAAAATTAATAGAGAATTCTTCCAACTAAAGGTTAATCTCGGTTATGGTTCATGGATTTGATCATCGATTACTAAACATGCATTCCTAAATTCTTCTCTAAATTGGTTGGAAGTCGTCAAAACCAATCAACAACTTACAAGTGCTCTTCCTTAAATTCTCGATAGCCAAGATACGATCTAATGACTACTTCCCTAATTAACGGATAACCCTAAAATACGATAATAAGATTTAACCCATTAACAGCATTAAGAAGAGAAGAACCCAATTCTAACTAACAAACACAGTACGACAGGTTCATTTAAGTTATATCATAAATTCTCATAACATAAATCAAAAAGTGTCAATAATCAATTTATGCTAACATGCTACTTGTATTAGAAATAATTAAACAATTACGGATTCAATCATTCTAACTAGCAATATGAAAATCAATCAATGAACAAATGGCCAATTTGAACAAGAATTAACTAACAATAAAATATGCAAAGAGAAATAATGAATAAAGAGAAAATAAGAATTAAATTGAAGAATAAAACCTCACAAAACCATGAATCAAACCTCGATAAATCTTTAGTTGGAATAAAGAAACTAGCTAGCAAACATATCTAAAATAATCTAAAAGTCCTAAAGAAAATAGGGGAAGAAGAGATTTTCAAAGGGTTCAAAGGATGCTTTAAATAGGTGAAAATATGCTAAAATCGAATAGAAAATCAACAAAATCTGCTCTAATCTCTTCAAAATCTGCTCCAAGCCGCCGTATGAAGCCAGCCGAGCTGCCCGCCGCCGCTTCGCTGCTGCATGTGAGAGGAGCCGTTCGCACGCTAACGAGCCGAGCTTTCAGCCGATCCCTCAAGCCGCACTCGCGCTGCCAATGACGCCTAGAGCGACGTGTCGCCAATGACGGAGCGACACGTCGCTCAGCCTCTTTGCTGTCCATGGTGCGCGATGACATCATCGCCCACTTTCTTCTTCTCATGCTGACGTCAGCGGAAGAATTTTAACATTATTTTTCTATTTTCTCGTCGCCGCGGCGACGGATCTCACCGCCGCTGCGCCCACTCTCGGGTTTTTGGCCCGGATTTCGATTTTTGGTCTCACTCGCGGTCGTGGATTAAAATGGGCATAACTTCTTCGTTACACGTCCGAATTGAGCACCGGTTTTCGCCTACGTTCACGAAATTCAACGATTAATAATATTATGGACATTTGAATCAATTAACAATCATATTTTAATTATATTGGAGATAAAACCACTTATAAACATGCATAAATTACGAGTTATCAAAACGAATGAATGATGTCAGCAACACAAACCAACTCAACCATTCCACTAGCTCTCATCGTTTACCAGTCCTTTATTCTTTTTACCTGTAAAAAAATAAGTGTAGCATCACGAGGCCAACACCCAATGAGTTAAAAATACTACAATTAAACAATGCCTTGAATTTTGCCTAAATTCATTAAGTCCAATGATTACTCTAATCTCATGATAATCCATTGACAACTTAATGCTCACAACTCACTTTCAAACTCATTCTAACTCACAAGTCATGTCCATAAAATGAATAAATTCCACATAATTAATATTTCTTTTAAATTTCACAAGTAATGAGCGGACCTTCACGTAATAATTTTGTAAA
The DNA here is from genome assembly GCA_028015215.1 of Gynostemma pentaphyllum. Lineage (NCBI taxonomy): Eukaryota > Viridiplantae > Streptophyta > Magnoliopsida > Cucurbitales > Cucurbitaceae > Gynostemma > Gynostemma pentaphyllum. Next base: position 53,927,953 of record CM051352.1, read on the forward strand.
TAAATGATATATATATATATATATATATATATATATATATCATTGCACACATTCTCTTTTATGCATAACTACTATATAAAATGAACCTACAAATATATTATCTTTCATATAAATTAATTATGTAAGAAGTGAAAATTTTCCATAAAAGATTAACTAGTTAATACACTACTCAATTAATATTATGATATATTCTTTATTAAGTAAGACACTACTTAATGTGAACCTATATTTTTCATATTATTCAATGCATCAAATAAATAAAAACAAAACACACAATCAATCACATTCACTGACAATAAGCAAAAACAACCATAATTCCATACTATCGTTATTTTTCGGCAAAACTTTCTAAAACTTAACCAAAATTTCAAATTCATCAAATCTGAAATTTTATATACTCTATCAGCTCTTAAACACCTTAAAAAGTTTAGGAAAACTTCCTAAAACACCCTAAGAATAATCATAACATCCCCCACGATATTACAAGGTCAAACTAGGCAAAACACACTTTCACATCATACTTTTATGCATAAAAATCCGGTTGTGTACAACAACTTAAAACCATCTAAAGACATCTTATATCATCAATAAAATCAGTCCTAAGTCACCCAAAATAATGTTTTAATGAAAAAAGGGCTTGCCCATAACAATACAAAACCATAATACTTCTACTCACCTTAAACTTTGATCAATAAAAATATTCTTCCAAAGTACCACAACAACCTGAAAAATACACCTAAAAAAATAAATATGTAACCTAAAAATTTACCCAAATAGTTATAAAACTATTGGGCAAAAACTACGCAACAAGAACACACAAAATAGTAGGGGTTAAACTGGTTCATTTTATTTTTTAACTGAATCACAAAAAGTACCAATTCGATTTCCTACAGTTAAAAATCGGACATGTTCACTTTACAAGGGGTACCGATTCGGTTACAATTTTTTTTCTTTTTAAGGATATTTGCATTAATTTAGTTTAAAAATAAAATCCTCTTATATTAAAGAATAATAATAAAAAATCAAACATAAATAAAAATTTAGTTGGAAAAATTAGATAAACAAATACACAAAATATAAATTAGGTTTCTCATTTCTTTCAGGGAGGGGAAAATGTAGGAGAAGGGGGAAGGTGGGGATAGGCTAGGGCAAGGGGGAAGGTGTGGATAGGCTTCTTTTGAGGAAGTGGGAAGGGCCTAGGGTAAAATTATATATATAAATCCAGTTCAATTTTAAACTGAATTGGTTTTATTAAGAAATGAAAACATAATCGATTTCAGCGGTTCGGTTCGGTTTTTTAAGTGGTGAAAATCGAAATGGCTTGGTTTTCTTGGTCTGAAAAGGTCCGTTTTTTCAATTTTTTCTTTCACCCCTACAAATTAGCATCTATAAAGTGATTATTGGCATCGGCAACATCAAAATTTGGGTGGGGTGTTGCTGCAGTTCAGGGGAAATTCAACGGTGGTTCGAGTTTGATTTCGAGTTCATTTGGTGTTAATTTATCAAAATAAAAGAGTTTAAGAAAAGGGAAAGATTTAGGGTTTTTAGAGTTCATAGTTCTCGAGTTCAAGAAAGACGGTCTGAGGGTTTGTATAAGATTTAGAAAAGCGAAAAAGACACTTTTGGTCCCTGAGTTTTCAATTTGTTTACCATTTGGTCCCTGAGTTTTAAAAACTGACATTTTAAGCCCCTGAGTTTTCATTTTGTTTGTCATTAGGTCCCTGCTGTCAAAAATCTGTTAAATATTTAACAGAATACTGATGTGGTATTAAAATATTTGTTTAATATATATTTTGTTGCTTACGTGGCATATTTAAATGAGGTGGCATAATAAATGAATTTTATATTAATAATTTTAATTTATATATTTTAGATTAATTATTTATCTCTTCTCTCTCCTCTTCATCTTCTCTCTCTCTTTGAAACCGATCAAACCCTTTCCGCCGATCAAACCCCTCAAAATCATGATCTGCTCACTTACGCACCAACCTCATACCTTCCCGGTCCTCATCCACCGATTGATCTCAATAATATCGAGCCGACGAAGACGACAAACCCTTCCGTACAGTCTCAGATTTATGATAGAAAACTCGATGAGAAGAGGATGTACAACTCAAAATCGGATCCTTACCTGGGTTTTTCTCGGCGAACGAATCGAGGTCATCACACGATTTCAACCTCTTCATGACGAGAAAAAAACCCAACTTTTAAAATCAATAAAAGACACGAATCAGACAATAAACTACAAAGTTATAAATTTTCGACGATTATTCATACCCATAAACTACAAAGTTATAGATCTGGGTAGATTGAAGGATTGAAGAATTATTAATGTAAAGATCTTTTTTTTTTTACCCAGATCTGGTGAAGGATTGAAGTGGATATGGGTTTTTTCTTTTCCCATGTCTGGGTTCGAGCTTCACGTTGATACCATGGCTGATTTAAATAAGGGGTCGTTTTCTTGACTCAAATATGAGCTAGGTGTATAATGTATGCTTTAGGAAGAGTTCATAGCCACAAGAATCAAAGGGGGTTTGGGAACAATTTTTGGTGATTCCATTCCGATGTTCAGAACTCTGCAGCAAAAGAATACAAACAAACAAAAACCCAGATTTTGAGAAATAGAACAAAACAATCAAAATTACAGTAAAGAAGTAAAAAAAAACTTGAATTGTCTTGATTGCAGGGGATGACGTGTTCATTGTAATGAGAAACATCCATGGCCGGAGAGTGCAGAGGGAGGAGAATTGCGGTGGTGGTTCTCAAAGAGAGGGAGGAGATGAAGAAGAGAGAGAGAGGGAGGAGAGAGAAGAAATAAATAATTAATCTAAAATATATAAATTAAAATTATTAATAAAAAATTCATTTATTATGCCACCTCATTTAAATATGCCACGTAAGCAACAAAATATATATTAAACAAATATTTTAATGTCACGTCAGAATTCTGTTAAATATTTAACAGATTTTTTACAACAGGGACCTAATGGCAAACAAAATGAAAACTCATGGGTTAAAATGTCGGTTTTTAAAACTCAGGGACCAAATGGTAAACAAATTGAAAACTCAGGGACCAAAAATGTATTTTTCCCTTTAGAAAATCAAGAACTCGTAGCAATGAGAATTTTGAATATAATGAAAGAGTTTTATTCAGGAATTTTAGGAAGAAATTCAGAGTTTACCTTCACAAATTTGAGGGAAAAAACCACATTTCTTCAAAACGAGAATTTTGAATATAATGAAAGAGTTTTAATTTCAGGAATTTTAAGAAGAAATTCAGAGTTTACCTTCACAAATTTGAGGGAAAAAACCACATTTCTTCAAAACGAACACCACGTAGAACACAACCGAAAACGAATAAAGATAAAAGTTTAAGAAGAATTTCAGAGTTTGCCCTTTTTTTTTTTTTCTATAAGTACTTGAAATTGTCCTTATTTTATCTTAATTGTGAAATAAAATAAATTTTAATGTAATATTTAAATGAAATTAAGTTAATATTTTAGGATATTTAGTTATGAAATATTATCAAGAATATCCACATTAATTCACATTTATTCACTAATACCGGTTGTGTTTTTTTAATATCAATTTTGCCCAAAAAACTATCATAAATGGCGACGATCCCATGTTTTCCGTTTTGAACAATTATCATCATGCCCTTTCCTTAAATGTTGTAGACCATAATAAATAGAGAGCAGAAAACGTCTTTTCATTGTTCCCTTAAACGGCACGTGGAGTTAAAGTGGGTAAGTTTGCTAATTTATAAAATATATAAGTATTAATGCTATTATAGCTATTTATTATGGTCTAATATGAAATTAACCCTTTAGTTATTGAGTTGTAAATTTATTTCATAAATTTTGTAGAAAATTAAATCAATTTTGATTGAAGTTAGGAATAAATTGGAGTAGAAAAAAAACTGACAAAAAAAGTAAGACTTGAAAAAGTCAAATCATATTTCAATACTATATGGCGCGTTGTTGGTGGTCATCAAAATTTGTTTTTTCACGAAGTACTTGATCATAGACTTCTTTCAACGAGGAAAAAGGCATAAAATGGTAAAAATATGAGTTCGTGATACCTGAGTTTATTATATATGTATTTGGATTATATGAAAATGAATAGTGAAAATTTAGATGGAAAAATTGAAATGTGATTATACTATTTAGATTTCCAATGATAACCTATTAATTCTACATAGTTAAAAAAAACATTTTATTAATTATTAATTTTAAAGTGTTTTATATATAAAAAAAAGTAAAATTAATTTATAATGAAGTATTTAAAAAAATAAAATATAGTTAATAAAATTTATTTTCTTTTACACAACTAATAGATTTCAAAATATGAAAAATTAAACTTTAGAAAATAATTTAATAAAACATAAATTAATTTTTAAACATCTAAATCTCATCTGGTATACCGATCGCCCGACGTTTGTTTCTGAGTTTGTCTGGGATGAGATGCATGGGGACGAGATGCCCGGGGAACGAGATCACTATATTTGATTTTGGATGTGATGAGAATAATAAAATTATATTATAAGATAATTTCTCTTTCTCTCTCCTCTCTTCTCTTCCTTTCTCTCTCATCTATTTCGTGAGGTTATAGAAACCCCATGTGTTTTGAAGGGATTCTAAACATCATGAAGGAGGGCTATGAGATCTCCATGGGGTTTAGATCCCCATCCTTACAAACAAAACAAACATGAGAATGAGGATGAAAATATAATAGGATTTGGATCCCCATCCCCAAACACTAGCTTGAAACCAAACACCCTTTTACATCTTCCCGTGTGCATTACATATACTGTCCAATGAATCTCGTGGTGTCACGTGTCATCCAACTTATAATATATTATATCAGTTTTTTCAGCGAACTTCAAGCAACTGTGTTTCTCATCTGTTTTATACAAAGGTCATTTTAAGGGTTCCTCAAGCTAGGAATCATGAAAACATGGTGGTTTTGGGACCATTAATTCTTGCTGTTTGTTTTTTTCCCTTCTCGAGATGGCTTGGTTGCCGAAAAATAGAGCGGCAACGGAGACGCTGACAGCGACTGTGTAAGACCAAGAATGAAATAAATAAACTCGAAAAAAAAGAAACAAGAAATATCTTTAATTTGGAATTCAAAAGGTTAATTGTATTAGACTTGTGACAACGAGATAATTTAATAACCAGCTTTTCAAAATTTAAGAGTAACATAAAAATAAAATAAGATAAAAAAATAAGGGTACAAATTTTATAATTTTTAATAAAAGTATAATTTAAATATATTTATTTTTATATTCCTTTTTAAATAATACTTAAACTAAAACCAGATTTTATTTACCTTTTACCCTATTTAAAATGCACGAGACGGCATAATTGAAAAACAAATAAAATGATGTTAACTAATAACTTGTGACAACGAGATAATTTGAACTTTAAGAGCTTAAGTACTGAAAATAAAATAAGACAAAAAAATAAGGGTACAAATTTTAATGTTTAAAACATGTTTATAGAAAAAACAAGGACTTCTTACTATTTAAAATGAAGAAAACATAATTGAAAAAAAATAAAATGAAGTACTAATATGGAAAAGAGACTGAACTTAAGAGTCCTGCTGAGACGAAACAGGGCAAAACTGCAAATAAATATGACTCTAATAAAAGAAAAAAAAACAAAGAGTTAACTGTATGGTCCCCTCACCACAAATCAAATAAACCGGCCAATAAATATCTCTTAGTGTGTATCTCAAAAATTCTTATCCCAAAAACATTTTAATTTTAGCCCTCTTAAAAATTATTCCAAACGTACACAGTCTAACCTATTTCATCTTCCGTCCCTACATTTAAACCACCACCACCACTACTTAATTCCGGGTAATCAGAAACCGGAAAGTTGAGTTTTGCTCTCTCTCCTTGGAATTCAATGGCTGCTTTATCATAAGCTCTAGCCGCTTTCACCGCCGTTCCAAATGTCCCAAGCCATACTCTAGCCGCCTTCGGAACTCGAATCTCTGCTCCCCATTTGCCCCCTTCCCTCTTTCTCACTCCTCTAAACTTCTTTTCCATTTTAACATCTTCATTATTATAAATATCGTTTGAAAACATGTGGCAACCAAGACAGCCATCGATCTTACAGGTTTGACACGTGTTATCATCTGGAATGGCCATGGCTGTACCGGTTTGAATTTCATATGTTGTTAGAAGTTGAAGGTGTTCCTGAGACAGCTCGGTTTGGCCGCCGGTGATGACGTGCGATAACGCAGACACCATAATGGAATCCTCCGCCATATCTCTCGAACTCCACATCTAAATGGAATCCCTTTTTTTTTTTTTTTTTTTTTCAATTCGAAACTTCTTCTGACCAAAATGAGGTTTCCTTAAAATGAGGTTGTTGAAAAGTGGAGGGAGCTGAGTTTATATATGAGGTTTCCTTTCAGCTATAATTTTGGTTTCGTAGATATTTTGATAGTACCATGTCTTAATTACGCTGCTTTTCAAATAGTATAATACTGTTCATACTGATATGTGGGACAAATTATTAGAACTGCCGGGCACAATATGCCCGGTGGATACATATTGGACAAGTGTCCCATTTTTAAAAACCAAATCAAGAAAATTTGGTTTGGTTTTTAAAAATGGCGAATAATTATCCATTGGATATATTGTGCCCAACATTTCTAATAATTTCTCGACTTGTATGGTCCATCCCCAATTATTTCTTAAGGAGGTTTTAGATTCTACCTTTATTTCATTGATTCTTTTTCATGTTTCACCTAGCTCTATTTACTAAAATCTAAATCTCTGATGCATTTTCATCTTTTTTTCAATTTTAAGAAGCTTGGCTGAGCTTCAACTAGGTCATAGATTCAAAATCATAAAACTAATCAAATTAAAAAAAAATATCGTTTTTTAATTTAAAACATCTTAAATTAGAAACATAAAATGTAATAATAATATTATTCATTAAATAATAATACAAAAGAAAAAAATTAAATGAAAATGAACTTTCATTAAATTAAATCAAACAATTCATTTCATTAATGAAAGAAAACAAAATGTCTTTTTTTTTTTTTTTACTTCTTCTGTTTTTAAAAATAAAATATAAAAAAATGTGATTTGCTGTAATTTCTCTACAAAATATTTATATTTTTAAAATTATTTAAAAAAAATTATTATTTTAATGATTGGATGTTGATTAGATGAGTTGGAGCAATTGTGAGTTGAGAAATCTACCCTCGCTTTAGTTGAAAAAAAGACTTATGTTTGAATCTCGAGGTTCGTATCCACGATATATGTTCAGATAACTGTTGTCTACCTATTTTTTTGGCATCTGAGCCCTAGTTCTCTTCTCTACCCCCATGCTATCTATTCTTCTTCTATAATTTTCCAGTATAAAATTGACTGGTGCATGCATAGTCATATATCAGTATAACAACATATTTATTGAATATAATATAAATGAGCCAATATTATTATTGAAAAAAAAGTTTTATATCCTTACAAGATTACGTCTTATAGTTTTGGTGCGCACTTTACTTTTTTTTATTTCATTTTTTTAAATTGATGCATTAAATTTTAATTAATTTAATTAAAATGTTTAAGTTAAAATTTAGGGATGATTGCAAATCTAATAAAAAAACATTGTAATATTTATGGAAGTAGCATGTTTTAAAAAAGGAAAATTTTATTGTCTGGCAGATTTTTATGTAATATTTGTAAAAATATCAACTCAAAAAAATATTTGCAAATATAGCAATTTTTATCATGTTTTTCAATGATAAACATTGATATGTGTTTATCAATGAAAAACATAGTGTAAAAATTTATAAATTATGTTATCATTGCTAAACATAAAAATTTTATATCCTTCAATATTTTTTGATTTTATTTTTACAAATATACTAAAAGAATTTTTTTTTTTTTTGATGTTTTTTAAAAAGGGGGGGAAAAAATAATATGACTGATTTCTAGCTTTTATATAGATATGTTTATCCTATTTTCATTAGTTATATGCTGGTATTGAAATGATTAGTCAATAACACATTCATTTCATGATTTTGTCAAATTCTAAACTTAAATTTGGATAACAAAGACACTTAAATAAAATTTTATAAAAATCTAAAGAAAGTTAATTAACTTGAGGGGGTAAGGACTGAAGATAAAAGAAATATCGTTGAACATTTTAACAATACTCAAAAGAAGAAAAAGAGAGACCTTCCAACAAAAAAAAGGAGGGGACCATTTGGAAAGAAAAGACAACGTCGTCGGTTAATGTGAACACGTGTAGTTTGAATAACGCCGTCTCTGTTCACTAACTGCGCCGCAAAACCAATCATAACAGATTTCTCCTCCTTCCAAGAATCAACTTTTTACGTGGCTATACATTCAATTAATTTCCAAAATTTCTAATTTTAATAAATAAAAAAACGTGGGACATTCTTCTCATAGTCCAATCCAAAGGAATCTGTTACATTAACTACCTCGTGTTGAGTTTAGTTTTATATGGTCCCTCGTGACTCCTGAGGGAGGAGAGGAATGGTTCAATGCGGGCTCCTAATATAAAAATTGGGGTATTTTCAAAAATTACATTTTTTAGTTGTATATTTTAAAAATACCAAAAATTTTCTGAATTAGAAAAAAAAAACGCTTTTACTATATAATGAAAGATATTAATTATTTTAATGAAAAATTTTAAAATTTTAAAATCATAAAAACTAATAAACTTGAAAAGTTAGAGAAGTTTAATTTAAAATATCTCAATTAAAAACATAAAATACAATAATAATAAAGAATTTGTCTCAAATAACATAAATCTACATACTAATTATTGAAATGTCAAAACTTTTTAAAAATTACTCAAATAGCATAATTATAGTTCAATAAATTATTGAACTATAATTCAATTAATTATTGAACTATTTTTCATAAGTGATTTTAACGAATTTGTTTGTTTTTTGGTTTTTTAAGTTTAAGGTCAATAATTTATTGAACTATTTGATCATTTATTATTATTATTTTCAATGAACTTGTTAAAAAATTTATTTTTTTTAGTTCAATAAATTATTGAACTATAATTATGTTATATGAGTAATTTTTGAAAAGTTCAAACATTTAAGTAATTAGTATGCAAAAATATATTATTTCAGTAACTGCCGCATAATAATATTGCGGATAAATATATTAGATCTTAAATAAAATTAAGAAAATAAATATAAATATATTATTTTAATTGTGGTCTTGATGCTAGTTTAAATCTAAGCTTAGATTAGATGATAATGATAAGTTGATATATAGTTAAGAAAAGATGAAGATAAGTTCGATTCAAGTGAATCTTGTTAAGTTTATTTATAAATAGCCTTCCTTCAATCGTTCTTTCTCACTTAGCGTAGTTAATGACGCTACACCAAAACATCTCAGGTAATGTCAAGAATGACGAGGCTTGATGGAGCTTGATTGGAGAGTTCATGGACTTTTACCGTCAAGTCGCCACTTTAGTCTTTTGTTATTAGAGAATATGCCTAGTTATTGTTTTATAAATAACACCCTAGGGTTTGAATATCTTAGCTATGTCTGTTTAATTGAGATTGTTAGTCACGCACAATTTTTTACAAATTCACCGGCATATCCCATTTTTTATTTTTATCAATAGATAAGATATGCAGGCGAATTTCATCGGCATAGCCAATGGAATTTTTTTATTTTACAAATTTCTCATTTCAAAGCTATTCAATACAAATATTTAATTTCTTGATTTTCCTGTTCGATACAACAAATTCTACATACAAAATAATCTTCATATATCTAAATCAAAATTAAAGATTAGATAAATATTAATATTCAATATATGATATATGATATGAAAAGAGGAGAATACATTGTGTTATACAAAGTTTGGTTCCAAAAGTTGCATCCTATTGAAGATGAGTTTGCCTAAAAGACATAAACATAGTCCTCATGTTGTTGAGATCGCTGGTAAGCGATTCATACATTCCCTTCATCTCTTGGTAAGTACTCTTTAGTTCTTTGTTCTCTTTCCACAAGCTGAGTCACAATCTAATCCTGTGTTGTGTGTGAGCGGGTTTGGAACATGGGTACCCTTCCTACAGTTTGTCGGTCCCGCCACTAGTCCTTTGATATATCCGAATCGATAGCCAGGTACTTTTTCAATGATCTCAACTTCATTAGGCGTGGTTCAACAACTCCATCCACTTCCACATCGAGGGCGACCAACATATCATACATAAGTTTCTAATAACAATATGTTTTAAACAAAATGCATAAAACCATAACATTATTATATCATATGTGAAGCTTTACATAATCTTCTTTAGCCGCTTCATTTACCCAATCACCTTGATCATTAGTGTGCATGACTCGAAATAGATCAATTTCGTTGAAGTCAACTTCGTCTAACGCTTGCTATAAGAACAAAACAAATACAACTTGTTATAAAGAATCTAATACTAAGAGATGTGTTTTTATTTAACTAAGGACAACATACTTACATGATCGGTCATAACTCGCACATATAACCTTGAGCCCGTATTGTGATTATACCACCAAGTAAAACAATGAAATATCGATTTACAATTAAGAAATGAAAGAAAGCCAAGTAAAAAACTTACCTTTTTGGCTGGATTTGATGGTTGCCACCGGAGGAAGATGAGGGGAGAAAAGAAGATAAAGGAAGATAAAAGAGGAGAAATAAGACGGCCACCCTCGGCTGGCTGTTTTGATGGCCTAGGGGCTATGCCGACGAAATCGTCGACATAGCTAATGGGAAGAATTAAGAGTGACGTTGTTCACACAAATAAATTTCTAAGTAAAGAAATTAAATGCGGGATGAATGTAATTTGTATTTGATGAATTGAATGTTACAATCTCTAATGAATTTATCCTCTGATGCTTTCTCAAAAATATAAACTTTGATGTGAGGGTTGATTGGCGTATTTCTCGAATCATTGGACTGAATCTTTGGCTCTTGGGTTTGTGAAGAGTCAATCAATTTGTTGCAGTCTTGAAACTTGAACACTAAAGTCTTTGGAACTTGCGAGAATTTAGTCTTCAATAATTTATCTTCAAGAGGGTCTTCAGAGAGTCTTTAAAGTCTTTAATCTTCAAAGTCATCAACGTTTAGGGTCTTCGATCTTCGAGATATCCGGTCTGAAGTTTTCAAAGAGTATTTGGTCTTCGAGAAGTCTTTGGTATTTGATAAGTCTTCAATCTTTAAGTCTTCGATCATCAAAGTCTTCAATCTCGATTTCGAGGTCTTCGATCTTCAAAGTCTTTAATCTCAATTTTGAGGTCTTCGATCTTCAAAGAATATTTGGTCTTTGAGAAGTCTTCGATCTTCGAATTTTTGATCATAGAACTCTTTCTTCTCTGTTCTTTGAGGTCTTTGATCTTCGAAGTCTTCAGTCTTTTCTCTGAATCTTCTCCGTTGTTCTTCGAGGTCTTTTATCTTTAAATTCTTCAGTATTTTCTCTGAATCTTCTCCGTTGTTCTTCGAGGTCTTTAATCTTTAAAATCTTCAGTATTTTCTCTGAATCTTCTCTGTTGTTCTTCGAGGTCTTTGATCTTCAAAGTCTTCAGTGTTTTCTCTGAATCTTCTTCGTTGTTGACCTTCAAGGTCTTTGATCTTCAAAGTCTTTAGCCTTTTTTTTGAATCTTCTCTATTGTCGACCTCCTCAAATGATGAATGACCTACTCTATTTATAGAGTTTTCTATGGGCCTTTGGTTGATATGGGCTTTATTTGATTTGAGCCCAAATGCCGCTTGGCATATTTTCATTGGACTAATTTATGTCATCCAATGGCCAAGAAAAAGACATGTGGCATTATTTGATTTGCCAATTTAATGTCTTTTAATTTAATTTAAAGACACGTGTCAATTTATTATTGGTCTTTAATTAATGTGTCAATTTATTAATGGTCTTTAATTAATGACATGTAATTTTGTTATTGGCTTGAATAATTACGTGGTAATTTATAATTTGACAAATTTTCTCCTTCTACAAATGCCCCCTTTTTGAGATTTTTGCACAAGTTTGGTCGTGGGCGAATCTTGAAAATATATCCCTTAAAAAAATCCCGAATTGGAGATGAGGGGCATATTGGTAATTTACTCATTTTTTGAAATTCATGACATTCAAATTCTAAATGTTCCGGTGCAATCGTCTCGTCATTACGATTCTAACGCAATTCACGGATTTATAATCGGAGCCCGGAATAAGAATATATATATATATATATATAATTCAAAACTTTTTTTTTTCTTTCTTTCTTCTTCTTCTTCTTTAAGCGTACAGGCTTTTTTTTTTTTTCATTTTTTTATCTTAATCTAATCTATAAACTAATAGATTATGATATCTTTAGAATAAGAGATAGTCTTCTAGTCAATCACAATTTCTCTTTTCTCTCTATAAAAAGAGCCTTAGACCTCCTATATTTTTCATTCACAAATTCTTTCTTCTCTTTAAAATTTCTCCGAGTCTTTTGGTGAGTTTCCGACGAGTTTCCGGTAAGTTTTTTTTATATTTAAATCCTTTTTTTTGAATTCTGGATAAAAATTCGTTTTCTTTTTTCAATTTTTTTTTCAACTTTGACTTTTTTTTGACATTGACTCTGACTTAGACATTGATTTTTTTTTGGCATATGCATATTATGACAACATTCACTTTTAATAGTGACGACACTCCCCAATAGCACCAGGGCGGTGGTCACCTTCACTTTACAGTGATGACACTCCCCAATAATTCCAGGGCTGTGGTCACCTTCTTTTTACAGTGACGACACTCCCCAATAGCACTAGGGCAGTGGTCACCTTCGTTTTGCAGTGCCGACACTCCCCAATAGTTTCATGGCAGTGGTCACCTTCTTTTGCAGTGGCGACACTCCCCAATAGCACCAGGGCGGTGGTCACCTTCGTTTTGTAGTGGCAACACTCCCCAATAGTTCCAGGGCGGTGGTCACCTTCACTTTACAGTGGCGACACTCCCCAATAACACTAGGGCGGTGGTCACATTCTTTTTACAGTGACGACACTCCCCAATAGTTCCAGGGTGGTGGTCATTTTCTTTTTACAGTGACGACACTCCCCAATAGCACCAGGGCGATGGTCACCTTCGTTTTGCAGTGGCGACACTCCCCAATAGTTCTAGGGCGGTGGTCAGCCCCGTATCCATGCGGTGGTCTTTTCAACCCCGTCTCCATGCGGTGGTAAGCTTTTCAACACTGCTCCCATGTGGTGGCCAGCCCCTTTATGGTGAAGATAACATGCCCCCAATTTATAAGCGGTCACAACCTCAACAATCTTACGGTAAAGATAATGCCTTCGATTTATCACTCAACAATCTTGACTATTGATTGTGGAGTCTCTTCTAGCAGTGATGTTGCTCGCAATGATCCATTACATGAACTCAACGTGATATTCTTGAGAAAGATAATGAGGTAAGAATTCCATTTTTTTTGGACTGGACTTAAATTTTATTTTAAGTTGCCTACATACCCTTGTATGAATAGAGATCAAGTCATAACGTAGTTCGATTGATTTTTTTGGGTTGGTTGACTGGACTTAAAATTTTATTTAAGTTACCTACGTACCCTTTATATGTATAAGGATAAAGTCATAACGTAGTTCAATGGCAACCATTTTTTTGCTAGGTGGGTCATTCACCTTTTAAACTCATGCGGGCCAGGAGTATCATGTAGTTTAGGCTCTTGCGACGTGGAGCTTACATTTCCAACTCAAAATTAAAGGAGATTATTCCCTTTTATGGGACGTTTGACATCGCCTTCTTCATGTACTTGTTCAGTTGGATTTGTGGAAATGACGAAATATCGCTTCACTTTCAAAGAGCCTTTTGTACTTCTGAGAAGGGAAGATTTTCTCTTCATCCGTGAAAGGACATAGTTTGGATTTCTTTTTCATCATTTTCTTCCAACAATCTTTTCTTCGACATCTTCGCTTCACCGTGATGTTGATCGTTTAATACTTTGAGACGATCTAAAGTGGAAGTTTGAACCTGATTTGTCTTCCTTGATGTAGATACGTTTAACCTTTAGAAGGCTGAAGAGCGAGAAGAAGCGAAAGTTTGATGTTGATCCCCTTTCTTCGTTGTAGCTACGCTCAATCTTTGAAAGATGGATTTGCGGGAAGATGAAGTTGTAATTTGTTGTAAGATAGAGGACTTTTGATTGATTCCATCTTCTTTTGTCTTGACTTGCTGCATCTTTGTAATCACGTTTGTACAAGAATCTTCATTTTTTATTACGTTGACAGTATTGCACGAAACAACTTCATCTTATTCATCCTCCATGTCATCAAATAAGTCTCTTGAGAAAGTATCGTCTACTGTTTTGACTTCTTTATTTTCTTTTCTGAAATCAAAGACAAAGATTTCTTTATTTCCTCGTCTAGCAATACTTACCTCCATGTTATGAGCGCGAGTTGCCAGTTCTTCAAATGTATAAGGTTTTATACCTTGTAAGATATAAATCAGTTCCCAATGCATTCCCTGAGTGCACATTTCTACTACAGATAGTTCAGTCAAGTGATCTTTGCAATCCAGACTTAATGCTCTCCAAGGGTTGATGTAATCAACAACGGGTTCATCTTTTCGTTGTCTTGTGTTGGTGAGTTCCATCATGCTAACTATTTGTTGCGTGCTGTAGAAATGATTGAGAAATTCTCTTTCAAACTCTTCCCAGTTATTTATAGATTCTGGTTCTAAGTCTATATACCAATCAAAGGCATTTCCCATCAAAGTGCGTACAAATTGTTTGACTAGAAGGTCTCCCCTCGTACCAGCGTTTTCACAAGTTTTGACGAAATGAGCAATATGTTGCTTTGGGTTGCCTCTTCCATCTAATTTTTGGAATTTTGGTGGCTGATATCTGACTGGCATTCTCAAGTTATCAATCCTCTTTGTATATGGCTTGGAATACAAGAGAGAATTTTGAGACGATCTGCCGAATTGGGCTATGACTGCATTTGTTATCATGTCCTGAAGTTGTTGGATGGATAAAGAAGCAATTGGGGTAGACTCTTGTATTGAAGTGCAATGTTGCTGTTGGTGCTTTTCCTGCTTGGTTTTCTCGCTACGACTTGATTCAGCAAGATCTTGATTTTCAAGTTTCTCCATAAGCATTACAATCTTCGAATCTTTTTCTTCTGCTGCTATCATCATCAAAGCAATGTTCTTTTCCATTTATGTCATTCTCTCTTCAAAAGTAGCAAAAATGTTTGAAGATGAGTTTTCTGATGCCATTGATTCTTTGGAAAAACTTGAAGTTGATTCGAGGATGAGAAAGAGATGAGAGGTAGAGATTGTCCCACCGAGCAAGCCAATTTGTTCACACAAATAAATTTCTGAGTAAAGAAATTAAATGCGGGATGAATGTAATTTGTATTTGATGAATTGAATGTTACAATCTCTAATGAATTTATCATCTGACGCTTTCTAAAAAATATAAACTTCGATGTGAGGGACGATTGGCGTATTTCTCGAATCGCTGGACTAAATCTTCGGCTCTTGGGCTTGTGAAAAGTCAATCGATTTGTTGTAGTCTTGAAGCTTGAACACTAAAGCCTTTGGAACTTACGAGAATTTAGTCTTCAATAATTTATCTTCAAGAGGGTCTTCAGAGAGTCTTTAAAGTCTTCAACCTTCAAAGTTGTCAACGTTTAGGGTCTTCGATCTATGAGATATCCGGTCTGAAGTTTTCAAAGAGTATTTGGTCTTAATTGTGAAATAAAATAAATTTTAATTTAATATTTGAACGAAATTAAGTTAATATTTTGAGATATGTAGTTATTGAGTTTTAATTTTATTTAATGAATTTTGTACAAAATTAAATCAATTTTGATTGAAGTTAGGAATAGATTGGAGTAGAAAAATAGTTGAAAAAAAAAGTAAGAATTGAAAAGGCCAAATCATATTTCAATACTATAGGGCACGTTGTTAGTGGTCATCAAAAAATGTTTTTGTGGGTCACGAAGTACTAGATCATAAACTTCTTCAACGAGGAAAAGGGCATCAAATGGTAAAAAGTAAGAAAAAGTGCTTGGATAAATCAGAAACATCTAGAGAGTTTTTGGGAAAGGGAAATATGAGTTTCTGATCTTTATTTATGATATATATGTTTAGATTATTTGAAAATGAAAATGAATATTGAAAATTTAGATGAGAAATTTGAAATCTTATTATCCTATTTAGATTTCTAATTATAACCTATTCTATATAGTTAACAAAAACATTTTGTCAATTATTTAATTATAAAGTGTTTTTATATATAAAAAAGTAAAATTAATTTATTATGAATTATTTAAAAAACATAAAATATAAGTTAATAAAATTTATTTTCTTTTACACAACTAATTAATTTCAAAATATATAAAATTAAACTTTAGAAAATAACTTAATAAAAAATAAATTATTTTTAAACATTTAAATCTGATCTGGTATACCGATCGCCCCTTACATCTTCTCGTGCGTCATCACATATACTGTCCAATGAATCTCGTAGTGTCACGTGTCATCCAACTTATAGTATAGTATATCAGTTTTTCAGCGAACATCAAATGTGGTTCTAAGGTCATTTTCAGGGTTCCTCAAGCTAGGAATCATGAAAACAGTGGTGGTTTTGGGGCCATTCTTGTTGGAAAATCGACAGGTTTGTCTGAATTCAGGTTTGATGATTCGATTTTGTACTAAAATGGTTTGAAATGTTAGATGTAACTAATTATAGTTAGTTTGTTATTACTTAGTTGCATTTAAATCTTTGTATAAATACTTATTCAAGTGTACTAATAAAGTTGAATGATTCATTTTCTACTTTTAGACTCAATATGGTATCAGAGAAGGCCTTGTGGAGCTCACATGCCTTTCAGTCTTTCCAACTTTCCCTTTTTGTTTGACAGTTGGCTTCTTCTTCATCATTCCTTTCTTTCATTTTTCTCATTTTTCGTTTCTTGTTTTTCAATCGGTGATTCTGTTTCTTTCTACTTGTTTTTTCTCTCAATTTTCCTCAGCTATGGCGACTGAATCTTTGTCAAATCCGTTACCAGATTCAACAATTCCTCCATCTTCTAATTCCTCACAAAATCCAGCATCCAATCCTTCACTGAATCCTTTTTCTTCCATTGATGAACGATCTAATCCTTATTTCCTTCATCATAATCATAATACGGGATTAGTTCTTGTTTCTCATCTTCTCACCGGCGAAAATTACAGTGCATGGAGTCAATCGATGATCATGGCGTTGGCTGTCAAAAACAAACTTGGATTCGCTGATGGATCGATCCCTAGGCCATCTGTTTATGATTCTCTTCATAATGCTTGGATACAAAACAATTATATGGTGATTTGTTGGCTCGCAAATTCATCGATTAAAGAAATTTCTGGAAGTGTTATATATTCCAAATCTGCTAGAAAGGTATGACTTGATCTTCAAGAACGTTTTTTGCAGAAGAATAGACCTTGGATTTATCAACTTCGTCGTGAATTGATGAGTTTAACTCAAGGACAATTATCTGTGAGTTCTTATTTTACAAAATTAAAGACACTTTGGGATGAATTGGTGAATTATCGTCCTGGTTGTACGTGTGGAAATTACTGTTGCGATGGAACGAAGGCACTGGCTGGTTTTTATCATACAGAGTATGTAATGTTGTTTCTCATGGGACTGAATGAGTCTTTCTCTCAAATTCGTTCTCATATGTTATCCATGGAACCAATTCCTCCTATTAATAAAGCTTTTGCCCTGGTTGCTCAAGAAGAACAACAACGAGCCATTAATCATGTTAATCCTGTTGAATCTATGGCGTTTTCGTTGCTCATAATTCATCCAAGCCACATTATAATGTCAGCAAACAGAGGAAAGATAGACCTACTTGCACACACTATGGAATTCTTGGTCATACAATGGCAAAGTGCTACAAACTCCATGGCTATCCGCCTGGTTATAAGACTCGCTCAAATACACGTCAAGTTCATCAAGTTACAGCCATGACTGCCTCAGGTTCAGCAAACTTGCCTGGTTCTTCTGCTGGAAATTTCATGAATTCATTGACTCAAAATCAATGCACACAGTTTATGACTATGCTACAATCTCACCTAGAAGCTGCAAAGGCTTGTCCCAATCTCTCTGCTGCTAGCTCATCTAGCTCAGGTATTTGCTTCACTATTTCTGAGAAGTGCTTAACTTTTTCCGAGAAGTCTGGTTTTAGAGCATTGTTGGATAGTAGATTCTGGTGCTTTAAGTCATATTTGTTCACGAAAATCTGCTTTTTCTTTCCTCAAGCCTATAGAGAATGCTTTTATTACCTTGCCTAATCGAGAACAGATAACTGTGGCTTTTATTGGGGATGTTCAGTTAAATGAAAATCTTCTTTTGAAGAATGTTCTTTTTGTTCCTCATTTCAGTTTCAACCTGATTTTTGTGAGTTCATTAACCAGAGATTCTAATCTTTTTGCTCTGTTTTATAATGAACACTGTTCTATTCAGGAATTGTCCACTTTGAGGAAGATTGGCAGTGCTAAGAGAATTTTGGATCTTTACATACTAGATTTGCATTTTACTGCTCCTTGTAAGTTTTTCATTAATTCAGTTGTGAATAAGGTGAGCTCCCAGACTTGGCACTTTCGTTTGGGACATATTTCACCCCATGTTTTACATACTTTGAATTCTCAAATTCCATTAGTAGGGGTTGTTTCTGATGCTCCATGTTATGTTTGTCCTCTTGCAAAGCAAAGAAGACTTTTCTTTATATCAAATAATAGAAAATATGCTTCTATTTTTTACTTGATTCACTGTGACATATGGGGGCCGTATCATATGCCCACTCATTCTGGTCAGCGTTATTTCCTGACTTTGGTTGATGATTATAGTCGTTTTACATGGATATTTCTAATGAAGCATAAGTCTGAAGTCGTAGCAATTGTTACCCGCTTCTTTAAAATGATAGAAACTCAATTTGGCATGATTATTAAATGTTTTCGTTCGGATAATGCTCCTGAACTTCGATTTACAGAGTTTTTTCATTCGAAGGGAGTTCTCCATCAGTTCTCTTGTATTGAAAGACCTGAACAGAATTCTGTGGTTGAACGAAAGCATCAGCATCTTTTTAACACAGCTAGAGCACTCTATTTTCAGTCTCATGTTCCTCTTTCTTTTTGGGGAGAATGTGTTTTAACTGCTGCTTTTCTCATTAACCGTATTCCTTCTAAATTTTTACAAACCAAATCTCCTTATCAGTTGCTTTATAACTCTGATGTTGATTATAAGCCTTTCAGGGTGTTTGGTTCCCTCTGTTTTGCCTTTACTCTTCAAGCTAATATAACTAAATTTCAGCCTCTAGCACAAGCTTGTGTCTTTGTCGGGTATCCTGCTGGTATGAAAGGATATAGGTTGTATAATATTGTTACAAAACAATTTTTTGTCTCTCGGGATGTTGTATTTCATGAAGCTATTTTCCCTTTTCAAACAATTACTACTTCAGATGTTCCCGATCTTTTCCCTGACCTTGTTCTTCCTATAATTCAAAATGAACCAATTCCATATTCCACATCCTTGGATGATTCTCCTATTTCCTTACAAGAGCCTATTCAAACTCAATCCAATGCTTCCCAACCACAACCTGTTCTTCCTCAGGTTTCCCAGCCACATTCCCCTGATATTCAATCTTCTTCACCAGAACACCAACCCATTTTAAGAAAATCAACCAGACCTTCCCATCCTCCTTTGTATCTTCAGAACTATCATTGCAATCTCTTATTATCCTCTGACACAACCCAATCTCAATCTTTGTCTCCCTATCCTATACATAAACATCTTTCATACTCATCTTTTTCACAATCTCATGCTCAGTTTCTTATGCATGTTTCTTCACATTTTGAGCCTATTTTCTATCATCAAGCCGTTCCTTTTGCTCATTGGAGAGATGCAATGAAATCTGAATTGGATGCTGTGGAAAAAACACATACTTGGGATGTTATATCTCTTTCCAAGTCTCAGCATTCCATTGGATCCAAATGGGTTTATAAGATCAAATTTAATTCTAATGGCACTATTGAACGGTATAAGGCACGTCTAGTTGCCAAAGGTTATAATCAACAAGAAGGGGTTGATTATTTTGATACTTTCTCCCCTGAGGCTAAGCTTGTTACTGTCAAGTTACTTCTTGCTCTTACTGCCATTAACAAATGGTCTTTCGCCCAAATGGATGTCAACAATGCATTTTTAAATGTTGACTTATTTGAAGAGGTTTATATGGATATGCCCCTTGGTTACAAAGTTTCTAATGTACCTAAGGAGGGGGAGAGGCTTGTTTGTAAACTAAATAAGTCCATTTATGGTCTTAAACTGGCCTCTAGACAATGGTTCAATAAGTTTTCTACTGCTTTATTGTCTCATGGTTTTTCGCAATCAAAGGCAGATTACTCCCTTTTTACTCGTGGTTGTGGTGATAATTTTGTAGCCTTATTGGTGTACGTGGATGATATCCTTATTGCAGGACCAAATCCACAAATGATCACTACTATTAAGGAACTATTGCATACACATTTTAAACTCAAGGATCTTGGCATTCCAAAATATTTTCTTGGGTTAGAAATTGCTCGATCCTCTTCGGGTATTTCTCTTTCTCAGCGTCATTATGTCTTACAAATAATTGATGATTGTGGCCATTTAGGATCCAAACCATGTTTATTACCAATGGATCCAAAGACTAAACTTACACTTACTAATGGTGATCTTTTGGAGGATCCTTCTTCTTATCGAAGACTCATTGGAAGGTTATTATATCTTACAATCACGCGCCCTGATATTGCTTACATAGTCCATCTGCTTAGTCAGCATGTATCAACACCTCGTGTGCCTCATATGGCTGCTGCACATCATTTGATTAGATACATGAAGTCATGTCCAGGCCAGGGGTTACTCTTATCTTCTTCTTCTTCCCTTCAATTGCGTGCTTTTACCGATGCTGATTGGGGTTCTTGCTTGGACTCTCGCAAGTCTACCACTGGGTTTCGTATTTTCCTCGGGGATTCTCTCATCTCATGAAAATCAAAGAAACAATCTACAGTGTCCCGATCTTCTGCAGAGGCTGAATATCGTGCACTAGCAACTACCGTTTATGAGCTCATTTGGTTGCAACAACTTCTTCTTTGTTTTCAGGTGTCTTTTTCCCCTGCTTTGGTTTTCTGTGATAATCAAGTAGCTGTGCATTTGGCTTATAATCCTATCTTTCACGAACGTACGAAACACATCGAGTTAGATTGTCATTTTGTTCGTGAGAAGCTGCTCGCTGGTGTTGTAAAGTTGCTGCCTATTCGTACACAACATCAATTAGCTGATATTTTTACCAAAGCATTACCTGCTGCTTCTTTTACTCATCTATTATCCAAGATGGCTATTATAAATCTTCATAGTCCATCTTGAGGGGGAGTGTTAGATGTAACTAATTATAGTTAGTTTGTTATTACTTAGTTGCATTTAAATCTTTGTATAAATACTTATTCCAGTGTACTAATAAAGTTGAATGATTCATTTTCTACTTTTAGACTCAATATGAAACAAAGAGTTTTTTTTTCCAGAGTTGACTGAATTGTCGGAAATAGAGCGGGAATGGAGATGTTGAAGGTGACCGTGTAGGATCAATAATGAAATAAATAAAGTCGAAAAAAAAGAAGCAAGAAATATCTTTATTTTGGAATTCAAAAGGTTTGTTGTATTAGACTCGTGACAACGAAATAATTTAATATGAACTTTTGAAAATTTAAGAGTAACATAGAAATAAAATATGATAAAAAAATAAGGGTACAAATTTTAATTTTTTTAACTATAATAGATAAGTTTATATTTGACTAAAACCACAAGATGTTATTTAAAATGCACCGGACAACATAATTGGTAAAAAGAAATAAAAATGACGGTACAAATAACTTGGAAATTAAAGAGACTTGAACTTAAAGAGTTATGTTGAAGACAAAAAGGAGCAAAACTGCACATGCAGAGCATAGAAAAAACGTCACCCCTTTCAAATAAAGAGGATGTGTAGAATACGAGACTATAAAAAAAAAAAAAAAAAAAACATAACTGAAGCAATGTCCCCCACCACCACATGATCAAATAAATATCCCTTCAATAGTTTGTATGGTCTGGTCCCCTCCATAACGTGTCTCTTAGTCCTTAATGTGTGTCTCAAATTTATCCCAAAAACATTTTAATCCTCTTAAAAATTATTCCGGAAAATACTTACCTTCATACTAGTTTGAAGGAGCTCCTTCATACTTTCATATTTGTTTTGTCTCTATTGATTTATAAAAGTTAGTGGACCCATATTTTTATTCAATGTGATAATGTTTAATTGAATTTGACTAATAGAAATTAGAGGATGTAGGAACTCCTTCAAACTAGTATGGAGGCAAGTATTATCCAATTATTCCAAACGAACACAGTCTAACCCATTTTCATCTCCAGTCCCTACATTTAAACCACCACCACCACTACTACTACCTAATTCCGGGTAATCAGAAACCGGAAAGTTGAGTTTTGCTCTCTCTCCATGGAATTCAATGGCTGCTTTATCATAAGCTCTAGCCGCTTTCTCCGCAGTTTCAAATGTCCCAAGCCATACTCTAGACGCCTTCGGAACTCGTATCTCTGCTCCCCATTTCCCTCCTTCCCTCTTTCTCACTCCTCTAAATTTCTTATCCATTTTATCATCTTCATTTTTATAATTATCGTTTGAAAACATGTGGCAACCAAGACAGCCATCGATCTTACAGGTTTCACACGTGTCATCATCTGGAATGGCCATGGCTGTACTGGTTTGAGTTTCATACGTTGTTAGAAGTTGAAGGTGTTCCTGAGACAGCTCGGTTTGGCCGCCGGTGATGACGTGCGATAACGCAGACACCATAATGGAATCCTCCGCCATCTCTCTCGAACTCCACATCTAAATGGAATCCCTTTTTTATTTAATTTTTCAATTCGAAATTTCTTCTGATCAAAATGAGGTGGTTTCCTTTCAATGCTTGTTGAAAAGTGGAGGGAGCTGAGTTTATATATAGGTAATGTTCTGATAAAAAATGAGGTTTCCATTCAGCTATAATTTTGTCTTTGTAGATATTTTGATAGTACTATGTTTTAATTATGCTGCTTTTGAAATAGTATAATATTTGTTCATATTGATTTTTGGGTCCATCCCCATTTATTTCTTAAGGAGAGGTTTTAGATTCTACCTTCATTTCATTAATTCCTTTTCATGTTTCACCTGGCTCTATTTACTATAAATCTAAATCTCTGATGCATTTTCATCTTTTCTTCAATTTTAAGAAGGTCATTGATTCAAAATCATAAAACTAATCAACTTTAAAAATTATTGGTTTTTTTAATTTAAAACATTTCAAATTAGAAACATAAAATACAATAATAATATTATTCATTGAATAATAATATAAAAGAAAAAACATTAAATTAAAATGAACTTTCATTAAATTAAATCAAACAATTCATTTCTTTAATGAAAGAAAGTAAAATGACATTTTCTTTTAACTTCTACTGTTTTTAAAAATATAAAATAAAAAAAGTGTGATTTGATGGAATTTCTCTAAAAATATTTATACTTTAAAATTATTTTAAAAAAATATTGTTATTTTAATGATTGGATATTGACTGGATGAGTTGGAGCGATTGTAAGTCACGCTTTAGTTGAAAAAAGACTAATGTTTAAATCTCGAGGGTTGTATCCACGATATATGTGTTAAGATATTTCGCATCTACGCCCCATGTTATTTCCATTCAGACTTCTTGAATTTTCTAGTATATAATAGACTAGTACATGGTCATAAGTAATGGGTACCTGCCACAATTTACAATAGTTTTTATAACAGTTTAAGCAATCCAATTTAGTCATAAATTGTTTCTACTTTCTACTTAAATGTGTTAGCGGATAACTTGCCTTCTCATTAGTTATGAGGAGTTTCTGCTTGCTTTCTTATGTATATTAACAATATTAGATCAAATATATTTGTACAACCCACATATTTATTTGTGAGATCAACATATTTAATGACCAATATAAATGAGCCAATATTACTATCACACATATGCATGTAAGGAGGAGGTCCTCCTAAATAGTGAGGAGGTAAGCATTTTATAGTTTTGGTGCGTGATTTACTTTTTTTTTTTAAATCATTTTTTAAATTGATACATTAAGTTTTAATAAATTTAATTAAAATGTTTAAGTTAAAATTTTAGGGATGATTGCAAGTCTAATTAAAAAAATTGTAATATTTATAAAAATAGAATATTTTAAAATAAGGTAAAAAAAGTGATATATGACTGTGATTTCTAACTTTTATATAGATATGTTTATCCTATTTTAATTAGTTATGCTGGTATTGATTAGTCACTAACACATTCATTTCATGATTTTGTCAAATTCTAAACTTAAATTTGGATAACAAAGACACTTAATTAAAATTTTATAAAACCTAAAGAAAGTTAATTGACTTGAGGGAAATTGTTTCCTTTTCTAAAAAAAGACCTTCCAAAAAAAGGAACCATTTGGAAAGAAGACACAACGACGTCGGTTAATGTGAACACGTGTAGTTTGAATAACGCCGCAACCTTTTATCTCTCAGTTCACTAACTGCGCCGCAAAACCAAACATTCTGTACGGATTA
The DNA here is from genome assembly GCA_028015215.1 of Gynostemma pentaphyllum. Classification (NCBI taxonomy): domain Eukaryota; kingdom Viridiplantae; phylum Streptophyta; class Magnoliopsida; order Cucurbitales; family Cucurbitaceae; genus Gynostemma; species Gynostemma pentaphyllum. The sequence goes on from CM051352.1 coordinate 53,952,637, forward strand.
GAAAAAACATACAGATTTCTCCTCCTTTGTGGCTAGGCATTCAATTAATTTCCAAAATTTCTAATTTTAAGAAGAAAAAAAGTTGGACATTCTTCTTATAGTCCAATCCAAAGGAATCTTTTACCATAACTAACTCGTGGTGAGTTTACTTTTATGGTCCAATGCAAACGGTTGACCTTTTTACAAATCAATGTAGTTCACATCATAAATATCTTATAGGGGGTATTTTCCAAAATTACGTTTTTTAATTGTTTCTGAATTTAAAACAAAAAATACACTTTTATTGTACTAGTTATATGACACGTGTCTTGCACATGAAATACCTGTTAATTGGAAAATTAATTAAATAATATGATTTCAGATATTTTAATTAGAAATATTCTTATAAAAATTGAAATTAAAACGTTTTCATTTATATATATAGTTGTAGAGAAAGTGTATATATTGTTATTAGAAAGATATGTGCATAAATTCAAAGTTCAAAGTTCATATAGTTACATGAAAAAAAATTATCATACAAACCTCAATTTTTAAATTAAAATAATAAAAACTAAATACTTAAATGTCATATTGATTGTCTGGATATATAAAAATACGAATACTCCTTAAATTTGACATAAATTCATCGTTTTTACACGTTAATTCAATATATAATTATCTTAAAAAAATTCAATGTTAATTAAGTAAAAAAAAAATTACGGATGAAATAAAATAATATAAAATGATACAAATGGAATATAAAAAAAATATGAGTAAAATGAGTAACTCATGCATACATGGTGTACACATCATGATTGCTTTATTTATTGAACCTAATATCAAATGAGAGAATGTAAGAAATTATTGTTACTCAATTGATAAATTATTAGCCAGTTAATAATTAATCAATAAAAAATGTGTATATTGACTCGAAATGAAAAGAAAAAAACATCCTTTAAAAAAAGAAAAAGAAAAAAACACAAACTCACATGGTGGTCAACATTGTCTTTTTTTAGAATGTAAGAAATAATATGACCCAATTGATATATTATTAGCGATTGAATAATTAATTAAATAAATCTAGTTAGTTTTATTCGTAGAGGGACACATTGTAAAAATATGTTTATTGATTCCAAATGAAAAGTTGACTCTTTGTATGATTATGTTTTTTGATGGAAAAAAATAACCATTGGTGGTTATCGTCTTTTTATAATAGTTAATTTAATTTATAATAAATTTTATATGGTTGTCTTTTGATAGAAAAGACACACTCATACATTCCGACCATTGTCTTTTTATAATTAAGTTGATTTAATTTCAAATAAATTTTATATAGTTATGACTTTTGATGGAAAAGACACAACCATACATGGTGACATTGTATAAATGAATTTTATTTTAGTAAATTTAATTTAAAATAAATAAAATAAAACAAAAGGATATAAATAGAATATTTTAAATAAGTAAGGGTAAAATAAGAAGTGAATGTTTCTCCTCACTTCCCCACTTTTATATTTGAAAATCTAGTTAGTTTTATTCGTAGAGGGACACATTATAAAAATATGCTTATTGACTCCAAATGAAAAGTTGACTCTTTGTATGATTATGTCTTTTGATGGAAAAACATAACCATTGGTGGTTATCGTCTTTTTATAATAGTTAATTTAATTTATAATAAATTTTATATGGTTGTCTTTTGATAGAAAAGATACAACCATACATTGTGACCATTGTCTTTTTATAATTAAGTCGATTTAATTTAAAATAAATTATATATAGTTATGATTTTTGATGGAAAAGACACAACCATACATGGTGATCATGGTATAAATGAAATTATTTTAAGTAAATTTAATTTAAAATAAATAAAATTAAACAAAAGGATATAAATGGAATATTTTAAATAAGTAGAGGTAAAATAGGAACTGAATGTTTCTCCTCACTTCCCCACTTTTATATATGTTATAGATAATGAAAGATATTAATTATTTTAATGAATTCCTTTTAAAATCATAAAAACTGTTATTGCGTAAAAATGGATATATTCTACGTAGGCAACGAATTTACTTTATGGGACGAGTCGGAGGTAGTGCGCTGCTTCGACGGCGTGCTACGTAGGTACCTTCACAATAAGGAAAAAGTGCACCGGTGTGGTGCCGGCCTAACACCCTCCGATGCTAAAGTCAGAGCAGGCAGAGCTAGTGTGCAAGAGAGAATAGTAGTAGAAATTAGTTACCTAATGAATGAATTTCTTCTCCTATTTATAGGAGATTAGGTTGATGACATCATCGTGCCACGTGTCGCGTCGGGATTGGGCCATGTGTTGCTTCTCAATTACATGTCGTTTGTGGGTTGCGCCACTTGTCATTTCTCAAGTGGGTACTTGTATTCAAACTTAAGTATTAGGTCTATGTCGAAGACTGCGGTCAGACAAGGTGCCTTGGACCAGGTGCCCAGCACCGTGGTCAGACGAGGTGTTTTAGAGGTGCTTCGGACCAGGTGCCAAGCACCGCGGTCAGACCAGGTGCCTTGGACCAGGTGCCCAAGTACCGCGGTCAGACCAGGTGCGTAGACAAATCTTATCCAGTTGTAAAATTCCACGTGTAATCCAATTTTTCACCCATAACAAAAACTAATAAACTTGAAAAGTTAGAGAAGTTTAATTTTAAAATGTCCCAATTAAAAACATAAAATTAAATAATAATATTAGGGACAAATATATTTGATCTTAAATAAAATTAAGAAAATAAATATAAATATATTATTTTAATTGTGGTCATAATGCTAGTTTAAATCTAAGCTTAGATGAGATGGGAATGAAAGGTCGATAGTTAAGAAAAGATGATGATAAGTTCGATTCAAGTGAATCTTGTTAAGTTTATTTGTAATTAAATAGCCTTCCTTCTATCGTTCTTTCTCACCTAGAGTAGTAAATGGTGCTATACCAAAACATCTCAAGTAATGTCAAGAATGACGAAGCTCGATGGAACTTGGTTGGAGAGTTCATGGACTTTTAATGTTGAGTCTCCAGTTTAGTCTTTTGTTATTAGAGAATATATTGTCTATCTTCTTTTTCATGAACTTTTCTTATTTGTAAACAAACTTAACATTATGGTTGGATTTCAGACTTCTATTTGAATATTAAACTTTGAGTTCCAGAACTCTTATATGATTTCTATTAGGTTGATTTCCTCATGATTTGAAATAACTTCTACTGCATATTTATCATGTTTATTTTTAAGAGAAATAGGGTCGGGTCTTTATATAATGAGTTGTGAGTATTAAAAACTTTGGAACTCATTAGTTGGATGATGATTTGATGTGTAATACCTAGTTGTAATTAGTTTGATAATGCTTGTGTTTGCCGTTGTGATACAATAGAAACTATCGCTTAATTTAAATGTATATTGGTATATGCCTGGTGGTTTATAGTAAATTGGGTATATGTCTGGTGATTATGGTATATTGGTATATGCCTAGTGACTTATGTTAGTTTAGAATTTATGTTGAATGTTAGAATCCATTAGTTGGATGATGATTTGATGTGTAATACCTAGTTGTAATTAGTTTGATAATGCTTGTGTTTGCTGTTGTGATACAATAGAAACTAGCGCTTAATTTAAATGTATATTGGTATATGCCTGGTGGTTTATAGTAAATTGGGTATATGTCTGGTGATTATGGTATATTGGTATATGCCTAGTGATTTATGGGTGTATTGGTATATGCCCAAGAATTATGGTATAATTTGGAATATGTCTCGTTATTGTTTTATAAATAACACCCTAGGTTTGAATATCTTAGCTATTTCTGTTTGATTGAGATTGTTGGCTGCATGCAATTTTCCTTATGTGATAAGATTATATCGATTGTGTTATTGGGACGTCCTTGAGAGGACTTTAGAAAGTGAGAAGTGGGTTATGCCTGAGGGTATAAGTATGGCTTAAGATCTTTGTATGAGGCTTAAGTGTATGGTTAAGATTGAAAGTTTATTTTTTGTGTAGTAAAGAGAAAAGTAGGTCCTTGAACACAAATTCGAATGTGAGGTTTAATTCACAGGATTGCTTTAATTTCAATTTATTACTCACCGGGTTGTTATAATCATCGTACTACACTTCACCTTGTTGCCTTTCTAAGCCAATTAATCTTATTTCTTATTTTGATGATAACAAACGTGTTTTTGTTACTAATCAATTTTCTATGTTTTGATAGTCCACTGCGTAGAGAAAATTATAACGAGTCCAACGCAATTGGAATCGATTCGATCGGACTTCAAACGAGCAAGATATTAATTTTAGAAGATTGGAATTAAATTAATTATTACAACTGGATCGTATATGGCGAGTTCACTGATCTTATTATGCGCTCAAATTTTCATCCGTCAGATCTGTTAGTAGCTGAGATGGAAGGTCCAGATTAATTCATCTTTATGAATTAAAGAAAAAGAAATATTTAGACTTTATTCCAGCCGTCAAGTCTTCTTACCTTTTGAATCAGTGGCTCAGATCTATTCAGATTTCCAAAATATTATTATATATTTATATATATAATTTCGGTTATAAAAGAAAAAGGAAAAGAAAATAGAAAAACGCCTCAGCCACTCGATCGCGCCCTGGTTTTCATCCGACGCTCCGAAACGAGCCACGTCGCCGCGCGTGACTCCAAGCGCTGACGCGCCCCAGCGTTCGCTTGTCGCCGTCTGCCACGCGGGTCCCACGCCTGACGCAGCAGCTGCCTCCGCTAATCCCTGTGCGACACTTGTCCTGCTTGTTCCCCACTACAGCTGGTTGCTTTTTCTGATGCACGTGAAAAGTCATTTTTGCCCCTGGTCTTTTGGTCAATGCCTCTTGTGTCCTGACCCTTATTTCTTCCTCCTGCTGACCGAAATTTTGAATTCCTTCACAACGGTCTGCTGCCCTTTTTGCCCCTGCTGCCCGAGAATTTTATTAATAATTTATTATTATTAATTTAAATTTCAGAAATACTACAGTCAATGACGATTTGACACGTGGCCTTCTCCATTGACTTATTCTGAGGCATTTATTACAGAATATGGTTGATTACAATTATGCGCTCCTGATTTAAATTTATATGAAGACTTCAAAGGATAGAAACGTCATTTCGTGATCTTCTTCTTCAGCTTCATTTCTGGAATTGCAGCACCGAAAATGGCAGTTTTTCTTCTCAAATTTGTCAACAATGGAGCTTCATTCTTCTTCCTTTCACACAATTAAAGTCAAATTTATTTAAGAAGATGGATGAAATAGTAATATTTTCATTGCCTATAAAAGGAGCTCGAAATGGACAGAATCAATACACCAACGATTTCAGAGTCTTCTTCTCATTGCTAAATCAGAAAGTTCTCCATCTTTAATCTTTTTTTTAGCCTTCTTGTGAGCGAAAATTTGTGTATTTCTAGCCATTCTTGAGGGCTATTTTATTAAGAGTTTTATCTCTTATTGTGAGCAAATTTCTTGTAATATCCATTTTTTGTGAGGATTTATCATTGTAAAAGGTTTAATTCTTAAACCTTAGTAAAAAGAGTGATAGATATCGGTTGTCCTTGCTCCGTGGAAAGGATCGTTGTTCGGGTTTGATCTTGATCCTGCTAAAAGGATTGGGTTGCACTTGCTCTAGCAAAAAGTGAATACAAATTCCCGAGAGGCGCTCGGGGAGTGGACTAGGCCACATTTTTGGCCGAACCACTATAAATTTTGGTGTCACTTTCTCTAACCTTTACTCTTTAATTTTTGCTTTACATATTTATTTTCATAATTTACTAAAGCATAATTAAATGGTTAGAAATTATTTATGATACAAATTTTTCTATTATCATATCATATTTGTTTACTTTGCTAAAAAGAATTCTAAGTATAAAATTTATTTATATTGATTAAATTTTAAAAGTATAATTGTTTTGTTAATCTTAAATTTTGAATTGATTGAAAAAGTTTTATAAATTTTTAATAAACCCTATTCACCCCCCCCCTCTAGGGTTGCCTTAGATCCTAACACACCTTTCAAGTTTTGGTCATGGTAATAGGCAAGGACATGGAGCTGGTAATGTTTGACGTTTGGTGGTGATTGGCTTGGGATTGGATAAGTCTTTTGTTTATCGCATCTTAGGGTGCCGTTCTTAATTTCTTTTAAAAAATATAAAAAATTATAAGCACAAATTGAAGATGAAAAAGGAAACAGTTTTGAAAGATGTGTAAATCACTACAAAAAAAAACTATCAAAATGCGACCAGAAATTTGCGACAAAAAAAAAGTAGGTATTTTCTGGTGACCACCTGGTCACTTTCTTTGAAGGTTGACTCTATGGTCACTTTTTTTGCGACCAGATTGCGACCAAAAGCAAAAGTAGTCTTAAAAAATGGCGCAATTTATGGCGCGAAAAAAGCGACCAGATGGTCACCTAAAAAAACGACCCTCTGGTCGCATTTTTGTGACTAAAATATGCCTTGGTAGCAAAAAATGGCGCGTAATTTCGGAGGGAAGAAAGCTACCAAGTGGTCACAATTAAAAGTGACTAACTGGTCACAATTTTGGTGACTAAAAGTGAGCAGTGGTAGCTTATAATTGGAGGGAAGAAAGCCACCAAATGGTCACAATTAAAAGTGACTAAATGGTCGCAATTTTGGGTGACCTAAAAGTGAGCAGTGGTAGCTTATAATTGAAGGGAAGAAAGCTTACCAAATGGTCACAATTATAAGTGACCAGATGGTCGCAAATTATGTGATTTTATGGGACCAATAATTGATAAAGAATTTGGTGGGATAAAAGCTACCAAGTGGTCACGAAAAAAGTGACCATGTGGTCGTAAATTCTGACTTGATGTGACCCGGGGCAGTGAGGAAAATGGCAGGAAAATTTGGCGGGAAACTGTGACCAGGTGGTAGCAAAAATACTACCATCTGGTTGCAAATGAGCAGAGGAGTCCATTATAAAAACCCCTCCACCCATTGTTTGTTAGCATTAAGAAAAAAGAAAATGAGAGAGTGGATGTATGTTCGTTTGATAGACGGGTATTTGAACGATGAGTTCGTGGCCGGGGTTGAACAATTTGTTGAGTTTTGCTTGACAACTGTCTATTATGAAAAGTATGGTGGAAAGCTACGCTGCCCGTGCAGGAAATGCGACAATAGGAGAATCATATCGGTTACAGAGTTGAAGGTGCATCTTTATACTCGGGGGTTTGTGCAGAAAAATTATCACAGGAGGAAGGTGTTATGAGACATCCCTCAGATGCTGCGGCATGGAAGCATTTAAATAATTGTCATCCGGATGCATTTTATCTCAGAAACGGTCGGAAAACTTGTTGGTTTGACCACATTGCATGCTAAACACAGATGTATTTTATCTCAGAAACGGTCGGAAAACTTGTTGGTTTGACTGTCACCGTCGATTTTTGCCATTGAATCACACTTTTCGTTCAAACAGGCAGGTTTGGCATGGAAGGGGAAACAAAAGTAAAAAAAAAACCCCAAACCATGTATAGTGGAAGGCGATGACGCACCAGGTATAGATGCTATACCGGATGCAGAGATTACAATGGAAGGTGCGAGGAGCAAACAAGGCCACTGGGATGAAAAACCCCGGTTGGAAGAAACCAGGTATTTTTTGGGATCTTGTATTGGGAAGATCTACTGATTAGACACAATTTTGATGTAATGCATATCGAGAAGAATTTCTTCGACAACATTTTCAATACGATTTTGAACGCTTCGGGAAAAACGAAGGACAATCAAGGCACGTTATGATATACGGGAGATATGTGACCGTCCTGAGTTGTAGCAATAATGCAAACAAAATGAAAATTTGAAAAAAAAAAGGGTTGGAAGAAGAAAAATTATTTGAGTGGATTATCAAATCTCAAATTGGACGGATACGTTTAATTTGAGTGGTGGATAGATCATAAAAACATATCATGTTCGGGATGAAAAAGCCAGCGGATGTCATATATTCATGTAAGCATTGATGGGGGCCGCGCAGAATGGTTCTTTGAGAATAGACATTGGGGGGGGTTCAGTCGATTTTTTCAAGGACTTGACAGGGAAAAGCTGATAGTTGACAATCGAGGCTTAATTGGAGGCGAATGTTCCCACCGGCTTTATCTGGAGCATCTTCCAGCATCTTCCATACTGAGGCATTCTTAGGGGTCCGTACATTACCTGGATGTACCCATTTGAAAGTAAGCACATTATTTTTTGTTATGTAGCGTATGATAATTACACAAAATCATCAAGTTAAATGTTTGTACAAAGGATGAAAAGTGATGTAAAAGATTATTTGAGTAGGATCAAATCCATCAAATTCCAGGCAGACTACCACATTTTGTTCATACTATTTGATCAACACATTCCGAGGGGGGGGGGGGGGGGGGGGGGGGGGGCGGGGGGGGGGGGGGGGGGGGGGGGGGGAAGTTTTAAGGTGTTGACATGAACAACTTGCCGATTTTTATGGAACCTGGCATGACGCGTGGAGGAGGGGTCAATAATCGACAAACAGTTTCGTTCTTGGTTCAAAGGTGGCATACGTGAGTTATTTTAACATTGTTCCATCGCAAAAAAACTAGTGGCAATTTTGTTGAAAAACGATTATTTCTATCATCCTAATACATTCTTACGAGTATGTTAACAATGACAACAGTTGACTCCCGTGATATTTTAAATTGTGGAAGAACCTGGCATCATTTGTTTGGCAAAAGGACTATCATCCTGATACACGTAGGTTAACAATGCGTGGATACGCTCATTACGGTGGATGATCCTGCATCATTTCATACGGCAAAGGACGCATTGCAAGGTCGTATGGTGGATCGTCGAACGGTTCTGATTTCAAGCGGGAGGTGAGGCAGGGCAACAAACAACAACGGTGGTGTTTACATAAAAATTCACGTGTTCGACACAAACGAAGACGATTACTTGAGTAATCGATGAGATTCTTGAGATTCAATACGCAAGTCCGACGCTAAAACGCATTGTTGTGTTCAATCGCACTTGGTTCGAGACAACCAGGCGAGGGAGTCCATAAGATTGATCATTTATAAATCGTTGAGGTAAACAAGTCTAAGCATATGCGCACCGCTGATAAGTTTGTCCTGGCTTCACAGGCGATTCAAGTTTATTACCTGAACTATCCGATTAATAGACGAGATCTGACAGATTGGTTAGTTGTTTGTAAAGTTAAACCACGTCAGGTAGAAGAAAACTTGTCCGAGAAAGACGACCATGCAGAGGAAGCTGTTGCTTTTCAAGAAGATGAGATAAGATGTCGTGCAATCGACGATGGTCAGAATGCAAGTATTGTTCGTCCTTTGAACGATGGGACGATAACATTACATGATGATGATGATACAAATGCTTCCACTTCTCACGCACGTGACATTGATGCTGAATTTATTCGAGACGATGAATCCGATGAAGAAGAAGAAGTCTTTATGTGACGGACTTGTTGGAGACAATGATGAATGAGATATTTCGTTAACTTGATTATTCAATGTGTGTATGTGTTTATTAATTAAAACTATTTCTTTTAATGAATGGTTAAAAAAATATATATATTAATATTTGCGACCACATGGTCAAATATTTGGACAGAATCATCATCATCTTTAATCTGCTCACTTTTAAACATCACTTTCTTTTCCTTGATTGGATATTGGATTTCAGAAGCACTATGATCAAATATAACAACATGGAAACAAGAGTTCCCTTCTTATCTAAATATCAGAAAGTAAACAAATTTAACAGAGTAAAACTCCACAAAGTAACCCAATTTTTTTAAAAAAAAATTATATTAATATTTGCGATCACATGGTAGTAATTTAGAAGGGAAAGGCGACCAAATGGTCGCTTTTTTGGAAAAGTATAATTATATTTTAAAAAAAATATAAGTCAGATTACGACCACATGGTCGCAGATATGAACGGTAAATTTAAATTCTCATGAAATTTATGGAGGTGAATTTAAACATTACGACCATCTGGTCGCAATATTTGGCGGTGAATTTCATTATTGCGACCAGATGGTCGCAATTCTTGATGGGACTCGTGATATGACAGCTGTTCTTGATAAATGCTACCAGATGGTCGCAAATATCTCTAAAAATGTGACCATCTGGTCATATTTTCCCCAGCACGCGCGACCTTTCGTTTCTGTTCATTATTACATATTTGCGACCAGTTGGTCGCCAATTCTGATTTAAAATCTGATCAGATTCCCTCCCCCCGTTTCTTTTCTTTTCCTTTCTCTTTTTCTTTCTCTTTTTTCTTTCTTTTCTCTCTTTCCCCCGTTCCGTTCCCCGTTGTTTTTTCCCCGTTCCCGTTCCCCGTTCCTACTCTAAACCTAAACACCCTAAACCTCCAATCCCGGTTTCTGTTACGAGGTTAGTTTCATTTCCGTTTTTAGTTATTTTTAGTTTGTGTTTAAATTTAATTAGTTTAGTTTAATGTTGTTAATTTCATTAATTTTAGTTTAATTAATGTAATTTAGTTTAATTAAGTACTTAGTTTACTTACGGTTTGTTAATCTAATTTCATTTACTTTAATTAATTGATACATTTTAGTTCAATTAATCTAATTTTAATTTAGTTTAATTTAATTAATTAGTTTAGTTAAGTTTAGGTTTTATTAATTAATGTTAGTTAAATTTAATTAATGTTAGTTAAATTTAAAGCTTCATTACTTAGTTTACTTTAATTAATTACTTAGTTTAGTTTATTTTAGTTTTAATTAATTAATGTTAGTTTTAATTTAATTAATTTTAGTTCAATAAATCTAATTTAGTTTAATTCTTCATTACTTAATTTACTTTAATTTAATTAATTTTAGTTTAATTCTTCACTACTTAGTTTACTTTAATTTTAATTTACTTTAATTCAAATTAATTAATTAGTTTATTTTAAATTATTTACTTAATTTATGTTAGTTTAATTTACATTCTTTAATCCATTTAATTTAGATTATTTCATTAATTAATTAATTTAATTTATTTCAATATTTTAATTACGTAATTAGTATTAAATAAGTTTAGTTTGGTTGTAGGAGTATGACGGGCAGACGACGTCCTCCCCAGTCAGACGAGCGTGACGACGTGGGTGACGAGGCGTCTCCACAGCCGCCTACTGCCGCTGCCCATGATGCGGACCTGACTACAGAGGAGTTGGAGATCCTCTTCGGTTACGAGGCAAGACTTGCTGCCACGCTCGATGATGCAGTCCCTGAGACCGAGTCTACGACACCACAACTGACGCAGGACTCCCTGGCCACGACTCCTGGCTTAGCATCAGGGTCGTCTGCATCAGGGGTATGCGTCCGGGTCTGCATCAGGGTCGGATCCAGCTGGCCCCTCCACTTCATGCACGCAACTGTCTCAGGCAGCAAACTCTACCCTTCGGATTGAAGGGGATACGTAAGTAATTTTCTTTATTGTTTTAATTACTTAATTTTTAAATCTTTAAACTTTTTTCAAAGTGTTTTTTTTTTCCGTTAACTAATAGTTTCTAATAGCACAATAATTTTTATGTTTTTGCAGAGTACAGCCGCATACAACTGTTTCAAAACGGTTTCGCGAGGTCCTCCAGAGTATGCCTCTACCCAACAACCTTCGCTGGCAGAAGATTCCGACGACGGAGAAACGTCGGATGTACGACAACTGGAAGGTAAAAAACATCATTTATTTTTATAATTAATTGATTTTGAAATTTATATAAATAAATTTATTACTTTAACAATTTTTTATTTCAATTTTTCAGGGCAAGTTTCCTGTTATCGATCCCGATATCTCGGACGGTAGATTGTTCCCCCTATGGGACAGTCACGTCCGGGATCGATTCAAGAACCTCATGTACCGGGAGCGTAGAAAGCAAGCAGCAAACCGCCCCGTGTGGATGGGCCCGGAGGACCACGCGTGGCTTATCGCGAGCTTGAGCACTCCTGAGGGCAAGGCAGTGTCAAGCAGGAATAAGGCCAACCGCGCGAAGAATCCCACCAAACACACAGCGGGGGCCCGGACACACGATGAGCACCATCGTCGATTGGTAAGTTTTTTTTTAGTCATTTTCTTACTTACGTACTTTTTTCTCGTTTTCTATTTTCAATTAGTTATTAATTTATTATGTTTTATTATTCAATCTTTAATATTTTTAGGAAGCGAAGCACGGGCACCCCGTCCCGCCAGATGAGCTGCACCGCGTTTTTCACACGAAGAAGGACGGGACGTTCGTCGACGATAAGACGAAAGCAGTTCAGGTATTTAATAATTTTTTCAATTATTATTTTTCTTTAAAATTTTCCTAACTTATATATTAACTATTTTATTTTCTGAATTCTAAATGTTTAGGAACGTTTCACGGAGTCCTTGAGTCAGCGGTTGCCCACACCAGACTCGCAACCGACTCAGGTGGACCGTAGAGAGGCGTTCTTGGAGGCTACTGGAGGGGTTCGGCCTGATGGATCAGTTCCTGGGCTCGGCTCGTACGGGCGACGCCTTTACGCAGATGTTCCCTGGCCTCAGCGGAGCTGAGCGAGCACTAGCTCTGGCCCCTCTCCGGTTGAGCAGCAGCTGCGCGAGGACATGGACGCTATGCGCGAGGACTTCGTTTCTTGAGTCGCTGAGATAGAGGCGGACATGCAGGCACGGGTCGAGGCCAAGGTGACAGCAGCTTTGGACGAGTACTTCAGATCCCTAGACGGCGGCCAGTCATCATCGACGCCTCCTCCGCCACCCCCCGCCTCTCCGCAGTAGTTCTAGGATGCTTTCGTCTGTATAAAACTTTTTTTGAATATTTGATATATATATTTTTTATTTTAATTCCAATTTTTTTAATTAAATTTTAATCTTAATTAAATAAATAATTAATAATTAATTAACTAATTATTGAAATTTAAATTTAAAAAAAAAAAATCTTACACGTGACCATATGGTCGCATTTGATTTCAAGAAAACGACCATATGGTCGCATTTTGACTAAGTCCAAAAGTGACCATTTGGTCACATAAAATACGACCAGTTGGTCACTCTTTTATGTGACCAATTGGTCACTTATTTTCAACATAAATTACGACCATATGGTCACTTTTGAGGAGACCATCTGGTCGTATTTTGACTGAGTCCAAAAGTGACCATTTGGTCAATTTTTTATGTGACCAAATGGTCACTTATTTTCAACATAAATTACGACCAGATGGTCATTTTTTAAGCGACCATCTGGTCGTTTTTTCAAAAGGTTGACTTTTTTGCGACCAAACGTTTCTGGTCGTAAATTTGTGACTATCCAGTCGCCCAAATTCAGGACCGACCAGCTTTTTGGCCACCACCATTTTTGTCACTTTTTTGGTCGCATTATACCTAAAAACGACCAGTTGGTCGCAATTTTATGGTCGCAAATTGACAGTTTTTTTTGTAGTGAATAGAAATTTAAAATAAATATTGAATAAAAATAAACATTTGATTAAAAGTAACTTATTCTACAAATACGAAGAGAACAAATTCACCGGAGAATTGAAAAGTAAAATTTTTTATAAACTGTTTACTTTTAGTAAACATTTATTGATGTGTACTTAAAATTGATACATGACACAAAATTGAAGATGAAAGTGTTAACAGTTTTGAAAGATATGTAAATAGAAATTTAAAATAAATATTGAATAAAAATAAACATTTGATTAAAAGTAACTTGTTCTACAATCGAATCTCACATTCAAACTCTAACCCTTATTGTTCTCCATAGTTATCGTGGACATTTTTGTTCTGCAATTTCATTCTTGAACAACATCATCTTCATCCTTTTCTTCAACATCACCTAAATAAAATCCTTCAAATTTTTAAACCTAGAAAAAAAATATACAAATCGATTGAGACAGAAAAATTCGAAGATTATTGAATCAAAGTCTTTAAACTAAATCATTTTCTTGAAATTCACCTTTTTTGTATAAACAAAGATGTTGGAAAAGATCATATTGTCGGCAAAACCATGACTTCGATGGGTTGTTGACAAAAATTGTTAAACGTAATAAAAAAAATAAGAGAAGATGATTTGGAAGATGATTGGGTTGAGTCTTAAATAATGGTTAAAGGGATCTGAGAAATTGTTGGATCCTTTGAGGTTTGGTGGTGAAGGAACCATCAATGGTGGCGGTGAGAACTGAGAAGGAGATAAGATTTTTTTTTCTCTCGTTTGTCGTCAATAAGGAGGAAAAAAGACATATATTTTAGTTACTTTCTTAATCATTAAATAAAAATTCCTAAAATGGAGGGAGATTGATTTGAATTAAAAAAGATAAATTATAAATTAAATGATATGTAATTAATAACACAGAGTATTTATGAGAGATAAAATGGTAAGATAGATAATATTAAAAACGATAACCACTAGATCACCATAAAAAATGGTATTTAATGGGTAAAAATGATAAAATATCATAGCAACAGTATTATTGTAATTTGGTGAATTAAATAATTTATTGGTGTAACTAACTCTTTATTTTTATTTTTTTGGATGATAACAACACAACTTTATTTTAGTAGTCTAAATGGCTATAAACCCCTTTATAACTATCGTGTCATTTGTCAATCAACAATTTTGTATGAACATTTATAACTATTTCCTCATAATAGAGATTACATTGTTATTCAAATTTTAGAATAAAATATAGACATCAAATCCAAACCTTAGAAATCAAAAATATAATTTGAATAAAAAACCACATAATCAAATAATAAAAAAGGACACACACACATATATATATATATTTGAGAAAAGAGGAGACTCAAACTTAGAAGAACTAAAGTGTCCTATTTTGTATATAGCCCCTAAAGTGTCTCTTTGTCTTGACCATTTTTTATGAATTCATCAAGAACTTCATCTCCTGTCCCCGTTCCCGGCTTCTCTTGATTGTAATCAGAAGCCGGAAAGTTAAGCTTAGCTTTCTTTCCATGGAATTTAATGGCTGCTTTATCGTAAGCTCTGGCTGCTTCCTCCGCGGTTTCAAATGTCCCAAGCCATTCTCTCGACGCCTTCGGAACTCGAATTTCAGCAGCCCATTTCTCCCCTGGTCTCATTCTCACTCCTCTAAACTTCTGTTCCTTTTCTTCTTCTTCTGGAAACATATCACAACCAAGACAGCCTATGATATTACAGTTTTTACACATGTTATCATCTTGTAAGGCCACGACTGTACTGGTCGGATTTTCGACGTGTTCATGGGATGGTTCGTTTTGATCGCCGGTGATCACTTTGGATAAAACAGAGACCATGATTGCATCTACGTTCGAAGACGACGCCTTATCCATTGGGTTTTCAAAATTTTCAGGGGTCGTTTTTGAAAAACAAAAAATCGATTTGTTTTTTCCTATTGAAACAAAATGGAGGGAGCTGAGGGCTATATATAGGTAATTGTCGAGATGGAATTTTTGAATAGTAATGTGTTTTGTTTCTTTTAATAATTGAAATTTAATGCTGTTGGCAACCCACGTGGGCCCTCCGCGCATGATTTTTAATGTGAGTATGAAATATGTTCTTTCCCAACAAAAAAAAAAACATAATTAAAAAAACGTGTGAAATTTGTCTATATCCGAAATAGTACAAGAGATAAATTTGTAACTTTTAGGTCCGTTTATTTAGCGAAAATAAGAATGAGAAAGAATCGGAATCAAAATCAATAGGAATGTATAATTATGGAATGAGAATAAGATTTCTTTGATTATGTTTACTAGAGAAAAATCGGAATCGAAATCCGAATAAAAAGAATTACTATTGATGTTGTTTACTAGAGTCTTAGAATGAGATTGAAGTATTAATTCGTGAGAGGCCCACAAAAAATAGAGAAAAATAAAATAAAAAAGTTGAAGGTGCCCACAAATTTGAGAATGCAAATGAGATTGTGAAGTTGGAGAAGTGGATGAAATTGTTTGAAAATTGGGAATATGATTGCTAAATTAGATGGGTCCACGTTCTCATTCTCATTCTAAGTTTTAGACAAACAAGATCATTCCCATTCTTTCATTCTCATTCTTTCAAAGTAAACATGACATTAATCTTAATGTGTTATATCCTTACTATGTTATGTTTAAGAATTTTTTAGGTTTAAAGTTTGTTCGTTAAAATTTGTCCATATTTTCTACTTGTCCCTTTTATTTTTCTAAAGATTTATTTTCATTCTTTAAATTTTAATAAATTCAAAATATAATTTTAAAGAACGAAAACAAGGTCGTCCGTTAATGTAAACATATGTCGTGTTTGAATTAAGCCGCAAATCTTTTTCTCTCTCTCTCTCTCTCATTCATTGAGCCGCATTTTGTACGGATACACATACAACAATTACGTGTCGCCTTTCCCGGTTCTCTGAATGATGAATCTGAGCCGGTTACGGTTATAGTGACGGTTCTGCATTCATATTTATTATGTGGGGGTAAAATAATTCTTCTCCCCTTTCGTCTGAACTTCGTCCAAATCGCCGATAAGGAGGGTTTCGGTCAAAATTTCGTTCATATTTCCGTGAGATTTCGTTTTGGGCTGAGAAAATTCGAGACAAAATTGTATCTGAAAGATCTTATTTAAGTAATTTTCATCTGAAAGAAGAGAAAAAAAAAATCTCTGAATGAAGAGCTTTCTTGAAACGAAAATTTAGTTCATAGTTGTTCTTTTTTGTGACCCAACGATCTGGTAAAGAAAAAATGGAGGTTGATTAAGTTTTAACTGTCAGTGTAAGAATATACAATTGTAATTATAACTAATAGTTGTTAGAGTTGGTTAGTATTGTTAGAAGTTAGAACTATGGTTAGGTGCTTACCATGGTTAGTTCAATAGTTTGTTGAGTAAACACTTTTTGTATAAATACTGTTCATACTCAATAATAAAGCTACAGGTTCATTTAGGTCCAAAATAAGTAGCAAAGATAGGTTGAAATTGGGGGGGAAAAAGGGCGTTCTTGGCGTGGCGTAATGTTGTTGGTCCAATGTGGGGGTTCCGATAGAAAACGGCGGAGAAGAACGCGGAACCATTCCCGTTTGAATAAAAAGCGTGGAACCATTCCACGTTTGAAAAAGAAAACGTGGAACCATTCACGCTTGGAAGAAAAGGGTGGAACCATTCCACGATTTTGAAAACGTGGAATGGTTCCATCGTTTTTTTTTATAAGCAAATTTCTTTCCCTTCCTCTCACATATCTCTTTAATTCTTTGTATTGATATTTTGATTCTGGATTTGGAATGAAGGCATGAATTGTAGATGAATTTGAATTATAAGATTGTTAGTTTACTCATATCTTTCATATCAAAATTGTTTCTAGTTCGATATGGATTATGGACTAAATGAAATATTTGCTAGATCTTGTTGATGTTGTTGTTTCTTCCATTTTGAAACTTCCAATTGGCGTTTCGATGAATTTTTTGTTAGTCTGTTATCATGACAGCTCCACAAGGTTTCTGGGGAAAATTGGGTGATCATCATACAGCGTGAATTTACCAGAGAGTTAATACTTAGAATCCAAAAATTTGCAGGTACTATCTTTCCTTGCCCTGTTGCTTCTTTGTTTCCGGCATTGTCTTTACTCAGGCAATCGCTTTTTCTAAGCCTTGTTCCATTCATATTCTCCGTCACCATGGATTTTTGGTTTTTTGCGGTTTCTTGATATGAGATAATCTCCCATTTGAGGCCTAATCTTGATGATAAAAAGGCACACTTTATGCAGTGATATGGCACTCACCCCTTCATTGGTTCTTCACTTTTCTCCATTATTCGATGTTGCATCACTTAGAGCGTTTTGCCATGTTCGTTTTTTGTGTTCTAAAAAAAAAAAAAAAGTGTGGGGGGCATTGAAAACGTGGAATGATTCCCGTTTCAATGAAAGCGGTGGGATGATTCCCGTTTCGAATGGGGGGGGGGGATTCCGTTTCATTGGAGGGGTGGGAATCATTCCACGCTTTCATTGGGGTGGGAATCATTCCACTTTTCTGCAGTAAATAAAAGGTGGAATGATACCGCGGTTTATCAACGGTCAATAATTGCCCTGTTTGTAAAACGTTCATGGGGTGGGCTATTCTCTATATTTTTGAAAACATGCATTAGTCCGAAAAATTCTCCGGTTCATTTATTCTAAATCTTAGAGTCAGGGAGAAGAAATAAAGTGCACGCTTTTCGATTAGGCCAAAAAAAGAAAGAGAAGAAGAGATAAATAAAGAGAAAAGAATAATTAAAAAAAGTAATAATAAAATTAAGTATACACCATTCCATGCCAAAAAAAAATTGATTTTAATTTTATTAATATATATGTTTACATTTTAGGTTTTTTTTTTTTTTTTTTTGGAACATTTTACATTTTAATTTTCCTTCTCATACAATATCATTTTTGACGGTTGTTTTTTTATTTCAAGTTTTTTTTTAATACATTTTTAATTTCAAGTTCATTATGTCTCTTTGAATTTTAATTTATGTTTAATATCATTTAAAATAAAAATGTGTTTATGTTATTATAATACCTCTAATATTTTTATAAAAAAAATCTTCTATCGTCAGTTTTTAATATTATGAAAAAAAACATATTTTAAATATTATATTTCGACACATTTTATTACACTTTTTTACATTTTACTATATTTTGCATGATTCGTAGGTATATAATTTCATTATATGAAAGATAATGACTTAATTTGACTATCATGAAAGTTTCATTCAAAAAGTTTAAAAATTCACTTATATTTCTATCGTTTCCGTAAATTTGAATCTCGATATTTCCATCGACATCAACATCGATATTTAACTTCTTGCTATGATCTTTGAAAAAACGTGGCCAAAATCGAGCACCCAACTTGGAGTTGAATAAAAGGTTTGTTTTGTAATATTCTTAATTTCTACTTGTTTTTCCTTTTTTTTTAATGAGAAGCATAAACATGTTTGACAACCTAGAAGAAGAAAAAGATAATATGTTTGGAACCGTTTCTTGTTGCTATTTGTTTGTTTCTCATTTGTAAATAAGATACATGTTTCACAATTATTATAATACATTTCATAAGTTAAAATTGGACAAAATAATAATTTTATTAAAGGTAAATTGTAAAATGTGGTTTCAGTCAAAATCATGAATAGTCCATATAGTTTAAAAATGATAAATCACACTCATGTGATTTCAAATTATGTCAATAAGACATCTATCATCTAATAAATTTTCTTTTAGTCATAATTTATTCGTTTGAACTCTGATTTGAATGATTTAATATGTTTTGAAATCCTTATTTCAAACTCTACGTTATAGTCACTTCAAAACTTTAAAGTTTAATAAATTAAAGAATTTATTATCATCAAAATATTATGTATGATTGAAGTCATTAACCTGTTTGTTTACTGATGATTGTGACCATAATGTAGAGTCCAAAATGAGAATTCTAAAATATCTTGAACATCCAAATCGAAGTTCAAACTAATAAGTTCTAGCTAAAAGAAAGTTTATAACGTTAGAGGGGGTCTTATTGGTATAATTTGAAACTACATGGGTGTGTTTTTTCATTTTTAAACTACAAAGACTGTTCATTATTTTGATCGAAACTACAGAGGTGTTATTTGTAATGAAAAAAAATTAAAAATGGAACAAGAAACAAGGAACTAGAATTTATTATTTTTCAAAAATTTTACATAAATTTTGGAACATTTCTAAAAAAATAGAAACAAAAAATAGGGAAGAATTATCAAATAATTTTGTTTCTTAAAAATGAAAAAGAGAAATAGAAATTAGATACTGGGAAAGGTACTAAACTGAGAAATTTGCTTTTAATTTCGAAATTTTCAATTCTCTGTGATCAATCCCTTTCTTCTCTCGTGTAATGAAAACTTACAAAAAAATCAACTTTGTTGTGTTGAGTTGAGTCTTGTTGTCCTTGGTGGTGGGGAAGGAACCACCCAAACCGGTGTTGACTTGGTAAAAGACTTTTTGACAAATCAATGGAGTTGACGCTTCACATATATGTTGGGATTTGGCAAGTATATGAAATGATTGATAAAACTCTAAACTTGTTCAACAAATTTACTTGGTGACCAAGGTTTAATAATGGCCATAAGATTTGCTTGATGGGCAATGATGAATTATGACCATTGGATTTTACTTGATGACCAAGACTATTTATATAATAAATAGAGACAACCCTTTGTTGGCAAATGTATCCCAAAAATACTGAGTGTGTATTTATATTGGGTTCAGGAGGGCTTTGGTGAGAGTGTGAGAAATATTGTAAAATAAAGGGTTTACTTTTTGAGGGTTTTTTTTAGCAAAATACAAGATTAAGTGTATTAAATATTTTTTACTATAACTCTTGATTTATCATAGTGAAATCCGCAACGGTAGTAACTGGACGTAGTCAATTGGGGTGATCCAGTATAAATAATTGTGTCGTTTGATTGTATTTGTTTTTTTATTTTTCTCGTTTATCTCTCTTTATTCCTAGCGGTGAATGTGGGAATGGTGGTTTTTTCCCAACAACTATCATATATTGGGCTACCCTAATTTGATATATTTTTTTCAAATTTAAATAAAAATAAGTATAAATTTACCTATAAACATCCCACGTTTTTATTTGTTTTATCTTTATACTTAATTTAAATTCAATGTATCATTCCTAAACTACAATTTATGTTAAACTAAGTTTTTATATAAAGTTATCTTAAAAATAGAGATAAAGTTTTTCCACTTATAATATTAAACTAACAGTTCACGTTATCATAATTTATATAATGATTTTTTTATGGAAGAAATATATGTTTTCGTTGCTATTTTTACATGTATTTTAACAAATATTCTTAGTTTTAATTTCAACCTTCATATTGATATAAAAGATATAATTCATTTATATTTATTCAAGTATAATTTTTTCATAAATACATAAAAAAACTGAAGAGAAAAAATTAGTCCAAACACTTTTATGCGATATATATATATATATATATATATATATATACTTATTTTGTATTAAATTTTTTTCTCAAATTTTTCATTGAGATTTGAAAATTTTACTATATTAATAAAATTTCTATAAAGAAAAAACATATTGTTATACTATTTTTAATAAATATAATTAAGTAGTTAAATTATATAAACTAATTTATAATTCAGAAAAAAAAAATTATCATTCAAGTTAGTGTTTGGGTGTACCCTTTGAAATGAAATCTTGGATCTGTTAGTTATGTTGACTTCGATGGCTATTTTTTAAAATGTTATATAAAATCCGACCATATGTGTAATATTTAGAAATAATATTTTTTTAGATATATAAATACTTTAAATTGCACTTAATTTGATGTTAATTGTGAAATAAAAATATTTTTAAGTTAATATCTAAATGAAATTAAGTTATTATTTTGAGATATGTTATTGAGTTACATCCACAAAAGTCATAGTAAAAATATACTCAATAGTCTTTAAGTTTTGCAATTATCCAAAAAAGTCATAATCAATAGTTTTCTAAAAGTCTAGAATCAAATGAGTCCAAGCATAAAGCAACAAGTAATAGTCATTAAATCCCGCCGAGCCAATGACCATCATGCTCCGATTCCTTTGTCTTTTCTTGAAATATTTTTGGTATAATACCATTAGATAAACTGACTAAGGAAAAAAAATAGCAAAAGAGAGGTTATTTGCAATTAAGTCTAATAAGTTTCATGCAAGACTATCTAAGTTAATCTTTCCTCATCTAAACAACCTAATTATCATATTTCACGTAAACTTACATTAAAATAATAATACCTCATCCCGAGTTAAAACATCACAACCAATTAACAAAACAAGTATAGAATGTAACCCTTATGTCCTTTAATTTCTTGCTTGGATCCATTATACTAGGTATGCAAACTAGAATATGGTCCAATTCTCAAGTTACCCATGAGACCTTTGGCTTATATAGCCTTAGTGCTCGTTCCGTGATTCAGGTACTCAACCTTGGCTATGGTATACAAGCATCATCTCACTTTTATATCCAGGGACCATAACTACGCCATTTCTTTTGTATTGACAAGAAAACAACATTAACGCTACATCCCCACATACACATGCCATACATAACATCCTTGGCATGCCTAATTTCACAATGAAATCATAATGTCTCACAATCCCTTGAGGTACCATTAGAAACCTTTCCATCTGAATTCCATTCTTATCAATACTCCATAAATCATAACATATCCAACAAATCATAAACAATTCAAAGGCCTATCACATCATTTTAACCACCTACATCATCACCATCAAACTAAATGAAATGCTCTTCTTACAAATGGAAGTACAATCTAACTAAAATGACATTTATGAAAATTATAAATCAATAACATACTTTATTAAACATAAACATATTATGCATCAAATCAAATCAATCAAACAATTTAACACCCAATTGAACCTTAAGGTTCATTTTCAAAAACCCCAAACCTTTACTAATCCTAACTCACCTTTTCTAATTCAACCAAAGTCTAATAACTATGGAAAAAATCCAAATTTAAGGTCACGTTCCACCTACACGAACATAATTTAAACTCATTTAGAACACTAACCTAATACCACAAAACATTAAACGACACAAAAAGAGAACGATGGCAAGGAAAATATCAAGTGGCAGAGAGCCTATTTGGGGGAGGGGTAGTCGGCCATTTGGGGTTTTTCTAAGGGAATCAGGTTTTGATTTACGTCAATGGACTCTAACTTTTGGGTGGTTTTAAGACTATTGGGATAATTTCTGGGTTTTCACCGAAAAAAGTAAAAAGTTATGGAAATTCATGGTTTTGGTCTCCTAATGGTGTGAATGGTATTTTCTTTTATTTTGGAAGATTCGATGTTGATGTAGAGTGAGTTTAAAGAAAATCGCGCACACTTTTTTATTTAGTTTTTCAACTTTCAAGGCTTGGATTCAAGGAAAATATAACTCAAACTTCAAATTAGAAAACCAAAAACTAAATTTACAAAAGATTCACCTCTTGAAGCTTAAAAAATGGAGCAATCCTCTTCCAAGCTTCTTGAATATGCTTTTTCCCACAACGCCCAAAGATTTTCCAAGATTCCAAGCAATCTATCAAGAAAAATGCGGGAAAACAACTCCCCCAAGATGATGCAGCTGACGGTGGTGTGTCTAGAGAGAATGGGGAGTTTTGAAATTTGTTTTTTATTTTCTACCAAATGCACATAACCATAATCCTAAAAGATGGGAAAGTTAATTTAGTTTTGCACTTTGGGTCCTTTTCTTTTTAAAACTCTCATAACTTACGCCATCTACTAAAATAAATCAAACACCTAATACCAGGTTAGATTAAATAAAGATACAAAAAATTACACTAAACTAATCCAACACCAAATTTCTTTTCTTAAAGTAAAAGATATAACCCATTTAGAAATTTAAATTTAAAGTAGTAATTTAACTTTTAAACTCCCAATTTCTAAAAGAAACTATTATTAACAAATAATTTCAAATTTACCTAAAAATCCGTGTGGTTACAGTTTTAATTTTATTTTAATTAATTTTGTAGAAAACTAAATCAAATTTGATTGAAGTTAGGAATAAATTGGAGTAGAAAATGTTGGATTAAAACCCACTAAATCCCATAAAAAGATCTCAAAAACCCAAGCCCATGTCAATCCACTTGATGGGGGAAGATTCATGAAACTTCCATCCACTTTCTTGAACTTGGTGACCAAGTGGTAATTGTAGCCATTGATTTTACTTGGGGACCAAGGATAAATCAAGACCATTGGATTAAACTTGGGGGCCAATGCTCTCTTTTGCTATAAATAGGGGGGTTCTCCCCTTCTTGACAAATCATCCCAAAATCACCAAGTGTAGTAAACTTGAGTGAGAAAACAAAGTGCGAGACTTAAGATAAAAATAGAGTTTTTCCTTATAAGAGAGAGATGTCTTGTTCCTTCCTTATAAGAGAGAGAGTTGCAAAATCTTATTTTTATAGTGAATTCTTCTATCATTGCCCATAGTTTTTTAACCCAATTTGTTTAGGAGTTTTTCCATGTAAATATGTGTGTTCATACTTAAGCCTCATCAATGGGCTGGGCCGGGCCGGGCCTGCAAAGCCTGGTCAATAAATGGGTCGGGCTTGACTTAAAATGGTAAGCCCAAACCCAGTCCAACGGGCTTGGACCCATGAAATAAAATACGGGTCGAACCGGGCCTGGCCCGTTTTTGGAGGCTTGGCCCAGTCCATTCAAAGTTTTATTTATTTAATTAAATTTTCATTAAAATTTTAATTCTATTTTTAAAAAATTATTTTTAACTTTTTACACTTAAACTTAACTTTAAAGTGATGAAAAAAAAGTTAATTTAAAGTTTTACTATCTTATTCATTATTTATTTATATTTGTTCTTATATGTTTATTAAACTTAAATTTAACTCTAAAATGATGAAGTTAATTTATTATTTTACTACTATATATATTTTTTATTTATACTTTATTTTATATGGTTTATTAAACTTTTAAATTAAATTAAATTTATTTATCATTCTTTTAGCTTAATTTGACTATATTATTTTTTTAAAAATTAACTTAAAAAGAGACAAACTAAAATGGATAAAAAATAATAATGAAGTAAAGTAAAGATTATTCCATTTCTATTTTAAAATATAATATAATATATTTTATAATTATATATAAGATTATATTTAAATATAAAAAATAAAATAAAACATTAATATTATATTTTATAATTATATATATTAAATTTATATATTTTTTTTTTAATAATTTTTTAACGGGCCTCGAACGCACGGGGGCCTCCTGGATAAAGCTCATGCCAGCTGAGCTTAAACGATGATCCATATCCAGCCCAAAGATTTATAAGTAGGGTTGGGCTGACCATCAACCGATTGACTTACGTAGGGCTGGCTTGGTTGAGCCTGAAACACATGCTTTATCCATATGATGAGGGTTATTCATACTTCTCTTCATCTTTCTTTATCGTTATTATGTTTTTCACACTATTTTAGCTACAATTTTGTTCTATCAATTATAATCCCCACACAACAGAAAATTATTGGAAAAAAAAGTAAGGAATTGAAAAGGCCAAATCATATTTCAATACTATGTGGCGCGTTTTTAGTGGTCATCAAAATTTGTTTATGTGTCACGAAGTATTAGGCTCTCAAACTTCTTCAAGGAGGAAAAAGGCAGAAATGGTAAAAAGAAGGAAAGTGCCAGGAATAGGATGAATCGGAAATCTCAACATGTATGCGTGTTTGATATTACAGACATGAAATTTAGATAAGAGAATTGAAATCTCATTATACTCTTTAGATTTCCAATTAAAATCTATTATACAAAATTAAGATAAACATTGTATTAGTAAAAAATAATAAACATTGCATACTTAACATAAACATTTATTCATTTTGATTTTTTTTTAATTAAAAAGGGTAAAATTAATTTATTATGAAGAAGTTTTTTTAAATAAAATATAATTAATAAAATCATATTCATATCATACAAATCTTATTCTTACTATCGAATAAATATCCTATTTTTAGACGACATCTAAATCTAAACCGGTGTACCAAGCGCCCCCTTACGTCTGGTACGTATTAAGGTGGAGTTGAATATGAAAAAACCTCGGGGTTTGATTATTGAAAACGATGGGGGAGAAGCAATGGATTTGGATAAAAATATGAACGACTTCCTAGGTTTTGTGCCCATTGTTGTCTGGTTGGTCAAGGGGGCTAATGTATCATTTCAACAATTAAAATCTCTAATTTCTTCATTGAGGGTAAGATTTGTGAGAAGAATCTGACCATAGGTTGATTATGATTCGTAGTGAGCAGAGCAGGAAAAGTAAAAAGGAGAACACATATTTTTAAGGATGATCAAAGTTGGGGAAGAGATGCAAGCAGCTATATTAAAAAAGCTTGGAAAATTATAATTGTTTTGGATTCGTGGAGGAAACGCATTATGACTTGAAAGAGGATCTCTAAATGGGATTTCAAGAAGAGTTTACTGAGGTTACATATATTGAAATTAAATCTGCTTGACATTGAGAGTATCAACTGAAAACTACATATCAACTAAACAAACATTTTATGGTCCATTGTCTTAATTTCTTGCATTATTCACATACATTTGACACAATTTTTCTTCCTTTTTTTGGTTCCACATTGAAGTCTTGGATAGAATTTTAACTTATGCTATATTTTTTTTATGCTTGAATTTGAATATTAAATATTGTCTTAGATGAAAAGCCACCCTTTAATGAAGATAAAGACTAAACATGAAAGTTGATTTAAGTCGATTACCATTCTCAATTTATTTAAGGGGATAAAAATTGTATGGAGCTATTTTCAATAAATAAGGGGAGATATAATAGTATAAATAAGAGAGAATATATTAGAAATTAACCTCACATTTTTTGAAAAACACCCCTCTCTCCGCCCATAACATGAGTGATGAGCTTTAAAAAAAATAATCTATTTTTCCAAAATAAATTTCTTAAAATGTAATATGAACAAGAATCCATTATATTGAGGCGTGTGGTGGAAACCATTTGGTTTTGGTCTCCACCTTCCCACAAAATTAACATCTCTCCTACCAATTCAACAAACTCAAACTACCACCATTTAATCAGATTCCTTTCTTTTTCTTATTAAATACTTTTCCTTTTTTTCCATTATTATTATTTTATATAAAAAAAAAAAACCCAAAAACCTTTCCTATCTTATTTAGGGTGAGTTTTACATAGTTTTTGAAGTATTTTTCATCAATTAAAAACACTTTTAAACTTTTATGTCATATTTAGTTACATCATAAAAATATTTTTAAAATTTCTAAAAACACTAAGAAACAACTTAAAGTTTTTTTTTTTTTTTTTTTTTGGTAAAAAACTCAATTAGTGTTTTCTCTGAAAGTGTTTATAGTAAAAAAAAACATTTTTCTTAAAAATACATCCCAAACTCAACTTTACACAACACTTGCGTGACCGAGTCCCTTTGAACTCTCTAGAAGAAACTAATTAATTATTAAAAATACCCCTAAACGTACATCCTCACACCACGCGCTCGTTCGTCAGTTGCAGACCTTCCCGCTCGTCATGAACGGCGCGTGCATCTCAACCGTCTTCATCAATTTCGCGTTTGGTGCATTACTGCATCCAATTTTCTCGTCTCGGACTCTTTTCATCCTCTTCTCGCCGTCGTTTCCTTTCAACCAAACTCCAAACAGTTTCAGATTTTCTCCGCCTTTTCCTTCTTCGTCGTCGTCGTCGTCGATCGTCATCGTCATCGTTTTCTCCGCCGGAGAATTCATCGCCGATTCCTTGTCTCATGATGTTGTTGATTTGATCAGGCGCAACCTTCAAATACTCCGTAAGAAACGCTACGAGTTCATCGCATTGCTTCTTCGTCTGCGCGAGTTCAGAATTTAGGATCTCGTTATCCTTCCTTAATTTCTCATTCTCCTCCGTTAAATCGGCGAATTGAGCCGTCGTTGTGATCGTACCTGTCTCCACCGATCCCGGATTCTTCGAATCAGGAGACGAAGCTGAAGTCGAACCGATATCTTCACCGGAATTCGACGGCGAGGAAATTCCATCTCCAATAGATTTCACAGGCTGACTAACCTGTACTGGCGGCGGAATCACAGTCTTCCGGCGACGAATTTTGGAGAGAAGGTCCTTTTGGCCTCGCCGGAAATTGTCGTTAGCGAATTCCCATTTGTCAGGTACCGTTTTCCGAAAACCCTAGAAAAGGGTAAAAAAGAAAATGAAACTATTTCTCGAAGATTCTAGATTTATAAATTGAACACGTGGAAGAAAAAGGAGAAGCCACCATAGACGACTCGAAAGATCTAGATTAGACGGTGACTTTTCTATTATAGACATTTGTGGGACCCATTTTACAGGTGTAAAAATAAAGACATATATACCTCCCTCCCCTCCACCACCTACTACCCATTTCACGGTGCACGAAATAAATGTTGAGAAGAAAATTAATATTAATATTATATTTATTCTGAAAATAATAATGGATTGATGGAATGGAATGGAAGGGATAATAATCGGATGATGCAATTATTTATATAAGGAATTTGATCGGTGAGTACTCATCAAATAATAATAGTAAAAGAAAGGCTTACATAAGTGTTAAGCTGACGGACGAAGCTGGAGAAATTGTTGTGTTTGAAATAATTAGGAAGCAAATCACGAGCGAAATCAGCCATCTTCCAAACCACAAAAGCGGTACCATTTTCATTCCAAGAGACCACTTGATCAGTGATCGGATCCTCCACTAACTGATACGTTTTGGTTAAAAACGGCGCCGGAACCGATCTCTGCCCCATTTAATATTTCTCTTGAAAATAAAATGAAAATTAAGAGAGAAAGTAAAAGGAGAGGGTTATAAGAGAGAGCTAAATAGAAGAAGAGCTGTGAGGAATTCCCAATCCCAGCAGTAGAAACCGGAGAGGAAAAACATAGAGCCAACACCAGAGGAACGTGGACGCCGAGTATCAAAATCCATGGATGTTTATAAACACAAAAGATGGGAACGAAAATACCATAATTAAGAGAGAATTGATCGTAAGAAGGAGAGAAGAAGGAAAGATATTAATCTTTGGAGGAATGGAGAAAGAAATGATTATAAAGAAGAGGGAAAAATAAAGGGACGTGGGTTCTAGAAAGGTTGAGAAACAAGGATATGGAAATTATTGTTAAAATACATTAAAGAAAAAGGAAGCAAGTTTTTTAAGTTCCGTACCCGGGTTGGGTTGGGTTGGGTTGGATTGGGTTGGGTTTCAATTTCAATGAATGAGATATTTCAAAAGCATTGAAATTATGAAAAAGAGAGGTCCGTTTTTTGGAGGATTGGGATTGGGATTGGGATTGGGATTGTGGGGGGAAGTAGCGGGAAGCTTCTATATGATTCTATGAATAGAATATGATAATTCTTTAGAAAATATTTGAGTATTAATTAGTGAGTATGATTTTTTATTATCATTTATCTATTAGATAAATAAATAAATAGGAAAATCTATAAATATGTATTAATAGAAATATTCATATACTTTATTGAATAGAAAAGTAACACATAAATCAATTCAAATTTATATTCATCGGTGGGTATTAAAATATCTTCTAAGTTTTTTTTGGAAGGGAAGAGAGAGGAAGTGTGAACGCATGGCATTTGTTTTCAGCGTTTTCTTTTACCTTTTCCAAGGAAACGCCTACTACATTAGCTGGAGATGGAAGTAGGAGGAGAGAAGAACCTTTCATCTTTCACTTTTTTTGTTTTGTTTTATTTATATTATAATCTTTCTTTCTCACTCTCACCTAACTCCAACTTGGCTTTCTTTGACGTGAATATTTACGGTATCTATCTTCCACGAGTAAAAAACCAATTTTAACTACATACATAACATCATTTTTTTAAAATAAATATTTAATATCTTTACAATAAATATAACTTACTCTTTTATTGTCTATATTTATAATTATTTTATAGAGAAATTTTAATAGATGATACATTTTATATAAGTAATTTTAAAAATAATAAATAATTTTAAAAATAACATTTCTCAGTAGTGAATCTCTTGAAAACTTCCATTTTAAATTTATTATTATTTTAAATAAATATCAATTATTAAAATATCGTTTTGAAAGAAAAAAAAACTCCCAAAAAAATAAGTTTTATAAGATTTGTAACAGCTTTAAAGAAAAACTGTTGTAAATATATTAGTTATATTTTCTTCAATCTTATTTACAAGAGACCAAAGAAATTCTAATGATAGTTTTAACGAATTTTAAAAATAAGGTTAATATTAATAAGCTTGGATTTAAATAGATGGAACTCAAAATTTAAGATTTAAATTGAAAACATAATAAGGGTAAACATATTAAACTTTTCCCCTAGATTATATATTTGCTCTTTACCTTATTATTTGTATCGATTGAAATACAAATTTTAAAATTTTCATTTTAATTTATATATTTTAGTTAAATCTTTCTCATTCATTGATTTGTATCATATTCTTATATTTATCCATTATAAAATTGTCTTAGATTTTTGTTTTCTTTTAGACAAAAAGGTGTCCCTTATTTTTACAAACATCAGCTTTGTATTAAAATTAATATTATTTTCTAATGATCGATATTACTATTAGAGACGTTAAAATGAAACTTATAAAAGTATAGAAAATGAAATTAAACCTTAAAATAAGTAATAAACTACAAGAGCATAGCAAATATTTTAACTTTTGTATATTTATCTATTGAACAAAATCTTAAATTTATAATATTTTATCAATTGAGCTAAATCTTAAAATTTTCCATTTTTATTTTTCTGAATTGCTCTTTTTTTTAATATGCATAAAACAAATCAAGAAACGAAATCTAGATTTAAATTAATCTCGAGTGAATTTAATCATTTTAAAATAAAAGACGTGGGAAACATGTTTTTTTTTTTTTTAATAACTTAAAAGAAATAACGAAGGATATGTTTCCATGGTGTTAGGTAGAAATTTAATCTAATGAGGGAGATATTTAACTAAACCAATTTGGAAATTGGAATACTGAACTTCAGGAAAATCATAATCTTGAAAATGATGTTGAAAAGAAGGAGGAGACCAAACATTGATTCGATTTTGCTTATCCTTTGTCCAAACTATCCAAAACAATCAAATAGGCTTTTTACCATTAAAAGGGAATAGAAATTTGAAGACAGAGTATGTATTAAAAAATGAATTAATATTTAATTTGACAACTTTTTGTTTTAAAATATACTTGTTTTGTTACCATTTTTTAGGCTAAATAAATATAGGTTTTGGTACATAATATATATGAATTTTTATAATTTCCTCCCTGATGTTTTATAATGTTTCAATTTCTTCTCCATTATTTCAAAATTTCAAATTAATTCTTGGTGCTTCATAATGTTTCAATTTTGTACTTGAACTTAACACTGTTTCAAGCTTTTAACTATAAAGTGACATGTGTTTTTAGAAAAGATTATATTCGTATTAATTGTAATTTTAAATACGAGTTTATTCTACAGGATGTCACGTGTTCCAATTCTACACAAATAATTAGAAATTTTTTAATAAATGAGTGCAATTTGTAGAAAATATCATCATCAACAAAGTGTAAAAATCTAAAATTCGCACACATATATTAAATTTTTTTTATTATTTGAATGGAATTGAAACACGTGACATACGTAAAATAAGTATGTGTCCGAAATTTCAATAAACTAATCGATAGAGAGATGCGTTTTGCAATTTAGGCAAACCACAAGTGTATTTACAAGCATTTTTAAACCATAAAGATGCAATTTGCAATTTAGACAAACCACAGAGGTGTAATTTGTAATTATCCCATATTTTTAATGTATTGATCTGATTTAGTAAAACATTTTCATTAAAAAATTCCATTAAAATTCGAACGGTGGTAAGGTCCAAGAATATAATTGAAATATTCTGAAACGTTAAGGATTAAGTTGAAAATTTTGAAACATTAAAGATGGAATTGAAACATTTTGAAACATCATCGACTAAATTGAAAGTTTTGAAACAATAAAGATTAGATTGAGAAAAAAAAACACATACGAAACCAAAAGCTATATTTAGTCAATTCATCTCAAAAGTAATTTTAGTCAAATTTCAAATATTAATTTTTTTTTTTTTTTTTTTGAAAAGTAGGGAAAAAGGTAAATATTATTAGACATTTTTTATTTTTCAAAGCTAAGATTACAAACCCTTTGAAAAAAATGTCTAATAATATTTAAAAATAAGAAACAAAAGCGGGAAAAAAAATGAAATTGATCTTAGCTACCAATTCCAAATATATTTTGTAGTTAAAATTTGACGAGAATGGGAGAGGTAGATGCGTAAATGTGAAGGGAATTGTTGTGCAGTTACAACTCTCTTTTCCCCTTTTCTTCTTCCCATTTTCAAGAACATATCAAAGAGTGTGTTTTTCCAAAGGTAGGTAGTTTCCAAACCAATTAGAAGATCCTGTTTTTTTTTTTTTTTTTTAAAGGACTGTTTGGAATATTTTTGGTTTCACACTTGGAGATGAGACATTTTATGACGTTATCACACACGAATAAATGATTGAGAAAAAATAATGGAATAAAACCAAAAAAAAAGGAATACAAATCTGGATGTTATTAAATATCAAAAGACAAAACGCCACCGCCAAATTAAATTACATGTGAAAGGACAAACAGCCCGATATTCTCCTAATTTTTAAAATTTAAGGAAAGTTATAAAATTCCTTAAATTTTACAAAATTAATGGAAAAATCAAATCTAAATTAAAATAAAAACTATAACAAAAATAAAAAAAAAATCTTCAAACTTCAAACTTGTTCTTCAACCTTCACTTCTTCTTCATGGAAAAATCGAACGCTTTCTTGTTCGTCATCCAAAAAAAAAAAGATAAAAAAGTAAAACGGCTTATTAAGTGCACTTAAAATTGATTTCGGACACAAAAATGATGAAACAGTTTTGAAAACATATGAAAAAAGGCTTTCAAAAAAACATTGAAAAAAAAAACATTTCACTAAAAGTAACTTATCTACAAAATACATAGAAAGCAAGTTCACTGAGAATGAAAATGTAATTTTTTTATAAACAGTACTTTAGTAAACATTTATTTTGGAAAAATCAAAGTCCTTCCCGAGATAGCGAATGCACAAAATTGGAGATGAAAAAGAATTGGAAGGTACAAATTTTTATAAACTCTTCTGTTAGAAACATTTATTGATGTACCTTGGCCGCTTTCTCCTCGTTGAACGAACACGAGCCACAACAACGATCACCTTCGCTATTTTTTGGATCTCGCAATGAAATGAATCATGACCTAAAAACCAAACCAAGAAAGAATCATAAGTTTGGTGGCCGAGATTTGAGACGGGCAATTTTATAAACAATTTTTATAAACAATTGAAAATGTAATTTTATTATAAACAGCTTCTTGTTAGTAAACATTTATTTTGGAAAATTCAAATGTCCTTCCGAGATAGCGAATGCACAAAATTGAGAGATGAAAAAGAATTGGAAGGTACAAATTTTTATAAACAGTTCTTTTGGTAAACCTTTATTTATAAAATCGAATGTCCTTCCCGATCGTCCTCTTACAAAATACAGAGATAAAAAATAAAAACGAAAGAGAAAAACAATTCATCCAGAGATAAAGCGAAAGCACAAAATTAGAGATGAAAAAGAGATCAAAGTTTCTATAAATATGTAAATAGAAAAATAAAATAAATGTTGCACAAAAATAAACAATTTAAAAAATTCCTTGAGATCCGGAAAAAAATTCAAAGAAATTATGCATATTTCTCCAATTTAATCGCATTTATCCCTTTACGAACAAATAACCAATAAAACATTTACCTAAAAGTAACTGGGTTGGGTGTTTTCAAGTGGACAAATGGAAACATTCCGGGAGGGGGGTGGATCGAATTTGCGACAAACGGAACATTCTTCGCGGTGATTGGGTGTATGAGACAGTGTGAGGTATTTGGAAGGGGAATCGAGTCGCAATCAATCGGGTTGTGGGTTTCGCAAGTGGGTTAATGTATTCGAATCGGGGAATGGAGATTTCGTGATTTCTTCTTATCATCGTGTTTCGTTGGAA
Source organism: Gynostemma pentaphyllum (assembly GCA_028015215.1). Taxonomy (NCBI): domain Eukaryota; kingdom Viridiplantae; phylum Streptophyta; class Magnoliopsida; order Cucurbitales; family Cucurbitaceae; genus Gynostemma; species Gynostemma pentaphyllum. Next base: position 53,986,211 of record CM051352.1, read on the forward strand.
AGGGCGTCGTCGAGTTCTTCCATGGTCGAGTGTATTCGTAGGAAGGTCGCGATTTAGGAGTGAAAATTATAGTAAATATATGGGAAGAAGAAGAGGAAGAATATAAAAGGAAAAATATAATTTAGATTTGGATGACAAATCAAAATCAAATTAATATGATAAAAAGGAAAAGATATCAGTCATTAACTAAATCCCAAGAATCATGGAATCATAGAAAATGATCACGGAAAATTGAAAAAAAAAAAAAAAAACGAATAAAAAAGGGTAAAAATGTAAACGATAATTAATAGCTACGGTTGACGTTCTCATGGGTGTTTTTGAGTAAAAGTGTAATAGAATCTTAACAACCGGTAATATTGAAATTGGGTGAATTAATCAGGATACTAGTGATATTAATCTCAAAAATAATTCCTACTTTGTTTCTTAATATAACATTAAACTAAAAGAGATTAGATGGGACTCTTATCTAATAGGGTGGATTATGTTTAGATTAAGATTATTTCTAATTTTATATTTCGTTATCAGATGTCCAATGATCTAGAAAAAAAAACAAATCAATCGGTTTGGTTGTTTAAGACTATAAATTTAATTAGGTTGAGTTAGATTCAAATTAATTGAGATAGTAGGATTTAATTAGTTCATAATACTTCTTGAAATTTTGTAATTTAAAAATAATACTGTTTATTTATAGTTAAATTACTTATACATGTCTCTTTTTAATATATTTAACATAATGATATGTTAAGATTTTCTTTTACATTTCAATAATTTTTGTGAAATATTTATTCAAGTGATTAAAATATTATTCACTTCATGTTGTGAAATATCATATAAAATTACTAAGTTTAATGTGTAAAAACGAGTGATTATATTCCTTATATTATATTTATTTCACTATTTTCTGCAATATCAGGATTTACAAGAATGTCCACCAAAAATCTCCTAAAAACAACAAATTAGATACAGAAAATACTGACCGAAATAAATACAGAAGAAGGGGGAAAAAAAAAGAATTTTCCCCTTTAATTTTAATAGTTCATCCTACTTTGTTCATTGCTATAATTTCTATCTAAAGAGTAAATTTGAATAGTTCCATATAAATATGGCACAAAAATTTGGAATGTTCTATTCAATAAGATCAATGTGATAAATTAACAAACTAATTTTACAATGTAATTATAGATGTGAGGATTTGAATCCCCAAACTTTTTTTGCTCTCTCTTCTTTTTTAAGAAAACAATATCTATTACACACCGAGTCTAGTGAGTCCTCATCCAATTAAAATATTAGATTATATAAATTTAATTATTATTTTTTATGTAATATTGTGGTACGGGATTGAACAACGCACTCTTATCTTGAGAGTGCAACTATATATTTTAACCAATAAGTCATTTTGGAGTTGATATGACTTTAATTGATTTTAGGAGAATTAATCAATTGATAAATTTTGATTGACATGCATATTTATTCAATCATTTTAACTCAGGGTTAATCCACCATTAATTTCTGCACTTTCAAGATTTTTCAATTTAATATTTTTAACTATCAATTTAACTTTTTTCACTCTTATATTTTTTATTTTCCAATTTCTATAAAAAGGGGTTGAAACGAACTGTCCTTATTTTTTTTTTAATATTCTGGGGTATATAAAAAGATATTTTTTTACCCACTAACCATAATCAATTCCAAACCTTAGTCAAATTTATCCACAATTTTACTTCTTCTTTTTTTTCCCACCGAGAATTTTAGGAAACTTCAGTGTTTTTGGTTTGGTGTTTGGAGGCTGGAGTGTTTCAAAAGTCCTAAAATACCGTCTTCTCTCAATGTCGGATAGCACATTGTTTTTCTTTTGGCTTTGGTCGTAGTTTTGACAAAACATGAAAAAAGGGATTGAAATTTTCAAAAGAGAAAAGAGGGGACTTGTAAATTTTTAATCAATTATCGAAATTATAAAAGATATAAATATGTAATTATTTATATATCATAACTTAAAAAATTTATGAAAATAATATAATATTTCTTTTTCAATAAATTATTAAATATGTATAGTTGACTTTTAATATTTATTATTTTAACTTTAATTTTAGACTGAACAATTATTATAGATTAGTTTTAAGAAATAAAATTCTCATTTTATTAAAAGTTAATTGTTATTATAATTTTGATAATTTATTCTTCATTTTAATTTTTTCATCAATATAAAATTAAAATTTTTATATTCCAATCAATATCTCTATTGAAACAAAACTATAAAATACCTCAAAACTAATATGTAGCCTCATCATCTAACTCGAGGTCTAAAGGTTTATAAAAAATTTCAATATCAGTCAATAAATCAAATAGTTAAAGAAATTCAAACCAACCCAAAAATAGCTTAAGCTAAGAATAAAAAATATTCGATGTAAAAACATAAAAATTAATATAAAAAAAATCCAACCTAATTTTAAATATCTAAAAAAATATTAATTAATTTAACATAATAAATTAACTAAACCAGTCATTCAAATTAAATGTTTAAAACAATGAAAAAGCCATAACCCTACTAAATTTAGGGTTACATATTGATTTTTTACTAAATATTGTAAACATGTTTTTTTTTTCAATGTAAATTAAGGTCAAATGAAATCTGCGTTCAATTCCAAGGTTTTGTTTGATTAAAAGGGCAAAAGAAAAATCAAAGGTTTGTGTAAGGAAAAGGAAGGTTGTTCAAATTCCCACCTGATCGCCCGGCTCCCTTCTGCTTCCCTTTTTTAGTCCAACCTTCGGGAAAATGAAGCAATTGACGTTTCTAATTTTTAAAATAAAAAATATGGTGGATAATTTTTTTTTTTTTTTAAATATTTCCCATCCCCATATTTAAGAAATGTCGAATTTGTACGCACGTTTTTTAAATCAAGAAGTATTTTAAGCGTTAAGATTTTTTTTCTTTCTTTCATTATTGCTGTTATAAACTTTTGTTTTTAATGAAGGATGGCTGTTAAGATTATTGTGCATTTTTTTAAATGATGAAATTTTAATTTATTTTGAAAAAAATAGCAATTTTTTTAATTAATTAATGAACTATTTTTATTAAATTAATGAATTTTCTTTTATTATTGAATGATGAGTTTTTTCTTTTTTTGTTTTTAATTAGGATGTAATACGATTAAGTAATTTTTCAAGTTTAGTTAGTTTTACGATTTTAATAAATTTATTATGTAATGAATGAAAAGTTTTAAAAATTGTTGTTTTTTAAAAAGATAAAATGTAAATAGGACCCCTATAAATTTGGTGAATCTCATTATGAGAAATGTTATTTTTAAAAAAACGTCCCAAGTAAATTGGATAAATAGAATTTTTTTATCTTTATCTTGCTGAACTATTTAAGAATGAATAAAATCTAAATGATCTAGAATATGTAAAAGTACATATTACTACTTTTTTTTCTTCCAAATAGTTGCATATAAAATTGTTAGTGAAAATTCATACCTTATAACGATGTAAGGGGGAGTCGCCCCTCATTTAAAAAAAAAAAAAAAAAAATCAAATTTTAGTACATCTCTGTCTCCCTTAATTTCTAAAAATAGTTTTATAAAAAATTTACCCTCCCTATAAAATATTTTTGGCTCTTGATTAACACACTAATATTATTTAAAAAATTGATTTATGTGCTATTTTGTTTGAATAAAATCTTGTTCTCATAATTTTAAAACCCAAAAGGAAAAAAGACAAAAAAAAAAAAAAAAAAATCAGTAGTCATAGCCTAGTAAGATGAGATTGGCCTTAATTCGTTTAAAACTCATCTGACAATGTTTATTTAAATGTATTTAGGAGCTTTTGACTTTGACGGTTTCTATACTCATTTACTTGTTTTCGAATACACAATTTTTTTTTCCATAAGGAAATTGACTATTTAAAAAATATTTTTGACCAAAATTTTGTCTAATTATAAGAATTGTGGAAATATTAATTTATTTTCCATATTTTCTAAAAGTCATCCCAAATTTAAACATCTCTGTTTTTAGTAATTCCATTGAGTTTACGCTAAAATTTTAAAGTTGTAACGTCCCGTGTTCCGGTAAGTTTAATTAAATAGATATTATTTCTTTACTAATATTTATTTGGGGTTTTGATAAGAAAGGATGACTAATATTTGATTTTCTAATTTCAGGAATTAAATATTATAATCTTATCATTTATTGGATAAAAGAAAAGGGGTAATTTCATCTAAAATCAAATCACTATGTCTAATTACATCAGTGATTGATAAACTAAAAAAATTACAAATTAGGACTTGCACCACCGCAAAGTATAAAGACGAAAAAGCCCCACCTGACAACAGTAATTAATGCCTGCCGTAATTTGGAAAAAGTGAAAATTAAATATTAAAAAAAATTGAGCGGTATTCAAGAGGATGAAACAGAAATCGTGGGGTGTTTTAAAAAGGAAAAAATCAGAAGAAATCTCTTCTGATATTGGAAGGAAATTTGAAATTTGAAATCAAATTTGAAATTGCAGAACAAAGGGGAGAAAAAGAGGTACGACAGAAGAAACGGAGATTTAATTCAATATGTGGAGCCGGAAAAATTATTGGTTGATCAGATGAAAAAGTATCAAGAAGAACATCTTCAAGAAAAAACGTAGAAAGATAAGGAGAAACAACAAACTATAGATTCAAAATCCATAAAAAAGGTTTGTTCTTTTTTTTTCAGTATAAATGTTAATGTTTTTGTATTTCTTTTGGTACAAACATTGATTATTAGATCATAATTGTTGTTGAATTATCAATCTCACCACTTTTTCGAATTGATATGATGAAAAGGGGAAAATATTTATCGAAACAGTGAATAATCCGAAAGAGGAAGAAAAGAAAAGAATCAAAAGTAAACAAGAAATAGGAAATGCTTTTGAGACGGAATAAAGGGAACAAAATCAAACCGTAAAATGAAGAATCTGACAATCGAAGAAAAAGAAAGAATGGGAGATTTTCAAGATTATGAAAAGACATCTAAAAGGGAAGACATATACAGAGAAGATAGAAGTGAGAAAAAAACAAGAATAAGATGATGCAGAAACAGAGGAGACTTAGCTTCAGGTAAAAAAAACAATAAAATTAGTTTAATTTTGTTAAATAAACAAAAAACATTTAAATTATGCAAACTTTGATGAAGTGTTTATAACAATATATTTGAATACTAATATTCATTTTGTTTAATCTGTAGGATTTTGAAAAAGAAATTGAAAGTGAAGATGAAGGAATCTTAAAGAACAAGAGGCAAAAGGTTGGAAAAAATGTTAGATACAAGTAAGGGCAAGATTTTTAAGGATTCATAAAGCCAGTAAAACCACATTTGCACCCTATACTGAAGAATACAACTCGCAACCTCTGGATTCACAACCTCACTTCCATTTGTTAAGTAAAAAAAAAAAAGGAGAAATCATGATGATACACATTTGACATTGTTGTGAAACAATTATAGTCTGATTTTTTATGTGCTTAACGAGTTTGAGAATATGTTTAAATTTTGAAACTATTTTTGGGCAAAGTTTTTATGCGATTGAATTCAGGTTTTTAGGATGATAAAACTATGCTTTATTTTGATTCATCCAAAAATGGAAATTGTAAAAAAAAATCATAGAAATATTTAACAACGGTTTTATTTTAGAAAACATTTATAACTGTGAATGTACTTAAAAATATAATCAAACCATTGCTATAAAAACATTACAAACAAGGACTATATTTATCTTTATTAAACATTTATAAAAAAAAACTAACATCAATGAACACAAAAAAAGCAGCAAAAAAAAATGAAGTTGATAAAAGATTAAACGTTTATCAATATTTATACTTTTTAAACATTTTGTTTTTAAAACTCATGAAATTATTATATGTTTGAATACTTAAAAAATGAAGTAAATATTTAAACGTTTATCAAAATTTATATCTTTTAAACATTTTGTTTTTATAACACTTTTATTATTATATGTTTGAATACCAACAGCATAAAAATAAACTTAGAAAAACACCAAACCGAAGGAAGAATGTACACAGAAACAATAACCCTCGAATAATAAACTTCATTCCAACTAAAAAAAACAATAACAATAGGTTCAAAAATGAAGATGAGTTCATTTCAAAGAAAAATAAAAGGGAAAACAAAACATAAGTATGCCTTCTGAAGATGGACAATAAACACTTGGAATGGAATTACGTCATGCTTTTCAATTGTGACCCTTCCCTCCACAACGTGAACACTTCTTCTTACGAACAATTGATGATTCAATATCAGAACGACGACACTTTGTTTTTGGTCTTCCAGCTGGACGTTCAATATAACAACCCATCCTATTATGAACAAAAAAATAAAAACAAATAAAAAACGAGAAACAAAAGAGTTTTTTACGAACAATTGATGATTCAATAGCAGAACGACGACACTTTGTTTTTGGTCTTCCAGCTGGACGTTCAATATAACAACCCATCCTATTATGAACAAAAAAATAAAAACAAATAAAAAACGAGAAACAAAAGAGTTTTTTAAGAAAACAAACAGAAAGATCAAACTAAAAAAATAAACAAGCAAACAAACTTGATGAAATATGGACTGGACAAAGTAAACCAGAACGAAAGGATGGATGAATGAAAACACAGAAAAATGTTCTTCGTAGTAATGAACAAAAGATTACAGTGATAAAATAAAAAAAAAATAAAGAAATTGAAAAAATCGTGAACATGAATCAATTTACAAATAGAGATAAAAATGGCAGAGATCCATGAATTAAGGGAAATCAAATCAGAAATTAAGAACCGTATGATTTGCTTTTAAATGTAATTTTTAAAAAACTTAAAGTTATGGCAAGGAGCCGATTTTGTGGGATTTCAAATCAATTAGAATCTGTCAATAAATGTGAAAATTTAAAACGGTTGCTAAAAAGGGTAAATTCGTCTCATAAAAAAGAAAAACCACCACTCACGGCGTATAAAGTCCATTATTGTAATTAAGTGTAAATTCTCAATATGGTTGTAATTAAGTCCACCGATTTGATTTAACATGTAAAAATTTCAAAAGAAAAGAAAAGAAAATAATTTTATTTTATTAAAAAATGGGAGGCGTGAAAAGGGAGAAAAGGAAAAGAAAAAGAGAAAAAAAAAAAAAAAAGACAACCTCCTAGGCGTGAAACGTAGAGATGAAAGAAAAGCAAAGGTAAAACTTCTTCTTCCTCTTCCTTGTCTTAGCCATCACTTTATGGGTGATTCAAGATTAAAACTTGAATCTTTTTTCTTGGATTAGGTGTGGTGGGAAGGAATTTTGTTTTTAGAGAAAGAGTTGTGGAAGATTGAAGCTTTCCTTTCACTTTTCGGATCAAAGGTAATGTGGATTCCTCTTCAAATTTCTGAATTTTGATGATCCTTTAATGAGAATTCATTAAAAACCAAATGAATTCCCTTTTCCCATTATCAATCTTCTCCTTCTTTTCAATTTCCCTCAAACCCTAAAAACCCTAATTTTTCATCCTTTATGAAAAACCCTAATATTGATCAAAGAACTACCTTTTGGAACCCGAGAAAAGGCCGTAGAGGAGCCGTCGTGCCGCTTCAAAGAAGTAGTAGCCCCTCATGGGCTGCTTTGTATAGTCTCACGTGCGATGGTTGACCGTTGGTGGTAGTTCCTTTATTTATATTAGGATAGTACTTTTTTAGTGGGTTTTAAGAGGTTTTTATGATGTATCAGGTGGTGAAAGTGTTATGTTTGTGAAGCCAAATCAAAATAATTATAAAGATAAATAATGGCCCAAGGCCTATTAATTGGTAAAGCCAAAATTAAAGTTAAAATTTGTGAATATCTTAATGTATTTGGGCTGTAGGTCAAAATATGGTGGAAATTGCCAATTGAGAGGCGGTGGTCATCATCTTCCAATTGAGAGGTGGTGGGCATCATATTTTGATTAAGAGGCGGTGATATATTTGGCTGTGACTTCGTGTGTGAGGTTAATTCGAGAGAGAGAAGAACAAATTGTGAGAAATTTTTCTTCTTGTTTTCGATGGTGAAACGGCAATAGTGAGCTTTGGTGAGAGTTTGAGAGAAATATTGTAAAAGAAAGAGTTTTCTTTCTTGAGGGCTTTCGAGTGGTTAATACACGATTTAGTGTATTGGATATTTCTCTATTGTAACTCTGATTCATCATAGTGAATTCCGCAGCGGTAGCAACTGGACGTAGCCAATTTGGGTGAACCAGTATAAATTCTCGTGTCTCTCTGATTGTGTTTTATTTTTTAATTTCTCATTTATCTATTTTTATTCCTAACGGTGAACGTGGGGAAGGTGATTTTTCCCAACAACTGGTATCAGAGCTTTAGGTTATAATTGTCCGCAGATTCAAGTTAGGAGTGAAAAGTATTTCAAACTTTAAGTCCGGTGAAGTTTGATGTGGAGAAATTTGATGGGATGATCAATTTTGGCTTGTGGCAAGTGCAAGTCGAGGATGTATTGATACAATCTGGGTTACACAGGGCTTTGAAAGGAAGACCGAGCGGTGGTGCTCTCAATCAGTCAAGCGGTGATGGTGATTCAACGAAATCAGATGGCAGTGGTTCTAGTGGAGGTGCTAAAAAGTCTAGTTTGAATGATGAAGATTGGGAGGAGATGGATTTGAGGGCGGCGAGCGCAATAAGATTATGTTTGGCTAAAAATGTTCTTGCAAATGTGCATGGAATTTTGACAGCTAAAGAACTTTGGGAGAAGTTTGAACCCTTGTACCAAGCTAAGGGTATCTCAAATCGGTTGTACCTGAAGGAGCAGTTTCACATACTGCGAATGGAGGAAGGTACAAAAATCTCAGATCACTTGAGTGTTCTCAATGGTATCGTTTAAGAACTGGAGGCAATCGAAGTGAATGTAGATGAAGAGGATAAGGCACTTAGGCTCATCTTGTCTCTTCCAACTTCTTATGAGCACATGAAGACGGTTATAATGTATGGAAAGGATTCTTTGAATTTTGCAGAAACTACAAGTAAACTTTTATCGGAGGAGAGGAGATTGAAGAGTGAAGGTCGTGATTCACATAACAACTCTATGTTGGTAGTTAGCAATGGGAAGAAGAAGAAGAATTTCGTACAAAAGAAAGGCTGCTGGGAATGTGGATTATCTGGTCACCTGAAAGAGATTGTCCAAACAGAGCAAGTTCGGCAAAGGGCTATGGGTTGGAAGCTAACATTGTCTCTCTTGTAAAGGGAGACGACGACTTTGTTTGAAGAAAGAGGAAATTCATCCTCATGGTATGACCGCTTTACCATGATAGAGGATGTGTTGTTAGCGGATGCACGTGGGCATTGACTTGGCAGTTATGTAAGGCGTGTGGAATGATGTTGATGGCTGAAGAACTTCCGGGGAAGCCAAGTAGGTGGAAGTTGCACCATAATTTCAGCAAGTTTTATCGACATGTGCCGGAAAAAGGGAAATCTTGAAAGGTAATATTTCAAGTGGTCTACTTATATGGTGGAGTAGGATAGCTCTCAAATTTGAGAACTATGATTGTCGGTGAAGACAATGATTGTAGCAAATGCTATGGTTTATTCTATCTTGCCAAGGTGGAATTGAAGGAGTCGCTACCGTTGCAGTGAAGACATGGTATTTTTTATGTTGTCTTCAAGGTGGAATTTGTTATGTTTGTGAAGCCAAATCAAAATAATTATAAAGATAAATAATGGCCCAAGGCCTATTAATTTGGTAAAGCCCAAATTAAAGTTAAAATGTGTGAATATCTTAATGTATTTGGGCTGTAGGTCAAAATATGGTGGAAATTACCAATTGAGAGGCGGTGGTCATCATCTTCCAATTGAGAGGCGGTGGGCATCATATTTTTATTAAGAGGCGGTGATTTATTTGGCCGTGACTTCGTGTGTGAGGTTAATTCGAGAGAGAGAAGAACAAATTGTGAGAAATTTTTCTTCTTGTTTTCGATGGTGAAATGGCAACAGTGAGCTTTGGTGAGAGTTTGAAAGAAATATTGTAAAATAAAGGGTTTTCTTTCTTGAGGGCTTTCGAGTGGTTAATACATGGTTTAGTGTATTGGATATTTCTCTATTGTAACTCTGATTCATCATAGTGAATTCCGCAGCTGTAGCAACTGGACGTAGCCAATTTGGGTGAACCAGTATAAATTCTCGTGTCTCTCTGCTTGTGTTTTATTCTTTAATTTCTCGTTTATCTATTTTTATTCCTAACGGTGAACGTGGGGAAGGTGATTTTTCCCAACAGAAAGTTCTTAGGAATAAAAGAGCTAAAACCTTGATATTTCATTAATTTAAGGTGAGTAGATGTGTTTAAAGTTAATTAAATCGAGGCTTTGTCGTTTTTTTATTTTATAAGATTTTTATTATACGTTTTAGGTATAAACATGATGTTCTAAGCATATTTAAAGTGAATATAGGGCTGTTTTATAAAGTTGCATGAATTTTGTATATAAAAGTGTTGAAATTTGGAATTAAGACATAATCGATGGATGTTTTTGCCTCTTTATATATTGCAACTAATTTTGGTAGTAACATGGACTAATATATGATGTTTAAGGTCATTTTATGTGAGTTCTAAAGCTCCTAAAGCTTGCTGATTTTTATGAGAAAAAGTTAAATGTTTAGTGCCAAATAGGAGGAATTTAGCCTAAATTCTTTTCTAGAATTGTTAATTAGATTCTAGCTGTGTATTGTATCTTTTGCAAGTATTGTTAAATGTTTTTGGGAGTGACAAAATAGGTGTTATGCCGCCGAATTTTATCTAGAAACTTTAGGCCACCCTAGTGTTTGAAATTAGAGCTAAACTACACTAGTTTAGGCTAGTTTAGCTCTTTTTAGTGAAAATCCTTCAGGTGATCTTTTTGTGAGATAAACTTAGGATTTTGGGTGATTTTAGATCATCTTAAGGTTAGGAATAGCCTAATTTCCAGAAATTAAAAATTCCAACTTGAGCCTCATAAAAGTCGGTTTTGGGTAGAAACGATAATTCTTGGCTAGAAACCGGACTTAGGCTTGTCAAGCATTCTGGTAGTGATACTTTTAGATTAATCATATTGTTTTGGTGCCTTAAACAATATGGTTGGAGGTTCGCATTAAGTAGGGTCATACTTAATGAAGAATATGCCGTTAAGGGGAAAATTATTGTTGTGCATGACGTAATTTCACTTAGCGGGGCATGTTCATTCCATTTGATCAATGGGAAAAAATATACAAAGTAGGTTCGCTTATGTGTTTGAGGATATATAAGAAGAATACCCCAAAAGATTGAATCGTGGAAACACGGATTCGATGCTTTTGGGCGATAATCTCGCTTTTGTTTTCGAAGATTAGTTGAGAAAGGCATTGTGTAAAAATCGACATCGTTTAAGTTGAGAGAACTTGTTGGGTGATGTGATATCGATATGGACTTAAAGGATTTAGAAAAACATTTCATGACATTACTTTTCCTTAAACATTTCTACTCATTGGGCGTAGCCTCATGATGCTACATTCATTTATTTTTCAGGTAAAAAGAAGAAAAAAGCTGGCAACTGACGATGCTTCATGATCGGTGGCTCGGTTGAGAAGGATTTACATCGCCGGCCAAATTTATTCTTTTCTTAGTTGTTATTTTGGTGGGATTAGACTTTGAAATTGTGTTAACACTTTTAAAGTGGAGTGTTTATGTTTTTTTTTAATATCATCGTTTTTGTTTAAACGTTACTTGAATTTATGGATTTATTTTGAAATAAGATTGATCGAATTATAAACTTGTTTTGATTTAAAATTCAATGAATAAGAAAGGATTTTTCGATGTTTTATATTGCTTCCGTTGTTGTATGTTTTAAATTCCATATTTTGGGATTTCGGAGATGTCACAAAATTTCTATATATGTATTGAGAAGAAGAAAACAAAACAAAATAAATTAAATATTGCATTTAGAATAACTTTTGGAAGTATTTTTAATACAGAAAATATTTTTGATAATTATTTTAAAAGAACATTTTTAAACATTCTCAAAAAATTTAAAAATGGGAGTAAAAAGGAAACTCCTCAATCTTAAGACACAACTTCCATCATATAATTGGACTTAGTGCATTCGCAAATCTTTCTTTAGGTTAATTCTTTTTAGCTAAGCTTTTGGTCAAAACGTAGCTAAAAAAATTAGGAAAATTATGCGTGGTAGCCAACTTTTGAGTCTTGTTTTCATATATGCCACACTTTTATGTTTATATCATATTTACCCATTTTTAAATATTCTATTATTTTAATGATATATCATTGATATAATTTTACAACAATAATTTATCAAGAATGTAAATTCTAGTATTAAATTTATATCAAGAATGTAAATTTATAAAAATAATATATCAATTATAATCAATTTTTCATAAAATAATTGTGGGTTAATTATGTTATGGGTAATTTTGATATTTTTCAATCTTTGTGGTTTTTTTGAAAACTGAGACTCGATATTGGCTATATGTGATAATAGTCCAAAAAATTATATGGTCAAAACTTCTCGATCTTAAGACACAACTTCTATCATATTAAAAAATTTTGGTTCAAATCCAAATTCAAATAGAGGAAACTTAGTTAAAAAAAATTAACCTAAAACATTTTTTATAGTGTCGATTGGACAAAATTTAACTACTCCCCATAAAATAGTGATCTATAGTCTACATCGTCACTCACAAACATTAAATTTTTAAATTAAAATATGAAGGGAAAAAAAATCCCAAGTAGGGATATGTAGAACCGCCTTTAGAATGTAGGGTGCCTACCCCTCGGAATTCCTCATTTTTCTTCTTCTTTCTTTCTACCCATCCTCATACAATCGCAAGGGAGTAAATTAGGACTCATTTGATAACATTCCATATTTCTGTTTCTTATTTCTATTTCTCATTTTTTAAGAAATGAAGTTGTTTGATAACTCTTCTTGTTTCTCTTTTTTTTAGAAACGCTTCCCAAAATTATGTAGAAATTTTAGAAACAACAAATTCTAGTTTCTTATTTCTCTTTCTTGTTTCCAAATTTTTTAACACATTGATAAATTATTACGTTGTCCCGTTTTGACTTATAAAATATATTATAAATATCCAAATATTATATTGATATAATATTTTTAAATATGCCATTTAAAATTTAATATTTTCAACATATTTTTTTTAAATGAAAGACAAAAACAAGAAATAGTTACCAAATACATTTCGGCTTATTTTTTCTCTTCTAGAAACAAGAAGTAAACAGTTACCAAACACGTTTTTGTTTCTCTTTTTTGAAAAACAAGAACAAGAAACAAAATGGAAATAAGAAAAGTTACCAAACGGACCCTTAGTTTTTCCTCGATCGCCTCTTCAGGTTTCCACCATTTTTCTTCTCCTTGTTTTCTCCCCGCATCCTCGCAGCATGGCTTAGCTATTATTGTGTTTAATAGAAACATAATAATAATAATACAATATTTATTATTTTAAATTAATGAGTATAATATATCATTGATTTTAAATAATTAGTGATTTATTATTTCAAGATCGATCAACATAAGAAAGATAATATTGTAGTTTTGTAAAAAAAATTTAATATACCATTTTTAATAAGTTTTTTTTTTTGTGTCAATTATTTTAGCTAATTTTTAAAAGTTGACTTCAGTTAATTGCAATTATGGGCGGAAAGCTATGTAGCTCATTGGAGCAAGATTAGAATGAACTGGACATTTCCATCCCGGCCCATTAACAGTTTGGCAAGCAACCATCTTTGGCAATGAAAAATTATTTTCAATTTTTATTTATATCCTTTATAATTTTTAATGACCATTTCATCAAGTCAGTATTAAATAAATTTTTTTGAGACATTACATCAAATTGAGGGAGGGGGGCTTGAACCTTCGACCTCAGGAAGGAAGTAGGTATCTAACCGATTGAACTATCCTCATGTTGACATTAAATAAGTTTTTTTTTAACCTTCGTTATTTTGTATTTTATATATTAGCCACTTCAATTTTTTTAACGTATTAAGATAAGGGTTGGAGACTCCAAGCTTCAATCATATAAAAAGTAACACTAACGTCTAATTACTTAAGTTATGCTTGTGTCATCGTCGATAACTACTTAATTTTCTTTTTGTTATTTAAATTTCAAACATGTGAAAAAAATCGATAAACGATATTTTTCTTAGCTAATAAAGTTAAAAAAAGCTTATGGAAATTTAGTTTTTACCCATTCAGTAAATCGATGAACAAGATTATACACACCCTAATTATCTATATAATTTAATATTTTTTTATGTTTATTCAACTTTATGAAAAATAATTGAGTTTGCTCGTCATATAATGATTCGTTCACTCAAAACATGGTTTTAGTAAAAGAGAATAAAAGATTATTAACTAATGCATACAACTTTAAATAAATTGTCAAACTTTTCACCGTTAATTTTCATACTTTATAACTTTAGAAATTCAAGATCGCTTTTCCACACACTTGATGTGAAAGAGCAATTTTCAGAGATGATAATGTGAAAAGAATTGATGAATTTCCATATGGTTGGAACCAGCTGCTTCCACATAATTTCACTTTTTAATATAATAGAAACACAAAATTGAAGAAAAAGTTTGCAAATTTAAGATCAAAAAGGAAGGAAAAATAAAACCCAATTTTTTTTTAAGATTGTATAATGAAAACTATGTATCGATTAGAATTGTCTAGACAAAACAGATCAAAGTCAATGAGGAAAAAATTCATACAAAGTATTTGAAATTGGTTTGTCAAGCATCAATATTGCCGTACTGAACAAGCAACGACTTGTGCCCATTGTCTCAACCTTTCTTTCACCATCTCCGGACTATCGCCTTTAACCCCGTTTCGTATTTTCCGACCAGCCAACACCACAAAAGAAACATCGTTAGATCTTTCAAATTTTTTCCGCAAAAAAAATTTAACACAATTTTTAATATGCTATTAAAAAACTTTAATAATAGTAAATCACTGATTGACTAGATAAAAAAATAATAATAAGAAGGCCGCACCGTGGCTGATTATGGCTGCGGGGCTGTGCTGAGAAGAAGACGAAGTGGATTGAGAATCCGGAGAAGAAGAGGAAGAGGAAAGAGGATTGGTGTAGCGTTTGTTGATGGCGTAATAGAAGCTTAAAGCAGGGAAAGTATCATAAAGGCGAGGATCCATGTCGGGAGAGTCAAATCCAAAGCCCAAATCGATGCAAGCTTTGAGTTCTTCTAAATCATCGTCGGTAAGGCTCTTGCTACGGCGATTCTTGCATAGAGTTTTTCGCCTGAGCCAGGCCTCATCACGGTCAGCATCAGGAGACCATGATAGTTGCTTGTAGAGTGGGAAAGGTCGAGGTGGGCGTTGTTGAGAAGAATCCGACATGTCGGGAACCGCCCCTCGTATGGAGGTCCGGAGACCTCGCCGGAGAGAGGTTAAATGGAGTGGAAGATCAAAGGGAAAAGGGAAGGGAATATAGGAGAGGAGAAGAGAGGAGCGTGGGGTAGCTTGGGATTGGGAAGGTGGGCCAATGGAGAATTTGGTTCGTCCTCGTCATGCTCACCTGTCATCGTATTGCCTTTTTTTTTCCAAGTTGTTTTTTTTAAGGAAAAAAAAAGGGAAGAATTAATGTTTAATTATAATGTTCATTTTTAAACTGACCATATATCAGTGGTTAGGAATAAACTCTCTTTCATGAAGTCGAATGTCCAAACCTACTATACTCTAATTTGATGCAATTTTTATCAATTATCTAACCATTTGTATGCCCATTCTATCCATGAATATTTCATTTTACCAATATATGTCATTCAAACGATATTAATCTATAGAATTCATTAATATAAATTAATAATTTTATCTAAATGAATTCTTCATATTTTGGTGACTTCTTAACAAATTAAATTTATAAATTAATTAAACATTAATTTATTAAAATTAATTAATAGGAAACTTATTAAAAATACAATATTAAAAAAAGTCATAATAATCTTTAATGCTTAAACATCTCTAGAGGATTCTCATTTATAAAAAGAACATGATTGTCTTTCATTTCCAGCAACTTTGATATTCACTGAGATTGTGATACTCAATAATCGATTTCATTGATCTAAGATACTCATCCAGGGATTGAAAAAAAAACAATATTTACATCAAAACAGGCATAACCATGAATTTTTTAGGAGATGCAAAAGTTTTATAAAGTTATTTATTATTTTTTTTACTTATAATTTAAATTATGCTATGTAAGAGTGCGAACAAAATCACACATCGGTTAGAGAAGGGGATGATCATGAGAATATAAGGGGAAGAACACATCTCCATTGGTATGAGACATTTTGGGTGAAACCAAAAGTAAAGTCATGCGGCCTAGGCCCAAAGTGGACAATATCATACCAATGTGGAGTTGTGGTGGCCCGGTGTCCCCTAACAAGTGGTATCAGAGCCATGCCCCAACCTTAACGATGTGGGTGAAATCCTCAGGTGCCGAACAAGATGGAGGAGTCTCAGAATCCCGATATGTGGTGGGTCTATTGGACAGGCGGTGAACTCCGGAGAAAGGGAGTTGGCCTGGATAGAGTGGACGGATGGAGGGGAGGCTCGGTGGATTTGTTCGAGGGGAGGATTGTAAGAGTGCGAACAAAATCCCACATCGGTTAGAGAAGGGGATGATCATGGGAATATAAAAGGAAAGAACACATCTCCATTGGTATGAGGCCTTTTGGGTGAAACAAAAAGTAAAGTCATGCGGGCCTAGGCCCAAAGTGGACAATATCATGCCAATGTGAAGTTGTGGCGGCCCGGTGTCCCCTAACATGCTATATTAGTTAGTCCATCCCAATTTATTATATGAGAATATTTTCTTAAATTCACCAAAATTGGTCTTTATTTTTATTTATTTTTTGAAAAGTTGGAAATGGACAACTACATGTGAAAAATTAAAACAGTTAACAAACTTACCATTTCTGTTTGGGTTGAGTACTTTTTGTAACGAAATTTATTTCCAAATAAGCACCTATTTTTTATGTTGGTATTTATTCTTTACCTAATTTGAAAAAAAAAGGTTTTAATCTCAAAACTTTATAGGGAAAAAAAAACATTGTAATCCATACAAGATTTTTTTTTTTGGTAAATCGTTTAAGAGAGAAAAATAACTAATATTATTTTTTTCATTTATCAAATGAGTATAAATCTAGATAAATGTCAGAAACCACATGAACAAAAAAAAATATCTTTTATGTTTTTATGTAAAATGATTTATTGCAAAATAATATTTATTTTTGATTAATTTTTATATTAAGGAAAAAATGAACACATTATATTAAATTTATTTATTTACGCAGTAAGCAGACGCTAATTAAAAGAAATATTTATGTATGGTGTTTGGAATCTTAGGTCCAACCACAACCAAGCAATCCAATCAAGATGTGTAAGGTTGGCATTAGGCACCAAATTGAAGAAAAAAAATGAAGGAAAGTTGGCCTCTGACAGGCCGTAATTAATTTATAAGCAAAAAGTATTATATAAACGGAAAAAGGAAAAGGAAAAGGAATTGAATATATAATGTCAATTAGAAAGAAAGTGGTATCTTGATACTTGATTAATGACATAGATTTAAATTACTATGAATTTGCTTGAGATTTTTTTAGGTTGCAGCAATTACTTTAGTTTTTCAGTCAAACAAGTTAATTTTGAAGACTTTGGTGTTTTCATTTCAAGCCGCCTTTGACCTAGGCTGCCCAACTATTGGATATTGCCATCAACTTGCATTTATATATGACCATCATCATCAATGTAGGATTCTCACAATTTATTTTAAGGGCGAAAATCTCATAAAACTACATTTTTAGAAGGAAATTTTTTTTTAACTACGTCAAAAATATTTTTAAAAAAAAAACCAGGTTTGTAATATTTTTAATAAATTAGGGTAGTTTGCTGACGTGGGGTCAATGGTTGACTCGTCAACCACGAGAACGTTATATGGTTTCACGTTTGTAATGAAAACGTTATATCATATCACGTTTTCATTTCTATTTTTTTAAAACGTTCATTTTTAACATATTTCTCTTCTTCTTCATCGCTGCTTTCTATCCAGAAACCTCCATTTTTATTCGATCTCTTGTTCGTCTTCTTCGTTAACTTAGAAAGAACATATAGTTTAAGTAATTGATTTACTTAAAATTAAGCAATATTAATTATTTGAATAATGAGATTATGTGTTAAATCCGGAGTACACAGAAAAGAGATGGAGAAGAACAATATTGTATTGATTCGATACTGATTACACCAAGGAAACAGATTAGTAAAATAAGAATTAAACTGAAATGACAGTAGCAATGAACTTCCCGATAAGCGCCGAATCGCACAGTTGTACTGTCCTTAAGACAATAGTCGCCTGCACCCGGTTGCTTGCAATCAATGGCGATATGTCTCGCAGGATAAGACGACGCGATGAACGAACAACAACTTGAAGCGTTCACCCTAGCAGAACTCTCTAGAACGGACTCTCCAACAATTCAGAAAACGAAAATGCAATAAGGAAAACGAGAGAGAGCAGATTTCAGTCGATCATGAAGAGAGGCAGAATGGTTTTCTATTTATAGAAAACCATTTCTGTAACTCTCAAATCCAGAATTAATTCAGAAATTAATTCTGGAATTATGGCAGATCTGAAACGGCCAGAAACGGTCAAAAACGCCAACGGAAAAATTAAGTCTCGCCGGAAACCGCTCGCCGTTGCCGGAAACGTTTATTTGTAATAAACCGCAGCATTAATCACGACTGTTACATTCGGTTTTGGTTTAAAAAATAAATATTCTTTTAATAAAAAGAATATACTTTACTATCAAAGAAACCGAACCAACCGGCCGGGTCGTGGTCGAGGTCGAGGTCGAGTCGGTCGAACGGCGGCGGCGGCGGCGCGCGCGTGTGGACTAAGGCCCATTGAGTGCATGCTCGGCCCTCGCAAAATCTTTGGTACCCTTAAGGGCCCAACCCATTATCCAACCTATTGGTATATATGGTGTTGGTAGAAATGAGTTCTTTCCAATGTGGGACAATCACTTTTTCATTTTCCCACACTTTGAACTATGCACATTTCTTCACCCTTTCCCTTACTTTCACCACTTCAATTTTACACTTCTCAAATATGTAAAATCCAACATTATGT
Organism: Gynostemma pentaphyllum; assembly: GCA_028015215.1. Lineage (NCBI taxonomy): Eukaryota > Viridiplantae > Streptophyta > Magnoliopsida > Cucurbitales > Cucurbitaceae > Gynostemma > Gynostemma pentaphyllum. The sequence goes on from CM051352.1 coordinate 54,005,356, forward strand.
ATATAGGAAATTAATATTAATATTATTAAGACAATATTAGTTATTTAAATAAACTAGTCAACAGTACGTGCGTTGCACGTGGTATTTTATTAAATGTTTTAAGATTTTTTTTAAGAAAACGATATCATTATTTTATTTTTCAATTTGTTTTGGTTTTCGAATCCTTAAATATTTGACCAAAAGTGTCTAGGTTTGAGAATTATATGATTAAACATGTACACTTTGATGATCTATTTATTTTATCATTATAAGTATTTGTCTTTAATTTCAATAAATCTTTCAATTTTTTTCCCTCAATGTAAGAAAGTTTCAAGGAATAAAGTTAGGTATCAAAATAGTTAAAAACCTCCACGCTATGAGATCTATCTTTTTCTTACATGGGCAAAAATTGTTCCATTATTGAAAATACCCATAACAATTTATCCCTCTCTTTCAAATTGCAACACAAAAAAAAAAAAAATATATATACATGAAGATTCAATGAGAATTGAAGAGTTTGGTCTGAATCCCAATCAAAATATTGAAAATCCCTAATGGTCTTGCTTCTCTCCCCCCTCGTTCTCTTGAAGGAATTTGCCATCAACAAAACAATGATAAAAGTTTGATTCAAAGTTCCTTCAGAGCTCGTCATAGCAAGCAATTGCCAATTGAGTGTAAGCTCAAAGCAACGCAATCCTCGAGTTGTAGGGCAATTTTTCTACCCATTTTCTTGATCTCACTTCGTTTCTTGTTCTTCCATAGGTTTTCCTCATGGAAGAGTTAATGGTGAGGCTAATGAGTTGCTACTGCTGATTAAATATGTGAGGTTGTTTGTCTCGATTTTTAAAAATGAGATGAACTTGAATGACTTGGCAAGAATCAAGATAAACTATACATGAATCTACCCATTACACAATTTTCAATATCTATCTTCGTATCTATTCAAACTTATACATGAATCTACCCAATTAATTATTCAATTCAATTCACTCAAATTTATCTTGATTCATTTATCTTAAATTATTCAATGCATTGCACGAATATTTTTATTTCTGAATTTAATTAATTTATAATTTCCATTTAATTGATTATTCAAACAAAAAACTATGTATTAAATAAATAAAATTAATATTAGAATAGGGGCAAAGGGGGAATTCAAAAGTTTCTCCCCTTAAGCCCCTTTTAGAGGTAGTATAGATAGTTTATTTAAATAGAAATAAATATAATATTATTAATTATAATATTTTAAGGCAAAATTAATTGTTTAAATAAATATCTTAATAAAATGGGAATTAATGACTTAAAAAAAATGGGAATTAATGTTAATGTTATTAATTATTTAAATAATGAGTTTATTAAAATGAAAATTATTAATAATAAATATTAGAGAGAATTAAACCCAAATGGTTTTATGAAACAGATTGGTTTTAGCCCAAAATAAGTAATTAATTGTATTAGATCCAAAAGTAATTAATAATGTAATTTTCGGCTAAAATGTATTTAATTAGAAATTAATATTTTAATTTTTCTAATTTTAAATATATAAATATATAATTATTAAATAAAGAAAGTAAATAAAGATTTTTTTTAATTTATATATATATATATATATATATATATATATATATTATTTATTTATCTTTTTTATATTATAATAATTAGGAAATACAGAATTTCAATTTGAGGTTTGATGATCATAATTTTTGGGTCATAGTGTAGAAGGCTTGATGATTATACTTTTAGTTTGAAATATTTTCATTATTTTTGCATGATAATAAAAATTATCCAATTTAATTAAAATTTAACTAATTAAAACCACTTACTTCTGCTACGAGTTAGATTTAGATCTCACTCCCTGCAAACAACATCCTACGCAGGATAGGCATACTCCATCTTACGGGAAATAATTTTTTTAGCATATTTTATGAGTAGTATAATCATAATTTTCTATACCTATTTTTTATGAATATTTAATTTTGTGTACGATTATCAAACTATTTATCATAAATTGTGTTCATTTTCTTACATAATTTACTACTGAAAATTATTCTTATTATGCTAAAAATGTGATAGCCAGAGCATATAGAGACAAAATTATGTTATTTTTTAGTCTTCATTGAAAACGTTGAATCATATTACGTTTTCAGTGAAAACGTGAATCATTTAGGGTTTGATGAAGGGAAGAAAATGTGATGGTGAAGAACAAAGAAGAATCTCATAATTACTCAGAAAACAATGGTTTAATCATAATTATATCCGGTTTATACAGTACACTATGCTGACGATTGAGTCTACACTATAATGGTTTGTACAGATCTAGAATTGGAAAATCATATCTTGTTTGTACAGTACAATGGACAGTGAGGGAAAACAATGGTTTGATCATAACTAAATCTGGTTTATACAATAAGTTGATGAACGAGCGTTTTGGTTGTTATCAACATGGAGACTGATATCGGGTGTTGCAATTGGGATGGTGGAAAGAGAAGCTCAAATTCGGTATTGTATTTTACTGTACTGAATGTATGTACAGTTTCATAATAGAAACAAAACACAATGTATAAGTATGATGTTGTTATACAAAAGACACTAACGTACAGTTTCACAGTACGAGCGTTACACAATGTATGAGTAATATTGCTGATTCGTTGGATAAATTGTGGAAGATTCACCGGTTTGAGAAGAAAGACTTTGTTTTGTATGTTTTGATTTAGTGTGTATTATCTATTAAGTTTTTTTTTTCTTTTCTTTTTAACCGTTAATTATTAGGTGTGATCTTTCCCAGATGTACTCATATTTATTGTATTAAATTTTCCTTAACTGGTTTTAGTTTTTTTTTTTTTTATCATAAATTTCTCTATTCTAGTGACTATTTATTGAAAAAGTTATTTAACTGGCTAAAAATTAAAAAAAAAATAGCAAATTTGATGGATATATATATAATATCTATTCAATTTTGAGGACATTTTGGCCCTTATTTCCAGCATTTGACTGAGAAATGGCATAGGCTGGGCTGGCTATTTAAACTATTGGGCTTTCCGTCAACTTGCATTTCAATATGGGCCGTCACCATGGATTCCCTTTCTTCCAATAACATGTCAACACATAAGATCGTTTTTTTTTTTTTTTTTTTTTTGAAAGAACACGAGATGAAAATTGGCTATTGCTAATTTGGAGGAAAAGCTCCCTCACTCAAACCATAAAAAAGGAAATTATATGAGTCCCAAGAATTGAAAACAATCATCAACCCTTAAAAAAAATCAATTTTAATATGAAATGGTCATATCTAAAATTTATGTTGTCCACCAATTTTGAGTGGGTATCCTAAAGTAGTTATTTGTATAATTCCAATAATTTAAAATCTATCTACGTATTAAAATTAGTCATATTTACAAACACAATAATAGAAATTTCTTGTATTCTAAGGATACATAGTTTGTTAATGCTAAAGTTTCACAATTGGAGTTGGAGACATAATTAATTATTAGAAGGAAAAAAAAACTATTTTTATTTTGACATTAAACAATTAAAATAAGAGTAAAATGCAAATGAGACCCCTGTAGTTTGTTTCAAATGCATGAACACATCCCCTGTGGTTTGAAAATGGCAAATCACACCCATGTGGTTCCAAATGTTTTCATTCTACCCCTCCATTTCAATGTCATTAATTTTCTTTTAATCATAACTTCTTCGTTTGAACTCCGATTTGGATGATTCAAGATGTTTTGGAATCCTCATTTCAGTTTCTATGTTATGGTCGCTTAAAAACTTCTAAATCATCAATAACCAAAATAGTTAATGGTGTCAATCATGCCTAGTACTTTGACGTTAATAAACTCTTTTATTTATTAATCATTTCAAAGTTTTAAAGTTACTATTATGTAGAGCCTGAAATGAAGATTCTAAAATATCTTGAATCATCCAAATCGGAGTTCAAACGAAAAAGTTATGGCTAAAAGAAAATTATTGGCATTCAAATGAAGGGGTCTAATTGAAATTTTTTGGAACCATTCAAACCACAAGGGGTGTTCATGCATTTAAAACAAACCATAAGAGTTTCATTTGTATTTTACCCTTAAAATAAATAAACGAATACAGAAAAATAGGACGAGGCAAGATGGGATATGGAAGGGAGAGTCTAAGTGATGGGTGATGTTGTCATTTTTTTAGGTTGGTGCGTCAATCGGGAGTGTCTTGTAGGGGAAATAAGAAAATGATGTCTTAGAATGAAAAATGAAAATGATATCTTAGAATGAAAAATGAAAATGATGTATATGAAACTCATTCCTATATGAAAATAGATGAAAACAAACCTAAGAATGAGTTTGCGAACCCTCATTCTTATGATGGGACTATTCATATTTTTTAAAAAAATTAATTTAATATATTTTTAAAAATTGTATTATTTAAATAATATATTTTTTTCGTGTTAATTTAGTCATTTTCCTAAACCGTTATCAAACAAATATTAAATTATTATCAAACTAGACATTACCTTTCTTAATAATGAAATATATAATAATAAAATGTGTCACTTTACGTAGGATGGGCCTATTTTTAACTATATTTGTTTTCTTATATGCTTTTTTACATAGCCTTGAAGATAAAGGGATTGTCAAAAGAGCTATGATTTCAACTTGAAAAAGCAAAGGGCACTATAAAAAAAATAAAAAAGACTTTGATTTTTTATCCTTATCACACACATACACCAAATTCCCTTGAGGAAAGAGATGGCTAGTTTGGCTATATTCTTTAACCCTTTTGCTGCCTCGCATATCATTATTATATGTATAATCTAATTTTGTATAGATACCTTTACTTGTGCGTGCGTATTACATTTTTTATGATTGGTTTTGGTAAAAGTGAAGAAATAAAGTGATCAACACACACGAGGGGTCACTTTACATTTTTTTTTAATAAACAAACTTCACTCTTTCTATTCTAAGGTAAATAAAATTTCATTGGTTTTCATAGAATTTAGACCCTATCTTTTTAATAATGACAATTAGAACTCTAGGGATTCAAATAATGATAGGTATATTATATACTATTTGATTATGATCAATTTGATTTTCTTTATCGAAATAATTGGTATTAATTGAATTGATTTTAATGTATCATGTGATCAATATCTAATGGGTTGAGTAATAATTGAATATAGAAAAATGTGAGGATATAGTTTTAGAAGAAAGGTCAACTATGTTCTATTAAAATATTAAATTTTTAAGTAAACACAATTATGTGTTATCATCTTCAATTACTAAAGTAGTTAGTATTTAATTAAGTCTTATGCTCTCATTTATATCAAATTTTTTTCCATAGAAAATATACAAAAATAATTATTGAACATATATTTATAAATTTCAACATTCCTAGTTCATATGATTGAAGATTTATATTTCTATTTGTATAAATTAACTTCAACATTCTGTAATTATATTATATTATTTCATTAGAAAAAACAAAACTTCATACAAGACAAATTATTTTATTGTAATATCATTATTTTTAATCAAAGTTACGAATAATTAATGATTATTATTAGCTTAAGGGTAAGATGGTCTTTTTTATTTATTTACTAAGTAGTCTATTTAAACTTGTTCCTCTATAAATATGTTAAATCACAAGCTAATAGGTAAAGTTAAATTTAATCATATATCTCAACACTCTCCCTCAAATGTAGAATTTAAATGGGAGGAAATGTCATCATAGGGGTTCGAACTCAGGACCTCACGCTTTGATATCATCTTAATAATATCTTAGACATCCATCTCAAAACAAATTTAGTAACGAGAAGAATAGTTTATGTATCTTATAAACTTTATCAATTTTCATAATCTTTCCGATATAGGATTCTAAACACTATAATATATCAATCTTAATTTAAGTAAGCCCCAATAAATCAACTTCACACTCATTTTTTCTCATTAAGTTTACACCTATGACAAAGTAAAAAAAACAAAAAAGTAGTGTAGTAAAGCACTTGGGATAGTGGTGTCTGTGTCTCGCACTAACTAAACTTTATTCGTTTATGTAATGATCTTTTAATCCTAGAGTGTATATAGTAAGATAATGGTTAATTAATTAGATGGTGATTGCATCTCTTGCCCTACGAAATGATTTATTTTTATCTTTTGTAATCTCTTTCTTACTATTATTAATGTTCATCATAATCACCGCCGTCCCATTTAAACGCCCAACCTTTGTTTGAACAACATATTGATGGTCTAAAGACTCTAGACACACTTAAAAATATGTTCAATTTAAATGCATTAATCTTTGAAAATTTTAGTGTGATATGTGATTTCGCGAGCAATACGTTGACGTTAATTAAAAAAAAAAAAACACCTCATTTCACCGACAATACCTTGCCAGAAAAATTATAAATTTCGTCGATAAAACTTCAATTTTTTGTACCTTTTTAGTTACAGGCATTTTCATTATATTTACATGATATTAACGATCATCCTAATTAATTAAGAGTTAATTATTTAACTAATTACTTTCTGTTGTGCGCTAGATTTAGTTCTCACTTCTTTCATGTATGATACTGGTTTTCTAGCTACTAAGCCAACTAATTTACCCATAGATCTTAGTTACAAACGAAATATTTCTGATGGTGAATTACTTACTGATCAGGCTAGCTTCTTTATTTAAATATATTTCGGTCATATAACATTTTTACTGTCCATAAATTGAGTTAGTGTGTATCTAAGCCTAGACAGTCACATTTGAATGTTATTCATAATCTTTTGTAGTATTTAAAATCATCTTCTGGCCAAGGACTTTTGTATTCTGCTACCTCCTCCTTGCAACTTTGTGCATTCATTGATTCTGATTTAGTCTCATGTTCTGATTTGAGGAAATCAATTATTGACTTCTGCATTTTCTTAGTAGATCCTTTTATTTCATAGACTTCTTGAAAACGAAACAATCATTTCAAAAGACCTCTATCAAAGCCGAATATTGTGCCCTTATTACCAATTTAGTGAAGTGGTTTGACTTCAACAGCTTTTACAATGCTTTCATTTTGCTTTTTTACACCTGTTGTTTAGGCAGCAATTTCTTCCAATCTAACTTTTCATGAGCGAATAAAGCATATTGAGAATGATCTTCATCAGTAACAAGTTCATCGATTGAGCAATCAAACTTCCTTTAATATGAACTGACATCAAACTAGCTGATATTTTTTCAAGACTTCTTCGATTTCATATTTTCAGTCATTACCTATCCAAGATGTCAATATTAGGTCAACACATTCCATCGTAAGGGGCTGTGTTAGACCTTATTTCTCTGATTTAATAAATTGAATTCATATACTTATGTTGGGATTAATTAATCATAATCAAACCAAGGTAAATCATAAGCTTAAGACACGGTTTCGTGTGTTACAACACTGACAGCTCGACAGGAACAAAAACGGCAGGATGTAAATGCGCAGAACTCTCAATTATGCTTCCCAATTATGCAGGAAACGAAAATTGTTGTTGCAACACTTAAGGTAGAGACTGAAGACACTATGACAGAATTATAAAGAAAGGGAAAGGAAGAGATCGACACGATGAAATGATTAACGTGAGAAACCTCCAACTGGTAAAAACTCACGGGGCCTCGCCCAGAAAAAGTCCACTAGAATCGTTAGTCGTTCAATACAAATATAAATCAAAAAGCACAAAATAAATAAATAAAACTCCCTTCTTTGTTTTTGTCTTTGATTTCTCCTTGTAACAACGATGTCTACAATGGATTCGATCACAAGCTCCTCTTGTGACGATTTGATTCAAGAACCTCCCGTTCTTGTTTTGATCATACCGCAAGCTCCCCTTGCGGATTTAGATTAAGGAACTCCCTTCCTTGATGTGTGAGTAAGACGGCTTCTTCCTCCCGAAGAATCAAATCACTTTCCAAGCAATTACAATATAAAATATTTAAAATACAATTCTCACAAAATGCACTCTCACATAAATATTATAATAAGCACAATAGGCTAATAAAAGTGAGAGCAAATATAAGAAACTTGATTGCTCAAGCTAATAGAATAGTTTTCATCTTATAGGCAAACAAATGAAGAAGGCTCCAAATATGTCAAAGTACATTCTGGTAGCTGGAGCAGTTGCAACAGCTTGTCCTTTGAATCAGCAAGGTAAAAAAAAAAAATTTCCTTGAATAAATTATCAATTTGAAATTTCAATTATTTTTTCCTTACACAATACATGAAATCCGAAAATCAAATATTCTAAATTGAATTGGCTGATATTAAACAATAATGGATTGATTATAAAAAGTTGTCAAAATGTCCATTTAGAAAACTTCCATATACATAATTGAATTACGTAATTAAGATCCACAATTTACTCAAACTTCCCATTTAAAAAAATGCCCAATTAATCAAGGGTTAAATAAAAACAATTATTTCTTAAATGAAAATAAGGAAGTACATATTAAGAAAATTTTAATAAGTTTTTATCTCAAAATAAAATGCCAAAAATAAGTATTAAATATAAAACAAATATTTCAACAGGCTGTATTAAATATCTTGTAATGATTAGTTAACTTGTTATAATTACATTTTTAAGTTTCTCTTTGTATAAATATCAATCAATTCATTTCTCTCTCATTTTGTGAGGATAGAGAGTGTATAAAGTTGAAAATTTTGGACATATAAAATGATGATCACTAAATGTTTTTTTTTCCTTATTTGGGGTTGGAGGGATATGAACCTATGCCCTCTCTAGGAGTTTGGATCTTAACTACTAGTTTTTGCCATTTGGACTTCTTAATGCTGGTATAAATATTTTCAAAGTAAAAAATCATTTTTATATAATATACTAGGGGAGGATTCAAACCTATTTAGAGGGAAGACACGTGAATTTTTGAGTTGTGCGCTTTTATGGAAAAACATCTTTTCATGGATGCATGGAATCCCTAACATAATTAAAAAAAAATTCCACTTTTTAGTTTGGGACTAATGATATTATTTTACTTAAAAAGTTGGAATTTCGACATTGCTGAAAGTAATTTTCAGTAACCAAAACATGATTTTGTTGCTAAAGTTACTTTTCGGATATAAAAAAATATTTTACTAAAAAAAAGAGAATCTTGAGGTGGGAATTTTTCTTAGATTTTTATTTTTTTAGATGATGACACCATTTTGTTACAAAAAATTATAGGCTTTTAACGGGGGAATTAGTTAAATAGACATGGCAAAAAAATTTAACATTATTCATAAAACAAATTCAACAACAAAAATAAGATTTAGGGTTTTTAGGATTTAGGGTTTAAATTTTTTAGAATTAATCTTTTAGAAGTTAGAGTCACATTATATAATAGTTTTATTAAATAATTTCTTACACGTAAGAGTATTGGACTAAGTTATATGTTAAGAAGAGATATATCTTAACAAGAGCAATAAACACATTGAATTAACTCATCACACGATAGCCAATCACATGTGACTACTCTAAAGACGTTTGATATATGTGAATAAGATTTTTGTGGTGAGAATGAAATCGGTAAATTATGATTTAAATGTTTGTTTAATTATTATCTAAAATCATTTTTATCTTATAAAAAAAAATAGTCAATTCCTATAAAATTAAATCCGTTCATAATTTTTTTGTTTTAAAGTTTCTCCATTAGAAATTAAAAATCAATTATTTTATAATTTCAAAAATAATCATTAAAATTAAAGAAATTAAACTAAATAATTAATTTTTATGTTAATTATATGTGTGGGATTGAGATGCCGATATCCTATAATATTTGTTAGTTTTTTTAATCCTTAACATCTATATCTCTTTTCCACATACTGCGAGTTTAAAGTTTTCATCTAATTATAAGGGTTTTCAAAAAATGACATTTCAAAACCAGTAAAAATTTTAAAATATTTTAAAAATGACATTTCTCAACCAATCTCATATTGAGATAGGTTGAATCTTAGTATTATAAATGTTATTTTAAAATTATTTCAAAATATTTACTATTTTTTAAATAACTCATTAAAAAATGTCATTTATTGAATTTCCCTTCTAACTATACAAAGCTTTGTTGACTAAACACATTTAGATCATTAGGATGATTTTAAATTTTAATTGTCTATTTTAAGGGGAAAAAACATTGTTTATTAAGAATATATTTATTTTGTAATCTATTTTTAAAATGATATCTAGCTTTTTTTTTCTTTTTTTCAAAACTTTCAAAAGTGTTTTTTTATTAAACGTATTGCTACCATATAGTGCAAACTTCCTTATTTATCCAAGACATAAATTTAGTATAAACCACAATAAACGGGAATAATTATACCATGGTTGGAGCTTTGTGGACAAGAATCTCAGTTAGAAACTAAACCTAAGGTGTAGATAGAAGTTGATTTCAAAACAATATCAAGTGGAAAAAAAATGCAATACATCTCTTTCATAGCCTTACATGAAAACGATGCAAAAGAGAGAAACTAGTTACACATATAAATTATTAGGGAAAAAAAAATCTCACTAATTAATTAATTGATTTTTTTTTCTTTCAGAAAAAAAAAAATCTTAATCATCCTCGGCTTTTCATCTGTCAATTCAAGAGTTGTGTACGTGTAGCCAAGAATGAGGCTTTCCTTTACTTACTGAATTTATTGCGAAAACTTACTAAACATAACAAAAATTCAAAGAGGATTTGGTTTTCATTGATATTTCAAGATCTTATGTGGTCCTTTGCCTTGTGTATGGGAGCAAAAAAGGTCATTCACTTCTTGACTTATCAGAAACTAACCAGACAACTTATAGAATTGAAAAAAAATAATGAATCAATGTCCCCCACACTTCATATTTTACTCATACTTTCATAAATCAATCTAAATCGATGAAAAACTATATATAAAAAAATTACAAAAAATATTGTTCATTTCATTTTGAATTGGAGTGGAAATTTGTATAATTGAAAAATAAAAATTCTCTAGTTTAATATAAAGAATATTGATTTATATCATTTTTAGGGTTGTGTTAGAGTAAAATGACTAAAATTAAAGAATAAGAAGGAACAAGGGTGTGAAAATGAGTAAAATGACTAAAATTAAAGAATAAGAAGGAACGAGGGTGTGAAAATATATCATTTTTAAAAAGGAATTCATTAAGAAGCAATAGTGGGTCGAAAAAGTCTTACAATCTATTGTACAGAGATTTTCTATCCCCAAAAAGAAGTGAACGAAGACATAAAATGTGTCAATAGAAGAGATGACAGTCTGTTTAATTAAGTGGAACATTGTCCGCACATTACACTTCATCAACGATAAATATTTTGTTATATATTCATGCACCTGAATATCAATTAATAATGATAATTACTATAATATAATAATTTGAAGAAAAATCTTACTCAAATCCCATCATGTTGCCTAAAAAAACCTACTAGATATAGACATGACAAAGTCATAGTCCAAGCCAAGGTTTGAGAGTGGACAGTTGGTTCCACTTTAGCAAAACCAATGGTGACTTTTCATGAGACTTTTGTAGCTTAAAAAAATGGTAGGTGGAAATTGTATTTATTAGAACTTTGGTCCCCTTTGCTTTTAAAGACCCCCACAAATTTAATTCATCCATATTACATCTTTTGAATTTAATTCATTCTAGCTCCTTTGTTGTTGGTCCATCTCTAACTTATAAACTATATTTCTTCAACTTGTCACTAAGGGAGGCATATTTGGCAAATCAATTAGGTTTAGTGATAAGCATATATATATATATATATATATATATATATATATATATATATAGAGACTATTAGATATGAAACTGATATATTACCACCAAAAACAAATTATATAGTAAAGTTAAAAATCATCTAATCAATGGAGATTTAACTAAAAAAAATGTGGATGGTTGAGAATGGATTAGAAAAATGAGAAAAATATGTCGAATGTAAGGGGAAAACAGGCCACCACAACTCCACATTGGTATGATATTATCCACTTTGGGTCAAGGCCTGCATGACTTTGCTTTTGGTTTCACCCAAAAGGGCTCATACCAATGAAGCTGTACCCTTCCCCTTATATTCTCATGATCATCCCCTTCTCTAACCGATGTGGGATTTTGTTCGCCCTCAACAATCCTCTCCTCGAACAAATATCCACCGAGCCTCCCCTCCATCTGTCCACTCTATCCAGGCCAACTCTCTTTCCGGAGCTCACCGTCTGTCCACTAGAGCCCACCATGGATCAGGTTTCCGAGACTCCTCATCTTGTTCGGCACCTGAGGATTCCACCCACATCGTTAGGACCGGGGCATGGCTCTGATACCATTTGTTGGGAAAAAACACCTTTCCCACATTCACCGCTAGGAATAAAAGAAAGAACTCGAGAAAAATAAGGAAACAAACACAATCAAAAGACACAAGGATTTATACTGGTTCACCCAAATTGGCTACATCCAGTTGCTACCGCTGCGGATTTCACTATGATGAATCAAGAGTTACAGTGAAAAATATTCAATACACTTAACCATGTATTACGCTCAAAAAGCCCTCAAGAAAGTAAACCCTTTCTTTTACAATATTTCTCACACTCTCATAAAAGCCCTCCCCAAACCCAATACAAATACACTCACAGTATTTTTGGGATACATTTGCCAACAAAAGGTTGCCTCTATTTATAATACAAATAGCCTTGGTCACCAAGTATAATCTAACGGTCATAATTCATTCTTGCCCACCAAGCAAATCCAATGGCCACAATTAAGACTTGGTCACCAAGCAAACTTGTTGAGCAAGATTAGGGCTTTATCATTAATTTCATATACTTGCCAAATCCCAACATCGAAGCCATAGAGTTGAGACCGTCCGATTATGAGGTAAACCTTAGATTTGTTTTCTTCTTCTTCATTGTTATTCTTCACTTCATTAATCGCCTCCCTCTGTTGCGATTTTAAGAAGCCATCTTTGGTGGAAGTAAAGAAACTGGAGCCCTAATTATTATAAAGATTTTGAAAGCCTCAAGACTATGGCTGCCTTGGTGAGAAGATGAGAGAAGAGAGATGGTAAGAGGAAAAGGAAAAGGCTTAAAAAACAATAAAAAGAATGTGGGACCCATGATATTTTACCCATGGTTAGTTAGAAGAATTAAAGAATGTTAAAGGGATATTTGACTATTTGACCTCGAAATTTGAGTCCTAATGAAACTTAACCTCACTTTTTAATTTTCATAAATGAAATCTTATGCTGATGTCACTAAAGTGTGAAAAGATCAAACCCCCACTTTTTATATTGATAGAACTCTCCTCAACCTCACTCTATATTTCTCTTTGTTTAAACTCTAAATTTTTATCCAAAAACTCACAAGTCTCTCTTTCTAAACTCCAAACTTGTTACGATTCAATGGATGAATATCGAAAAAAACGAATACATCAATATCTTATTTGCGCGAAACGGAGTTCGAATGAAATTTTTTTTGAAGAAATAAAAATTTGGAATTTTTTTTACTGTTTCCTGTGATCTAACTGATGTTAAGCAATGATCTGTCAGGTCAGGCAACGATCGGTTAGATCATTGAACACTCAAAAAATGTATTTTGCTTATAATTTTTTTTACAAAATTGGAATTGCCACAAATTTAGATTCAATAGATAGATAACGAAAAAATGATAGAAATCAATATCTTATTTAGCGCAAAACGGAGTTTGGATGAAGAAATTAACACCAAAATACTAAATTTATGAAGAAATAAAAATCTAGAAAATTTTCTGGAAAAAAAATCGAGGGATCTAATTGATACCAGGTGAAGATCGGTCCGATCAGACCAAAAAAATTCTTTCTAAATTTCAGGGTTTCCAAAAAAAAAAAAACTGGGTTGGGATATACCCGATCCCAGTGTATGATCGATCCGATTAGACCAATCACATCCTTTTTTTTTTAATTTTCCAGATTTTAATTTCATCAAAATTTTTGTATTTTAGTGTTAACTTCTTCATCCGGACATCGTTTTAAGCAAATAAGATATCGATTGCTATCGTTTTTTCGATATCTATCTATTGAATCTAAATTTGTGACTATCCGAATTTTGTAGAAAAAGTTATAAGCAAAATATGTTTTTTTGGGCATTCAATTATCTGATCGATCGTTGCCTATGATCGGTAAAATCATTGCCTATGATCACAAAATTTCCAGATTTTTTTTTCTTAAAAAATTTAGTACTTTGGTGTTAAATTCTTCATCCAGACTCCGTTTTGCGCAAATAAGATATCAATTTTTTTTTTCGATATCTATGTATTAAATCTAAATTTGTTTCAATCCCCATTTTTTAGAAAAGGGTTATGAGCAAAATATTCTTTAAAAGAGAGTTATAAGAGAGATCGGTTTAACACGAAAAATCATACATTCGGTATAATGCAAAAGTGATAAATACTTCTTACATTCTTCTTCCTTGAATAAGTTTAGAGTTTAGAAAGAGAGAGAGTCATGAGTTTTTGGGTAAAATTTTAGAGTTTAGAGAGAGAAAGAAAGATAAGGTGTGGTTAAAGAGAGTTTTATTAATATGAAAAATGAGTTTTTGGTCTTTTCACACTTTAGTGACATTAGCGGAAGATTTTATTTATAAAAATTGAAAAGTGAGGTCAACTTTCATTAGAGCTCAAATTTCGAGGTCAAATAGGCAAATATCCCAATGTTAAATTGAATGGTTTTCTAACAGATTATGGTTTATTCATAGTGTAGGGTTTTTTTGTCAAAAAAAAATAGTGTGGTGGTCATTCTTGAAATTGAGTGAAAGTGCATGGGTCAATCTTGCATTTTACCCTAATTAATATTCATGATCTAAATTGACGAAATTAAAAAGGGTGTTTAGTGTATGAGAATGAGAATGTGATGCTTGGGAATGTGATGCATATTTGGTCAACAGGAATGAGAATAAGAAAAGTGGTTTGGTTTTTTTATTTAATTAACTTATATTTTTAAAAAATTAAACAATTATGTAAAAATAAATTAAAACTTATAATTATATTTTTCTTAAAATCACTTCATAATAAATTTAAAATCATTTTTTAATTAAAAAATAAACAATTAAAATTAAAAAAAAACTATATTTAATATTTAATATTTATTTATAGTGGGTTTAAGATACCAATACAAATAGTAATGATGAGATTAAAAAGCCTGAGAATGTGATTCACAAACCCCAACCAAACACCCCATCGGTATAAAACCCCCAAATATAGGGGAATAAATTCAAAAAAAAATATTTTCTTTTATCATGAACAACTCATAGTTGCCATTTTTCTTAAGCATGGGTGATTTAACCCTTATTTGTTTGTTTCTTTTTAGATACATATCTTTTGTTTTTGCCTTCAAAATACAATTAGTTCAAATGATAGAAAACAACGCCGCACCCTACATTCCTAATTGGCTAAAGCCTACCTATCACAAAGGAGAGGTTTCATTCAACTTTTCTGATTGATCAAAATAATAAACGTATTATCAGTCAAACTTGGTATAGTGTTGATTTAAATATGGATATTTTTAGTTAACTAAAGGTTCTCAAATTTTAATCATCAATGTAATCAGTATCATCAAATATTATATTAATATTTAGTCAAAAATAATTTATTAAAAACAACCTAAAATTAATATCATAAATTACTTCAAATAGAGTATTTTGAATATGTATTTTTCATTTATATCATTTTTTTTATTTTCTTTTATTTGAATAAAAGATTTAGTTTTTAATAATTTCATTGCTAGGATGCAACAAATTATTGAAAATTAAAAAAAATAGCAACTATGAATTTAGGGAGGAGGAAGAAGAAGAATTTAGGGTTTAATCCCGATTTCAGTTAATTACGAAAATGCCACTATGCAAAAACGATCATAACTCATTCATCGGGGCTCAGAACGACGAGCCGTCAGTTGCGTTGGAATCGTAATGACGAGACGATCCACATCATCTAAAAATATTAAATTAAACTTGTGGTTTTAATTTGGAGGTTTGAGAAATTACTAAAATACCCTTACTTGGTAACGGGTCGTTACAAAATAAGAGTTGAGAAACTTGATTTTAACATAAAAGGTCTTAAAAACAACTTGAGTTTATACCCGGATAATTACTCAAATTAGATAGAGATATCAATTTCTTAATTATAAGTGAATCTTGATTTAACGCTCAAAAGAGGTAATTGAGAATTTATGTGTCACATGAACTTTTTATTCTTAGTTGAATAAATATTTTATTCTATAAATTAAAGTAGTGAAATCGTCATTCTAGAGCATGTCTCTATTATTCTGTATCATTTATTTTGGTGTTTAGTTTTTGTTAATTTTATTAGATATGCATCCAAATCTGGTTTCTAAATAAATTTTGGTTTATATAACAACAATATTTAGATAGTAATTAAATTTCTAATCCTTGAGGATGATAACCTTTTTCACATCACTATATATATCGAATATGGAAAAATCAAATTACAGTTCTTTCAGAATACTTTTTCCGAAAATTCATAATATAAATGAAAAGTGCTATTTTTGAAACTCTTAAAACTTTTGCTATCTTTGAAATTTATTAGCCTAAAATTGCAATTAGAAACTAAAACCACTCATTTGATTACAAGTTAATTGTTAATTTAATTTTTAAACTTGGAGTTTAAATTATGTGAAAAAGTGGATTAAAGCATGCTAAAATATGACTATCGATATTGATTTACGGTAAAACTGAAATTATGAGTTTTCCATGTTGTTGTTGGATGTATAAGCATATTTTGGGTGTTTAAGGTTACATTGAATGTTTAAAAGTGGATTAAACATTGTTAGTTAAGAATTACTGCGGTTGTCTGACTAGTGCCCTTTAGGTCGATAAATTTAAGCCTAGGTGGTTAGCTAGTCGATATTTGATCTCTGAATCGATTGTGGTTATTTCCAAACGTATAGGAGCTGTTGTGGGAGTGATTTTATAGCCGTTATGCTGCTAGAAATTAGTTAGAAATTTAATTATTTTAGAATGTCCTAAAAAGGAGCGAAACTACGCTAGTTTAGGCTAGTTTTGCTTCTAGATTTGACAATAATTGGGAGTTATTGAAAGTGAACCCAAAATGATTTTATGAGTGATTTTGGGGCGTTTTAGAGTGATTAAAAGGAGAATTTTCCAGAAATTAAGTTTAGGAAAGTTCGGCCTAAAAAGTGAGTTGTTTCAAGAATTTTGAGTTTAGACTCAATTTGAGCATCATGGTAGTGATGAGTGAAATCATATTACTTAAATACCTCGGGTAATATGGTAGTAGGTTCGCTTTAAGCAAAGGTCTTGCTTAAAGAAGAATATTGCCGTTAAGGGAGATTATATGGTTGTGCACAACTCTATAGCACTTAACGGGGCAGGTTCATTCCATTCGTACAATGGAAAAGAATATTTCTCGTAACGATTTAAATTGAGAAAAGAGTATTTAAATTCCTTATTGAGCGTAGTCTCTCTTTGTTCGCGGGCAAAGAGGAGATTAGAGGTATTAGTGAAAATTTTAAATCGAAAAGTTTTAAATAAAGCTGTTTCGAATATTTTATCTTGTTAATTTGAGGATTAAGAGATACACGTATGTATTGGAATGTTGTGATTAGATTCCGAGTGTTTGAAGTAAGTGAACTTTCGGAAGACGGTGAGGCCGGTTATGGACTTAAAGTGTTAGAAAAATCTCTCATGGCATGATTTTATTTTTAACATTTTTCTACTCATTGGGCGTAGCCTCATGATGCTACAACTTTTTTTTTTCAGGTAAAGGAAAGAAGAAACTCGGTGGCTGATGATGTTCGAGGCGGGTGATTGGTTGGCATGGATTTGCAACGCCGGAGAAGTCTTGTTCTTTATTATTTGTTTTCGGGGATAATGTCTTTTGACTTCATGTTTTGTTTTGTTTTTAAATAAGTATATTGAATATACTTTTATTTGAGAATTTCTAAACAATGATTCGAGATTGTTTTGTTTTGATGTTTTGAGGTTTTTAAAGTCAAACTGATCGGTTTAGAATTGTTATTTGGTTTGATTTTAAATGAAAAGAACTTGACTTTTGTTTTAATTGCTTCCGTTGTCTTTAAATTATAAATTCCATGTATTTTGGGATTTTTGGAAATTTCGGGTTGTTACATATTTATCCTTGAGTTATGATCCGAAGAGCCAATCTTAATCCACTTCTCCTGAGCATTATATTTTAGATTCAAAATTAATTAATTTATGGCAGTAAATTAAAAGTATTAAGAATATAGGAACATAAATAGACCAATAAATTTGCATTCAAAGGCCAAAACAAAATATTCAAATTTCGTATGAGAGACACATCACTAAAGTTCTAGCGACACGTTGCTTCTAGTTCACTAAATTATTAAAGTTTCAATCATTTACTAAATTGTTTACTTTTAATATTTACTATTTTATTTTACTTTGGGTTAAATAATTGTCATCTAAACGATTTTTTAGGAACTAAAATTCTCATATACTGTATTGGCTATACACCATAACATCAAAATAGTTTATTTTTTCTAGTTCATTAAATTATAATTCAATAAATTAGTGAATAGGTTAATAATTAAAAGTAGTGACATAAATAAAAATACATATTTAAAATAATGTGAGATAATTCCTGAAAATCTTATGAATGAATTTTAGGGACAGTTGCAAATATAGCAAATTTTTTCCATGAGAATTAGTGATTAATCGTGATCAATACTAATTCTTGAGACAATTAACATTGATCATTGTTAATTACCGCTTCACAATGAAAAAATCTGTTGTATTTACATATACTTTTGAAATGTGCGCTACCTTTTAATATTTCCTTAAATTTTATCTCCACACTAGAAAGTGGAAACTCCTACTTATTTTTTATTTTTGTTAGTTTATTTATAACATATTATACGGTCCCATTCATTTTTACAATCCAATTAAAATAAACCACATGACAAACTTAGAAGAAGTTTCTATTTATTGGTGTGGTTGTAAATTTTTTCTAATTTGTATTCAATTTCAAATTCTTCTAGTTATCTTTATTGGTTTACGATTTTCTAAAAGCAAATTTTAATGTTCCAAATACTATTTTGCTAACGACCATATTTGGTACTTATATGAAAATGACATAATTTCACTTTTTCTTTAACGTGACTTCACGTGTCATACACGTGTTTCTTGTTCCTTTTAGAAATTTTATTTAGAAAAGAAAAGGAAAAAGTAAAATTGCACAAACACACCTTAGGATAGCATCAAACTTCTAATTAAAGAAATTTACCCTCCAAACTTAATAAAATATTAAATTAACTTATTTAACTTTTAATTTAACCTATCATCCATTAAAATTATTTAAATTGAACCAATAAATTTCTTCATTTTTAAAAAATTTTAAATTTAAATTACCTATTTCCCTAAAGGTCGCTCTACCACAACTCCACCTCCATTTTAAAGGTAAAATGCAAATGAGACCCATGAGTTTTTTTGTCAAATGTATGAACACTGCTTGTGATTTGAAAATGACAAATCATTCCCCCGTAGTTCAATATTTTTTCAATGAGACCTCTCCCCTCCAACGCCATTAAATTTATTTTAGTTATAACTTATTTGTTTGAACTTCAATTTAGATGATTCAAGATGTATTGGAATCTTCATTTTGAGCTCTATGTTACAGATGCTTCGAAACTACAAAATCGTCAATAAAGAAAATAGTTGATTATCATCAAAATACTAGGTATGATTAAATCCATTAACGATTTTGGTTATTGATGATTTACAAATTTTGAAGTGACCATAACGTAGAGCCCGAAATGACGATTCCAATACATTTTGAATCATCCAAATCAAAGTAAAATGAACAAGTTATGACTAAAATAAAGTTAATGACATTGGAGGGGAAATATTTTATTGAAATAATTTAAAACTACAAGGGTGTGATCTTTCATTTCAAACCACAAGAGTTGTTCATACATTTGGGAAAAACCCAAGGGGTGTTATTTGCATTTTACCCTTAATTTAATTAATATTTTTATATTTCTCCAATTTTTTTATTATTAAAAAAATATTATAAATTAAATTTTAAATAATTACAATATTAATATTATCACCCCAAAGTGTATACTAAAAATATTTTTTTTAATATCATGCAGATAAAACTAGGTTGTAATTTATTCTATAATTTCTATTTTTTTTTACGTTTATAATAATATCAAGTTAATACAAAAATTAAGAAAAGGTATAAAAATAAAAAAAAAATATAGGCAAAATGTTACATTAGTCATAATCATAATATCATATTAAGAAATATAATTAATATATAGAAACCACTAACCAAAAATCTGAAGTGGGCTCCACTCATTCACAGATATAAATACCTCAGTTGCCATTTCTTCCCAAAGTTCTTCCCTTCTTTCTCCTTCATCATAAGCTTTCCTCACTCTTCTTCAAAACTATTAATTATATTTTAATTCTTTCAGTTCTGGCAAGCAATGGTCGACGTAGACCGGAGAATGACCGGACTAAACCCGGCTCACATAGCCGGGCTACGAAGACTCTCTGCCCGTGCCGCTTCCGTTACTCCTTCACAGCCGGCACGTTCCGGTCTTCTCTCATTCTCATCTTTAGCTGAAAATGTTATTACCCATTTACAGAAAACCGGTATAGAAGTTCAACCGGGGCTTTCCGTGGCTGAATTTGCTCGAGCCGAGGCCGAATTCGGTTTCGCTTTCCCTCCTGATCTCCGAGCCGTTCTCTCAGCCGGTTTACCGGTCGGTCCTGGATTTCCCGATTGGCGTTCTTCCGGCGCTAGACAACATCTTAGAGCAACCCTTGATCTTCCAATCGCAGCTATCAGTTTCCAAATTGCGAAAAATACGTTTTGGTCTAAATCTTGGGGTCCAAAACCATTAGACCCAGAAAAGGCTTTACGTGTTGCTAGAAATGCTCTGAAAAAAGCACCTCTTTTGATTCCTCTTTTTAACCATTGTTATATTCCTTGTAATCCTTCTTTAGCTGGAAACCCAATTTTCTCCGTTGATGAGAATCGGATCTCTTGTTGCGGTTTGGATCTATCTGATTTCTTTGACCGAGAATTCCTCTTCCCTGATGCTCATCTTAAAAAGCAAAGATCATCCATCAGTGAAAAATCCGTCGCCCCCTCGTCTTCCAATTTCTCCCGGAGGAGTCTAGACACCGGAGGAGCTAGAACGCCGAGATGGGTCGAGTTTTGGAGTGACGCCGCCGTCGATCGGCGGCGTAGAAACTCGATGTCGTCGTCATCTTCATCGCCGGACAGGGTTTTCGATATGCCGAGGTCGGGGATTCCGAAATGGGTCGATGAATATATTGAAAAAATTGGATTGACTTTGAGAGAAGGTGGATGGAGTGAACCCGATATATCGGAGATGGTGGAGGTTTCATCCGCCGGTTTCTTTGAAGGAGCGGTGGTTTTGGTGGATAATCAAGCGGTTCTTGATGCTTTGCTTTTGAAAACTGATCGGTTTTCTGATGATCTTCGGAAAGCTGGATGGAGTTCTGAAGAAGTTTCTTATGCTTTGGGCTTTGATTTTCGACCGGAAAAGGAACGAAAACCGGTTAAGAAGCTATCCCCGGAACTTGTGGAAAGGATTGGGAAACTGGCGGAGTCGGTTACTCGGTCATAGTACGGCCATATCTTGTTCTTATCACAGCCCCAGATTCCTCATTTTTCTTCTTCATTTTTTTTTTGTAAATTTCAAGGTATTGGGTTGGGGAGGGGGGGTACAAAAATTCAAACGGTCCAAATTACATTACAATTTTTTGTTTAATGTATATGAATAATGATATGAACAAAAACAATATTATATGTTTTTTCTTAAATAAATATAGATATTATATATTTATTCCATCAATTTAAGCGTTTAACTAGCTAACCAAATTTAATATAGTTATACTTTTCCCTCAATAATGCTTTATAATGTTACATAAAATTGGAGGGGAGGTCACTCCAATAATATTGATTTCTGATATTTATAGAAAAGATTATCGACGTCTAATCGTTAAAATTATGTTTTGGTTAGCATTAGTGTTTCATTTCTCATGTAATTCTATGGTTGAATCTATCTTTTTCTAATTAAAAGATAAAATTATTTCAATTTGATTATATAATTAAGTTTTTCTTATGTTATGTTATAGTATTTCAAAAAATAAATATGCATTATTAAAGACAGCTCATGTAATATTAGATTTAAGCTAATAATAATATTTTTTTTTTAACTAAGCTAATAAATAATTTAAAAAAAAAAAAAAAAGTAGCTGAACTGTATGAGGGTATGTAAAGAAGTAGCAGCGCACGTGCGGCAAAGTTTAAAAAAGACGTTAAAGGGAGGGTCCCACAAGATTAGGGGGTAAGAGTATGAATGGGAGTGGGACAGCGAATCATCATATTCCTATGCAACCAAAAAGGGATTTCGTCGTTTAGCGTTTTGGAAAATTTAATTAGAAAAATCTTTTGTTTTGGATTATTATATAATTTATGATATGGGTTTAGATTTTTTTTTTTTTTTCTTTTTCTGGTTGGCACCTGGGAAAATGGGGGGCAAACTTTATTGTGGTTGTGTTCTTAGCTTTGAAATTTTCCCGAGAAAATCTGAGGGTTTTGATTTGGTTTTTCTTTTGGATAAGCAGTTTTTCCAGTTTCAGGATTGCAGGTTTCGATTGGAGAGATTTTATTGAAAAATGTAAAAAACTGAAAAAAGGCTGCTTTTTCCAGAGAATTATGGGCATGCGGTGGCCCGGTGGGTTCAATTTTCGTATTACAAAATTTATGGTCATTTTTTTTATTATTATTATTATTAAAATCTTTTTAATGTTGGACCCTATGGGCTTCTCAAATCTAAGTGCATGATCTTTTATATTTTTATTTATATTAAATGTTTTTTTACTGAAAATATTGAAAATGTTAAGTTTTATGTAAATAAATAGCTCAAAAAAAAAATATGGGAACATGTTTGAATCTCAAGTTAAACACACTAGTTTAAAAATCAAAAATAAAAAAAAAGCTCCACAACAATGCTATCTCATTTTTTAACATCATATAAATTAACTAACTATTTAACTATCAATATGAAGTATAGTCTTCTTATGTTTTTTTTTTCTTCTAAATATCAGTCTCTCATGTATGAACATTTCTCGATTTAATCCCTATCATTTTAAAAGTTTTAATTTTATCATCACAACTTGATTTTAATAAATTATTGCTTTGATTTTAAGAAATTATAGAACAATAAATCTATTATTTAAATAAAAATTTGATTGGAGTTTTTCTTAAATGTCATTTTAAGATTCGATATTTTAAAAAATAGTAAGAGTTTTGAAAATTTCTGAAAACAAAATTTCTCATATTGAGATATATCAAGATTGGTAAAATCTTGAAATGTCATTTATAAATTTTTTTAATACATTTGTTATTTGTAAAATTATACGGAAAAAAAACATATCACCTATTGAAACTTCTCAAAATTAAAAATATATATCCAAAATATACAATTTGAGAGAATTTTTCTTTAAACAATGAAAATATATTGCTATTTCTCTACTTACAATATTATGAAACCAATTATTGAAAATTTAGGCTGAAAGTGGATTGTAAGAAATAAGAATAGTAGAAGTAGCTTTCAGCCTTTTACAACCTTCATAGTCTCATGGCATCACCGGTTTTTGCGGAGGCTTGATTTTATACTTTTTTATTTTTTTTTTAAGAGAAAGAACTGAGGTTGAGTTGGAGCTTTTAAAATAAGCCATTTTGAATCACATTTAAATTACTATTTGTCCGTCACCCCACTTATGATATATTATTTGCAAACTCACATGTGATGTAGCTTAGCTTTAAGTAGAAAAAAAATATAAAAATAAATAAACAAACCAAAAATTTTAAAATATGAATCATTATTTATTATATTAACAAACTTAGTATATATGGTCTTCTAATTTTATCTTTCACATTATTGGTGAAGAAAGTCAATCAGTCTTTTCAATTTTTTAACTGTTCATTTTAATCATTTTTTGCACTACGTCATTAATTCTTATTATATGTTAAATTAAATATATATAGGATTTATTTCGGAAATAAAATAAGAGATTTATATTTTTAAAAGCTTTTAATAAAAACAGTGAGGTTGTTATAAAATTTAAGGTTGTTATGTTGCTATTAAAACTTCAAAACTATAATACTACAGGTTCTATTTTAGGATAACTTTTAAAAAATTGAATGGTTATAAAAAATATTTTCTTTATTAAAACACTTTTAAATATTTTAAAATTAATTCTAAAAGGATATAAAATGTAAAGAAAAATGTCAATTTTCAATTTCAAAACATATATGTACTTTTAAAAATATTTCCAAACATCCACTTAATATTTGAAGTAGGTAGGTCCAAATAAATTTAAATCCACATGTTTAAAAAAGAAAAAAAATAAAGTAAGAAGTTTCTAAAACTATCTAAAATCAAGATAAGATTGGAGCAATTTAAAAGGCAATTTAAACAGTGGCAGTTAATTATTTTGCCACCTTAAAATTCATCCCTCTTCCTACACGCAAACTCTCATTCCCTTACCTTACCACCACAACCCAATTCCCTTTCTTTAATAGTAAACCGGCTCACCATTATTATTATTATTGAACAAAATAAAACATGCAATGCAAGAACCTGAGGTGGCAGTGGGTCCACTGTGGCCAGCTTGACTGATTAATCAAATTTATTTATTTTATAATCTATTATTAATTAATCTCCTTGATGAGTCCATTAATTTATGTTTGAATTTTGAATTTGCTTTATGGGTTTTCTATGGTAAATGGATTATTAAAATATATGGTAAAATGTAAATAATGTTGGTCAAATACAAACACATCATCTATAGTTAAAAAATGAATATTTTTATTTTTATAGTTTTAAAATTATGCAATTTGACCTCTCTTCACTAATGTTTTCAATTTTTTTTAGTTATAATTTTTTCGTTTAAACTTTGATCTGGATGATTCAAGATATTTTTGAATTCTTGTTTCGATCTCTACGTTATGTTCACTTCAAAACTTATAAATCAATAATAAATGAAAGAGTTATCATCATTAAAATATTAGGTATAATTAAAGTTATAAACACTTTTATTTACTGATAATTTATAAGTTTTAAAGTGACCATTATGTAGATCTTGAAACAATGATTCCAAAACATTTTGAATCATTTAAATCGTAGTTTAAACGAAAAAGTTATATAACTAAAAGAAGTTAACAACGCTAGTGGAGATTGGTCAAATTATATAATTTTGAAACTATGAGGGTATATATATATATATATATATATATATATATATATATATATATATATATATATATATATATATTTTTTAACTATAAGAGTGTGTTTGTATTTGATCAAAATCACAAGAGAGTTCTTTGCCTTAAGAATAAAATTTATCTTTTTTTTTTTATCTCGTGAATCTATTGCTCAATTACTTTCTTTTATTTTTACATAAACATAGATTTTTGTAGTCAGAAACTCATAGATTAAACTTAAATTATATAAACTCAAAACTTTACAAATCTAACTATAAAAATTAAGACTCTTCAAACCCGGCTTTCAAATACTACCCCATTAAAAAAGGGCGTATCCAGGCTTTATAGAAATTGAATTTTTTAGTATATGTTTTCTAATTTGCTCCCCGTAATTTTTATAAAATGAATATATAATTTTTTTTTCCCCGAAAATATATTTTTAACTTCTTCCCCTACATTAGAGTATAATAATATAATGACTCAGACCCAAAATAAATAGAGGAAGCAACCAAATATCGAAGCAACAATTAATTTTGCAACGGTCATTTTCACCAGTTATCTTCACCCGACCGTTGCTGATCACGTGCCACGCCACCACCGCCTATGTCTCTTTCTTTTCCCCCACGTGACAGCCGCTGTCCACTTCAATTAAATGAAGTACTACAAATGGACGAAGAAGATCCATATAATTTTACTCGAAGCAGATTCAAATATTAATACAAATATATAAAATCTTTTTTTAAGAAAATATATCATAGAAAGTTTCCTACATTTTAAATTTCATTCAATTATAAGTTTTTTTTTTTTTTTTTTTTTTTTTAATTATGTTTCGTTTCGATTTGATCACTTTGTTTTCAAATTTTCATTTTATTTGGGTATTTTATGATTTGACTCAATTTTCGTGTTTTTTTTTGGAAGTATCATTTCAGGACTTCTTTTTTTTTTAAATTTTTTCATTTTCATTTCGGTATTTTATTATTTATGTCCAGTTGGGTATTTTTATTTTTAGAAGTATCATTTTAAACTACTAGAATTCTAGCACGTGCATTTACTTTATAATAAAATACATTTATCAATTATAATAATTAACTAAAATTGTATAAATAATTTAAATTTATAACTTTTTATGTATTAAATAAATGTTTTTTTTTAATTTCGCAATTTCATTAGTTTTTTTTAGTAAAGTAAATTATCTATTAGATATTATTTTTAAAATTTAACACATTTTTAATATTATAATTTTATGTGGTCACAAAATTATCTTTATTATAATTGGCTAACTTAAAATATGAATCAAAATAAGAAAATGTAACATTTTCAATACTTGAGTAGACATTATTTAAAAAAACACATTGATATATATATATATATATATATATATATATATATCATACATATTGTGACTTTTAAACTTCTTTCGATTTTGTTTTTTTTTGTTTTTAAAATACGATATTTGATTATTAAATTGGATGTTGATAGTTACTACAAAATAATTAGTTTTATGTTATTTGTACCTTGAAATGTATTTTTTTTATAATCATTTTATTTTTAAAGTTTTTACAATTCTAGCACATAAAATAAAATAAAAATGAATTATTATTATGAAAACAAAAATTAGAAAATATTAGAATCATTGTTGCTTTATTAGAAGAAAAAAAATGCAAATCAATTATTGTAGATATAAAGTTCTATAACTCTAGTCTTCCATCGTGAGTGAAAATCTTGAGAAAGCTTTTCCTGTAAAATCTGCATTGAAAATTATAATCAATATTTCTAAACACATATATGAGTATTTAATTATCCAAGAAGAAATTTAAATTTTATAAACATTCTAAAATAATTGAATCACATAAATTTAAGAAGAAAATTAATATATATAAAATGAATGGGGTAAATATCGTACCTAGAGCTCAAGCCAACCAAAGATATCAACTACAAACATCCAAAAGAATACAACTTGTGTAGTAATAATGATGATCGTGCAATAATAAGAATCAAACTTAAATATCAACTTTGTAAAACATCTAAAAGAAAAATTATTATTAAAAACATTACATAAAAATAATTATTGGATAGAAATTATGCCAATAGATTCGGGAGGAAATATCAATAAAGTAAAACATCTACAAAAAAAAAACCACAAATTCGATTAGAAATTACATAAATTAAAAAAAAAACAACAAAAACACATAAGAATACACAGTAGGAATAAAAGTCTAATCTTACACATACCCTGATAATTCCAACCATCTTCAAATTACCTTTTTCTAAATAAATAAGTTAAAATGTGGTGAGAAACCATACTAGTGTATTTTTTCTAACATAGAAATATTTAAAAGATCGAAATATTTTTTATTTGATTTTTCTATGGTTTATAAATCTTTTTCGAAATGATTTTATTAACATATTATTATGTTCTATTTAATATTTAATTATTGTATAGTTTACTAATTTACATAATTATATGCCTTTTTATATAAGACGATTTTTTTAACATCTTTATTTTTAAAATTTATACTACCAAATAAAAAATAAATTGTTTATTCTATAAACATATGTTAGTTAATTTTTGCATTTATAGATTATTTATTTCTAATTTTAATTAAAATTTAAGAAATTATATTTTTTTTTCTCTTTGATTTTTAAACTTTTAAATATTTTTAATTAAAAAAAAGTAAATTTATTTAAATATTATAAAATATTATACCATTACTAATTCAATAAATTACATTTTGTTGTAGTTGTTTTTTTTTTAATCTTAACTGTTTTTTTTTAAACAATTTAAGTTTTTTTTTAATATTTTTTAAAATTAAAGCACCGTCACCTTTATTAAATCATTTAATATTTGAATACTTAAATATAATTTATTTTTCATAAATTGGTGATAAATCTAAACAATAAATTCATTTTAATATCACATTCATTTTCATATGTTGTACTTGTTTTTTCAATTATTTTATAATTTGATGTTGTGAAAACAATAAAAAAAACTAAGGAATTTATTTAATAAAATTGACAATTTCTTATTCAATGAAGAGAAATATTTTATTTATAAAAAAAAGAGAAATATTTTATTAAAAATATAAATAGTCATTTAATAGATAGTGGAGTATAAATAATAATGGTATTTTTAGTAATTTGAAGATTTTAAAGGGTATATATAATGGCATGTTAGTAATTTTAAGATTTTAAAAGGGGTATAGTAGTCCAAAAAAGTTTCTTAAACATCACCACTTTTATATATTAAGGATAAGGATAAGATGTATGTTAGTTAAATATTTTTAATTTTGATGAGAAATTGATATTACTATGAAATTAATGAGTCAAAAATAATTATATGAATGTTTAAAATAAAAATATATGAAATTCATTACTAAGAAAATATCAAAATTGGCATCATTAGTAATGATATGAACTATTAGTAATGTTTAATTGAAGTAAAGGAAATAAACAAAAACTTTAAAACTAAGTCACAATCAATCTCAACCTCAATCCTCTTACCAATTTTTTTTTTAATTATAAAGATTATTTTGATTTGAAACAATTGACAAAATACATAAATAAGAATTAAAATTTTAATATATAAAGACCAAAGTGATACAAGAAACAAAACTACATCAATTAAAATAATTAACTCACCTATAAAAATACCAAATTAAAATAAGAAAGATGTAACACACGCCAAAACTTCTATTTGATTTTGAGGATAAATTATATTATCTTCAACATGGTTTCGGTAGCTAGAGCTTAGCTTAATAGTAAGCATGTATTCATACTCTTAAATGCAGTGTACTTTTAGTGTATCAATTTTTATACCATACTTTTTAATAACATGTCATTTAAATATATAATAATTATAAAAGAAAATTATGTCATTCAAGGAGGCACACACATTTCCACCCAAAATAAAAAGAAATTTTTAAATAAAAAATCAAATGGGATAAATAAACAAACCTTTAATTTAAATATATCACATTTGTCTTCTAAATTGATTTTGTACCTGTTTTATCAGGATTGTTATTAACTTTTCTTCCATGAAAATGGCGACTCAACGCTATAGATTTTATAATACATTTCTCTATATTGGTTCTGATACAATGTACATGCAAAATAATAGAAATATCAATTAAAAACTCTCTAAATAAACGGAACAGTAAAGTTGGCAAAAACAATAA
The DNA here is from genome assembly GCA_028015215.1 of Gynostemma pentaphyllum. Lineage (NCBI taxonomy): Eukaryota > Viridiplantae > Streptophyta > Magnoliopsida > Cucurbitales > Cucurbitaceae > Gynostemma > Gynostemma pentaphyllum. The sequence continues at coordinate 54,034,765 of CM051352.1, forward strand.
TAATTACAATAAAATAATACTTTTTTTTTTTCTTTTTAAAAATTTTGGGTGGGAATGGGGAGAAGATGTTGAAGTAAAACCTGGGGTTGGGTGAATCATGACTTTTTAACTACAGTCCACATTTATTTACATATGTTTAAATATGAATTCATCAATTGATGAAAATTTCAATTTAAAAATAAAAAAGAAAAGATTTAACATAAGTAAATTACAAAATAGATAGTTCAAAATACCTACAGATGCAACTTTTATATTTGAAAGAAAAAATTAAATATTGATATTGCAATACTACAATAAAAAAGATGTTTTAATTTGAGATTGAGATTTGAGAGTTGAGAAATAATGCATAAGGAGAGCTTAGCTTACAACAAGGACTTATCAGTTAGGTCAAAGAGTAAGAAGTTGCAAACTCAAGTTTTCAACTTACATATCTTTATGCATTATGACAGTTGGTTTGAAGGAACATTTAAAATGCAAAGAAAATGCATGAAGGGTTTCACTTCCCATAATTCGTGACAAGTTAAACTTCAAGAAGACTCATCAAGCTCAAATTTACCAATTTATACGACATATTACCCAATAATTTAACATTCCCTTTGATGTGAATCAATTCACCAAAAAGTTCAAACTGAGAAACGTGTACAACCAGGGTATAATTGTGCACAAAATTTGAAAACTTCCTAAATTTTAAAAAATGAGCTCTTTCCTAAATTTTAGAAAATGGAAGATGTAATTTTTTTTTAGCGAAATTTTTTTTTTTTTTTTTTTTTTTTTTTTTTTTTTTTTTTTTTTTTTTTTTTTTGGGTTGGGGTAGGGGTTAAATAATTTTCTCCATGGAATACCCATCGTCATATGTCGAGAGCATACAAGATTGTAACGTCTCTATACCTTTTTTCATACTCATTCAGGAAAAAAAAAAAAAAAAAAAAAAAAAATTTTTTTATTTTAAATTACCCTCCTCCCCCAAATTGTATAAATCTAACACATGTTTGAATAAATGTGAAAATATTAACTTTTACTTTTAATATATTATTGGAAATTTTTGGATTAAGTTATTTAAATGGAATGAAAATATTATATGTTAATTATCAAAGGGTTTTAATTTTCCATTAAATATAATTACCTAAAGTTTAGCAATTATATGGACATAATTGATTATAATTAAAGGAATCGATAAAAAAAATAATTGTGAATTTATTGCCAGGATAGTCACAATCCACAATCCATATATAAATAAGAACCAAATTGATTGTGACTATCTTTACTGCAGGATAGCCACAATCCACAAATAAACAATAATCAAATTGATTATGACTATCTTTGCTGCAGGATAGCCACAATCCACAAATAAAGTAAAAAACAATATTAGTGATAAATGTATACAAACCATACATAAATCCATTCTAAATATGACTATTAAGTGTATTGCATGATTGAAATAAAGAAAAAGTAACATACCTATCAACGTCAGACATATTGATTCTTTAGCAACCTAGGAATATCAATGACGAATGGCACCTATAAATTTATAATACATATTAGGTTCTAAAATTGATAATATATGCAAAGGTATTGCAAAGAGTGTTCATGGTCATTATTAATAAGTGTGGTATGTGTTTAGGGGTTTTTTTTGTTATTAACAATCCCTCCTTTCCCTCCTCTTTTTATATGATGAGTAACAGAAGTTTAGGAATCGCCTCCCCCCCTTCCCCTTTTAAAATTTTAAGATTTTCAAAATTAGTTTCACAATGAGCAATTTTTTTCATTTAACTATTTATTAACAAAAAAGATACATCACATCCTATCCTTTTGTATGCTATTCTTATATTTGTAAACCACATAAAAACTGAGTGTATGCTTTTATTTCTTTCTGAAATAATAGAATTTGTAAACTAAATGGCACTCTAAATCAAACCTAAAACAACATTAGCATAACTTTTGATGCTAGGAATTATACACTTACTCTAGGATTAAACATGTACAAGGAATATGGAAAATTGAAACTAGTAAACAGAACAAAGAAAAAAAAAGAGTATCAAATCATTCATCAGCCCAAAGATAATAGACTAAGCCCATATTTTGATTAGCTTTTAGGTAAACTACACGTTTCAGCCATTAAAGAAAAGAAAAACCTAACATTAAGAAAAATTGTTAAGGATGAAAGAATAGATAGAGAAATTGAAGAGGAATCGTACCTGGTGGTGAGGGTTTTCAAAGTCAATCTATTTTTGGTGTGGATAGTAAAAAGAACATTCAATGATCGAAAAAACTGAAGAACATTTAATGAAAAGAGGAGTGAAATGTTGTTTCGATGAAAAGATGAGTGGCGCGATTCATCGGATGGTGCTATTCGTCGAAGCGGAGTGCGATTTGTTGCAGAGGACTGGAGTGTGATTCGTTTTAACCTAAAGGCTTTGATTAGAAATAAAATTAATTTTAAAATAACATTACCAACGCAAAAGCAATTTAGTCGGCAATCTATATGTATTTCGACCATTTTACAGATTCCTTGCTATTTTATTAATTAAAATATGAAAAAATATGATAGGTTTCGTTGTAAATTAATTATATATAATTTTTTTTATATTTTATTATACCCAACGAATTGGTTCGTTGGTATAGCATGATATTCGTCGTCAATACTTTTGCGCCATATGGCGCCAATATTTTATTGACGAAATTAACTATTTCGTCGATAATAGTTATATTTTTACCAACGGATTTATATTTCATTGGTAAAAATATGTATTACCAACGGAAATATTGTCGTTGGTAAAATATTCGTCGCTAAAACAACTGTTTTTTGTAGTGAAAAAAAAATTATAAATAAACAAACCTTTAATTTAAATATATCACATTTGTCTTCTAAATTGATTTTGTATGTGTTTTATCAGGATTGTTATTAACTTTCCTTCCATGAAAATGGCGACTCAACGCTATAGATTTTATAATATTTCTCTATATTGGTTCTGATAAATCTACATGCAAACTAATAGAAATATAATTAAAAAATATAAAAGTAAAGAAAAACAATAATAATTACAATAAAATAATTCTTTAAAACCTACCTACCAAATTTTATGTTTAAATATGAATTCATCAATTGATGAAAATTTCAATTTAAAAATAAAAAAGTAAAGATTTAAATAAGTAAATACAAAATAGATAGTTCAAAATTACAGATGAATTTTATATTTGAAAGAAAAAATTAAATATTGATATTGCAATACTACCATAAAAAATGTAATTTGAGATTGAGAGTTGAGAAATAATGCATAAGGAGAGCTTAGCTTACAACAAGGACTTATCGTTAGGTCAAGGAGTAAGAAGTTGCAACAAGTTTTACTTACATATGAAGTTGGTTTGAAGGAACATAACAAAGAAATGCATGAAGGGCTTCACTTATAATTTGTGACAAGTTAAACTTCAAGAAGACTCACAAGCTCAAATTTACCACTTTATAGACATCTCCCTAAAAAAATTACTAAAATTGTGCAAAATGAAAATTCCTAAATTTTAGAAAATGAGCTCTTTCCTAAATTTTAGAAAATGGAAGATGTAATTTTTTTTTTAGCGAATGAAAGGTGTACTTGAGCATAAAGATTGTAACGTCCTATATTTTTCTGGTATGTTTGATTAAATAAATATTATTTTCCTTTTAATATTTATTGGAAATTTTTGGATTAAGTTTTGGTGATTTATATTTAATTATCTTTTTCAGGAATTGAATATAATTACCATTTATCAATTATTGGAGATAATTGATTTAAAAAAATAAAATAAAATAAAATTTAGGAAAGTGGCGTGTAAATGAGAAAAACAGAAAAGAAGAGAACGTGAAAATTTTCCTCCTTCACGTGGAAAGCTACAGAGAATAAGGTAGGGCTTCTTCTCTTCCTCCTTGCCGCCACCCTAAAAGGGTTTCCGGTTAATCAATTTTCTTTCATTCTTTGTGAAATTAGGTGTGGATTTTAGTGGGTTTCCTTTCGACAAAAGTTTGGCGAAGATTGGAAGGTTTTCCATCGAGATTCGAGTTCAAGGTAATGGAAATTATATCTTCTAAATTTCTGAAAATTGGCATCAGATGTGACTAAACTCTTTAAAAATTAAAAGAGCATCCTATTCCTTCTTCAATTTCTCTCTTTCTTTTCAATTCCCTTCAAACCCTAGAAACCCTAAATTCACCTTTTCTTGAAAAAACTTTAAACCTAATGATGTATACCAAAAAGAAATACCGAAAAAACTCATCACATCGAGCCACCACAGCCGCCACCATCGCCACCACCACACGGGGCAGCAGGAGCCCCTAAGGCTGCTACTACCCGACGGTACAATCACCAAAAAGGGGGTTGTTTCGACTCCCTTTTTTTCTCTGCTTCGTCTCGTGTCGTTCATGGTCGTCTTTAGTAATTGGTTTATTGTTTTTAGATAGTTTTAAGTAGTTTATATGTTGTTTCAGGTGTTAGGAATCTTGAGAAAAGGAAGTTCAACTTTTGGGAAAAATGAAGCTTGAAGGTGAGTAGAATTGTGTTAAAAACTAAATACTTTCATGTTTGTTTTTCTCTTTCTTTAATAGAATTAGCCTCTGATTTTGGGCATGTTATTGGATGTTTTCATGCATGTTAAAGAGGTTTAGGGGCTGATTATATGATTTAAGAAATTAGGACAAAAGTATGCCGAAAATTTGGAATTAAAGAATGTAAATTTTGTCTATCGATAGAAATTTTCGGCTAAACTAAAATTATGATTTTCCATGATTCTATTTGGGTGTTCAAGCATGTTTATGAATGATTTATGTTGGATTAACCTTGTTGATTGTATTTATTGCGGTTGTCTGATTAGTGCCCACTAAGTCGATAAATTTAAGCCTAGGTGGTTAGTTATTCATTATTTGATCCTTGAATTGACTGTGATGTATTTCTAAATGTATAGGAGCTATTTTGGGAGTGTTATTATAGCTGTTATGCCACTGAAATTTAGTTAGAAAAATAGTAGATTTAGAATATCCGAAAAAGGAGGGAAACTACACTAGTTTAGGCTAGTTTCGTTTCTAGACTTGTAATTTATTGGGAATTGTTGGAAGTGACCCTAAAGTGGGATTTTGAGTGATTTTAGATCATTCTAAGATGGTTTAAAAGTGAAATTTATAGAATTTAAATTTAGAGAAATTTGGCCTATAAAGAGCGTTTATGTGAAAGGTTAAGCTTAGGCTTATTGAACATCATGGGTAGTGATGTTGGTGTATCATATTACTTTAAAATACCTTGGGTAATATGGTGGTAGGTTCGCATTAAGCAAGGCCTTGATTAATGAAGAATATGTCGTTATGGGGATTATTTAGTTGTGCACAACTTAAATAACACTTAATGGGGCAGGTTCATTCCATCCGTACAATGGAAAAGAATATTTCGTCGTAAGGATTTAAATTGTGAAAAAAAGTGTTTAAATTCCCTATCGAAGCTCTCTTTGGCTTTTTTTCAAAGAGAAGGAGAGGTTGGAGGTATTGATAGAAAAATTATCGAAAACTTTTAAATTGAGAAAAGGGTATTTAAAACTGTTTCGATTGAGTTATCTCTTTCATTTGCGAATTAAGAGATGTATTGGAATGTCATGATAGATTCCGAGTGTTTTGGTGTGAGAGAACATTTGGAAGTCGGTGAGGCCGATAATGGACTTAAAGTTTTAGAAAACCTCTCATGGCATTATTTTATTTTAACATTTTTCTACTTATTGGGCGTAGCCTTATGATGCTACAATATTTTTTTCAGGTAAAGGAAAGAAGAAAGTTGGTGGCTGATGATGTTCAAGGCGGGTGTTCGGTTGGCATGGATTTACTCGCCGGCGAAATTTATTTTTCTCTTTATTTATTTTTGGGATTTGATATGAATGATATTTTGTTTTGTTGAACTAAGTGACACTACAAGATAAAAAACACAACCCCACAAACAACAAAAAAAAAACCACAATAACCACAGAATGCAATGTCGTAAGGGGGGCATTAACGTAGTTGTCATGTCAGGCAAGGGGGGGTCGGCGGTTAACTAGTTTTTGGTATCACCGACGTGGGGGTTGTGATACACTTTTATCACCGACAATAACATATAGCGCGGTGATAATATCACCGACATGACATCGACATTCGATAAAGGGTATTGCCGACCAAAAGCCCCCCCGGGAATGGCCTTACCAAAATGTCTATTTTATGAGGCCATTGCCGATGTAACGTCGGCAATGTCCTTACAAAAAGTGCCAAAAAAGGCATAAGGTCGTCGGCAATTTTTCCCTTTTTTAATTTTTTTCTTATTTATACTCCCCTACTAGCAACCTGTTGTAACATTTATAAATTATAACTAAATTCCACAGAATTCCACAGCAAACATAACAAAATTTAAATTGTCTAAAATATAACAAACATAAACAAACAAACAACAATTTTTATAAGTGTTAAAACAATTTTTTGCAATTTAAAACACGAATTGTTTAACAAAGTTTGAAAAAGTAATGCACTAAGCATTACCCCCACCCCCACCCCCACGACCTTGAGTTGCTGTCCAATTGCGCATGAATTCTTCAAATTGTCTCGTTTGAATGGCCATGTCTTCTCGAAGCTTTCTTGTTTCCTCGTCACGACGTTGGTCTTGAAGTGCCATCTCTTCTCGAAGTTTCTTTGTCTCCTTTTCTAGTTGATAAAGTTATGCTACTAAATATGTGAACCTTAAAAATAAAATTTACAAACAAATACATACCATCTCGTAATGCTTTTTGACGTTCGATTTGGAACCTCCCTTATGCAAATATGGGAGTTGCGCTCGAGACTTAGAATTTTGTTCCGATAATTTCTACATATAACACAAATTTAGAAATGTTAGGTAACTAAAGAGATAAAAATTTAAACATATGTAGATGTATATAATACGATCAAATTGATATAATATAAACATATTATTTTACAAATACTTACCGAATACGATGTCGATCAGTCTAGAATCTCTTCCATTCAAAACTTTACTTGCAACCTCTAAAAAACACACAACTCCATCTATATACTCTTTTACAAAATCTATCTCTTAATTCCATCCAATTTCATCAACATTCGACCTATTTCAAATAAAAAAATTACTCAATTTAGAAATAAATACTAAACAATCGAAATAACTTTAAAAAACATATACAACCCTAAATAAAATCTTATAAAACATATATTTGACTAACTTTCTGATTAGCCATCTCCCAACAAACAAAATTATAAGGCCAAACATGCAACTTATAAAATAAATTCGTAACAATGAAAAAATGAATAGTAAACTAACCTTGATCCCGACATTTATATAACTACGATCAATGGAGATCACTGTAAATACAACAAAAATTGTTTTAAATTTAAAATAATAAACTATTTCAATCTTATAAGAAATAATCATAATTTCTAAAATAAAAATCTTGAAAAATAACAAAAATGTAAATCATAATTCAGTTATAAATCAATAACAATACAAACCAACAATAAAAACATCAATGAAATCAAAAATTCACAAAAAAATAAAACTATGAAAAAAGACCCTAAACTCATAAATCAATAAAATCCCCAACTTGAAAAAATTGAAAAAATCAATACAAAATATACAATTACTTATCAATTGTTTCAATTTTTCACAAAAACAATACAAAGTAAGAATATTAACATCCATAAAATAAGAAAATCATGAAAAAAATACAAAAATGAAAAAAAGCCCTAAATTCATAAATCGCTCAAATCTCAAACGATTTTGATGAAACAAAGCTTGGAAACATACCTAATATAGTTGATGATGAAAACCTTAGACTTGGAACGGAGAAAAACGGCCGAAAAATGAAGAAATTTGAAAAAAAAAAAGATGGGTTTTAGCGTTTTTTTGGTGCTGCAGCCGAGAGGGGGGAGAGTTTTTTGGAGAAGAAAGGGAAAAATGAGGGGGAAGTTGATGCAAAGGAGATTTATGTGGGGGGGTATTGAAAACGGGGGCGCTGGTAATGCTATGCAACTTACCAAAACTTGCGTTTTGATAAGTGGCCCCATTCTGAACATAGCGTCGGAATGGGAAAGGAACAATTTTAATAAGTGACCCCATTGCGACGCCACGTCGGAATGGGAGGGGAACAATTATGGGTTCTACGCCACGTCGGTAGGACCAACGTTGTAAACTTTCCTGTTATTCTATTCTGGAATGGGAATAGAGGGGGCTAAAACGATGACTTATTCGGGGTATATTTTGTGGGTTGTACAATGATGTTCTTCCCCAGGCATCACGTCGGCGATAAGGATGGCATTACCGACATTAATGAAAGCGTGGGTAATACTAGCGTCGGTAGAACTACGTCTTCTTGTAGTGTGAAGTAGCTAAATTTTAGTTTGAGTATTTTCTTTGATTACGCTTTGAGAATCGTCTTTGGTTTAAATGACTTTATGTTTTAAATTAAACCGATCGGTGATTTAAATGAGAAAAACTTTGATTTGATAATTATATGCTTCCGCTGTTGTTTATGTATTTTCCATGTATTTTGGGATTTTCGGGTTGTTATAGCTTTTAATTTTGAAAGATTTAAATTATTTGTAATAGTGGTTTTTATTTTTATGACTCATAATGTGATGTCATGAAGAGGTCATTCTCATCTCATAGATTTTGAATAAGTAATTAACTATATTAGGTTTATGAGACTTGTTTTAATTATTTAAAAGCTTCATTATTCAATAGAAAACCAAAATTCAGTTGTTAAAGAAAAAGTCTTACTTTTGTTTGTTTTGGCCTAGAGACCATCATCTCTTCTATTTTTTTTGTAATTCTTGTTTTAGGGTTACATTAAGGAGCATTCAACAAAATCTGATTAATTTGATTGTGGAGTGTTCAAATCTTGAGGTAAAAGTTTGTTTATGGTTTCTTGATCATCGATCAAAAACTAACCTAATCTCTTGACTTTCCTTTAGTTATTTTCAATTGATTTATGACTTTTTGTGATTGTTCATATAGGGTTCTTCATCTTCAAAGGTTGTTTATCAATACACAATGGTTTTCTTATAAAAATAAAATAAAAAATCGGTATCCACAAAAATAATTCCATTGAGTTACAAAAACGTCAACACCTAACTATAAATTACCATAAATAATAGTAATTTAACGAACATGGAATATAAATTATATATATTATGAAAGTTAGAGGTTTAAATCAATACATTCAATATAATTTAAGTTATAAATTGATGAAATTAAAAAATCTGAATTCCATTTGATACCTTACTATGTTCAAGATAGTGAACTTTCCAAAAATGAAAATAATTAAACGGTTCCCAAAATTTGTGTTTGGATAGCAACGGTCATGAAGGATGTGGGACAAAGGAAGAATGATAGTTGAAACGGGCCGACAAGTATGGCCCAATGGGCCTCTCATGCTGGGCTCACGTCTCCATCCAGATCAAGCTTCGTTGTTAGCGAGGCGGTGATAGTTAAGATGGTTTTTGGATTTTTGTTTCAAATTCTCAGTACGATTTTGGTAAAATGGATTTGGATTTTTGCTTCAAATCCTCAGAACAAATTTCTTTTCCCCAAACTTTTTGTTTGGATCTTGATACAAGAAGTGACATAAAACTTTAAATCATAAAAGATTAAATGTTAAATCGATTAAATTTTTTGTATTGTTATAATGATTGCATAAATAAGTGTTTAATTATAGAGGATAGTGTTTCAAAATGAATAATTAAATGAAAAAAAGGAATTAAAGGGGAAGAATGGGGAGGTTGAAAGAGAGTTAGTAAGTAAATGGATAACTCTCACGTGGTGATCATTTGATTGAATGGGTCATGGCCTATATGTACACCATAATTGATGTCAAAGAGGTGATATCTTGGTTGGATTTATGACATTATTTGCTATCATTAAAAACATGTTCTTGTGGTTCATGCATAAAAAGAAATGAATCGAACTCACATTGTGTGGTGCTTAAGTTAGTTTGATGAAAGTTGGATAAAGTAATATTTAATTGTTAGAGTACAGGTACTCAAATAAAAAAAGTCTTATAGTATATGTATCAAATTTATACAAATTATAAAATATATAGATTAAAATGAAAATTTTAGAAGCACAATTTTTTTTATATTCGTGAGTGTCTGACTAGCTCATGCGCATTTTGACCCATCTCACAACATAACCACACAATTCTACAATACTTAGAAACCTCGTAGGATAATATCAAATGTATAAAAATGATAAAATACATGCGCGAAAGATATATTTTTACATTAATGATACTATAGTCAACTACTTATTGTCATTGTTGATATAAAAAGAATGAGAAATTTCAATTAATTACACTTTTTTATGATTAATTTCTAAAATATCAAATGTTTTGAAATACTTTTGACATTTCTTAGATTAAGATTAGACCAATTTCAGTCTGAGATTGGTGGATCTCAATATGAGAAATGTCACTTTTATAAATTTTTAAACCTTTCATTATTTTTAAAAATATCAACTATAAAAATATCATTTTAAATAAACTCCTAAAAAAATTTCCGATGTTAGAAACCAATTTTTCTATACAAAATTCAATATAAGCTAACGTAAAACATCTTTTACTATTAAAATAGTTTTAATTTTTTTTTAAAATGATATATAATAGGTTTATATAAACAAAAAATCAAATCTAACTTGATTGTAAGATTTTTTTTTTAATCTTACAATCAAGCTAGATTATATAATTTATAAGTAATTAATTATATTTATAAATTTTAAAGCCTTTGAATTTTTTATGGAGCTATCATTTATTTGAAAAATTGGAATCAAAATATAAAAAATAAGTTTAAATTCACATCTATTTTTGCAACATGATGATGATGACCGATGGGGCAGAAGGAGAATTGGGCCCGAGATTCAGTAAATTGAAAGTTTTGGATCAGCCCAATGGGCAATGCACATCGAAGGCAAGTTCAATCTCATGGTTCCTTTGTATGGCACGAGACATGGACACCCCGAAGGCCCAAACAAAAAAATTTGTATATTACATTGTTTATGAATTAAAAAAAAAAAAAATCAATTTTTACCCCCGAAATTTAATTGGGTGACTCAATTTTAACTTAAAATTTTAGTTTCATCAAAACCTTGAAGTGGTGCATTTAACACAATTTTAGAAGAAAACCATAAAATTGCGAAAAGACCAAAACTAGCTAGTAAATCATCAAAACATGAAATCAACCTAACATTATAAACAAACTTACACAAATATCCAATCTCAAGCCCAAATTATAGAACCCAAATTACAAAAGTTACATTCGACATTGAACTACCTCAATCTAATCATAAAATATGTTTAATATAGACATAAAAAAAATTCTCAAAATAAACTTATTTAAATATAAAAATACCCACCTTAACTATGAATCTACATTAATAATATTACTTTCAAAAAAGAATATTAATTATATTAGTTATTTAAGTTTAAGATTTAATTTGATGAAATTATAATTTTAAGATTAAAATTGATAAATCTAATAAACTATAAGATTACAAAATGATTTTCACTTTTCTTTAATATACTTTTTTTAAAAATATTATATCAAATCGGGATTGAAAACTCAAACATATCATCATAGGAGAAGAAACGTATATATCTAATCGAATTTTTAATCTATTTGAGAATCGTGTCATTCATAGTATTCAAATAATCTCGTATTGTCATGTTCTAAATATGCAATTATAAAAAGCCGCATTAAGAAAAGGACAATTAGATAAAAACCTCAATAAAGATGGTGATATTTTACAATAAATCAGTTTATATTACTTAAGCTGTCACTAAACAACCTCTTCTTCTTCAAAAAAAAAAAAAAAGTATCACTAAACGACAAAAAAAATCTAATTTTAAGGCATTAATCCAAAATTTTCTTTCTTCAACATTTTAACGTATCAGATACTATCAAGCTATCAATTAGACAGGTTGTCAATTAGGTTAGTTTAATTTGTGTAATTAATTTAATTTCAGTAATTACAGTAATCACTTCTCCGATTCCTTATCTGTTCTTCATTATTTCTGTATAAATTTATGTACATTCATCAAGAGAAATACACAACAGAGATTATTATTTCATACCTTTTTAAAATAATAAATTGGTAGTTCTAAAGGACTACTAAATTAGGTAAAATCTATGAAACAAGAAATCATTAGCCGTAATCTACTGTTTCAAGAATTTATCCATAATTTTGGGTACGTTTTTTTTTAAATAAAAATATTATTAAATACATCTCTTTTCAAAAGTTAAAAACAAGAGAAAAAAAATCTAAATAAATGTATTTGTTTGTAAAAGAGAGAGGATAATAAAAATGAAAGGTAGGTGTGAGAGCATGGCCAATATGTTTGAAGTAGACAAAGGAAGCCATTGGGAAGGGTGAGGGGAAGGTGTGTTGTTGTTATGTGGGAACAAAATGAGAAAATAATTGAACTCATATGATTTTTGTTTCTTTTAGAATGTAAATTAGAAACATTTGCACATGGACCAGAGTTTTTTAGAAAGGGGTGCATGAATCTTAGATTCATCTTCTTCTTGGATTTTGTCTCAAGGCATGGACCCAATGAGTAATTCCAATTATTCCTCCCAAAAATTATGTTTAAAAAACTTTTTTTGAACTATGTCGCATCTTTGATTTCCAAATTTAGAAACTAAGGTTTATTGAATCTCACTTTAAAGTTTATTGACCCTTTAATAATGTCATAATCTCATAAAAAATCTATAATATATATATTTTTTAATCTTCTTCTTCTTTCTTAAGTACTAAAACCACAAATCTTTTTCATTTTCTTTTTATCTTTACGCATATGGATTGAAGCTCGTTTTTTTAAATCGGAATGTGTTAGAAGAAAAAAAGTAATACAAGTTTTTCGTTTCATTTCACAAACTTTTTCATTAACAAATTCGACATATATTTAAGTAGGTTTTTTTTTTTTTTAATTATATGTTAATTAAATTTCTTGTGAACTGCCCCTAAATGAAAAATTTGGATCATCCACTATTTACATAAATATAAAACCATGCTCGGAAGTACAACTAATATACACACGTGCTAAAATTGTGCAAAGTGAATGAAGTGGCCAAACTTTCAATAATTTAAATCTTAACAAGTTCTATATACCCATTTATATGATTGGATTATATTTTGTTTTAATGTTAGTGACTTGATCATTAATTTATAAAATAAAACAACCCAGTTCTGTTCACAAGTTGCATTATGACTGGTGATAAAAGTCCACCGATTAAAAATCGGGCAAAATGCAAAAGACACCCCTTTGGTTTTGATCAAAGACAAACACACCCGTTCTAGTTTGAAAATAAATATTTATAACCCTATAGTTTCAAAATTGTGCAAATTGACCCCCCTCTCTACGCTGTTGATTTTATTTTAGTCATAACTTTTTCGTTTGAACTCCGATTTGAATGATTCAAGATGTTATGGAATCATCGTTTCGAGATCTACGTTGTAGTCGCTTAAAAACTTAGAAATAATCACTGTATAAAATAGCTTTCATCATAAAAATATTCGATCGGGTTGAAGTCTCAAACACTTTTATATACTAAGGATTTAGAAATTTTTTGTGACTACAACATAAAGCTCGAAACGAGGATTTCATAACATCTTGAATCAGTCAAATCAAAGTTCAGACGAAAAAGTTATGACTAAAAGAAAATCAACGGTGTAGAGGGGAGTGGTTAATTTATATAATTTTAAAACTATATGGGTATAAATATTCATTTTCATACTAAGGGGGGTGTGTTTATCTTTGGCCAAAACCACATGGGTGTCTTTTACATTTTACCCTAAAAAATATAAGGATAAAAGTTTGAATCTCTCCATCTCTTTCTCATTCTGGATTGAAAAAAAAAAACATAAAAAAGAGTAAATTTTTTTTTTAATATAAATTTTAATAAAAATTCCACTTTAAAAATAATCATTTGAAATATTATTGGCACAGAGATTATTTATGCATATCTTAACAAGAAAATCAATACTCACACAACTTCAAATTTTAATATATGAAATTAAATGCTTAGAAAAGTGATGATGACAAAAGAAACTTGAAGTACAATATTCATTATTATTATTATTATTTTTTTGCAGCCAAGTACAATATTCATTATTATTATAAATTAAATGCAATCTTTTGATTTTTTTTTTTAATTTGGAGTTCAAACTTTCACTTCAATCTAGATGACCCAATTGATCCATCAATCCATTGAACAGAAATACATGAAAAAAAAATAAAAAATATCATATCTCTAAATTAGTAATAATAAAGAAAAATGTTTTTTTTTTTTTTTTGCAATCTTTCCATCATCTTCAATGCTCAGTTCGTCGCGTTCCTGGCTTCCTATTAAGAAAAAAAATCTGATGTGATTCTAAATTTGTCTCCATCCTTCACCGATCTCTTAATTCCACTGCTTCATTTTCATTCATATTTCTAGTCATGGAAGAAAATTAAAGCTCTTTACTTTGCCTCCCGCCAAAAAAGAAGTAAATAGCAAAATTCCCAAACCCTCACACAGCTGTATTGGACAAAAATGGATGAAAGAATATTTTCAAACCCAAAATTCTGATACAGGAAAAGGTAAAAAGCAAGTACCTTCGTTTACTATTTGACATGAGAGAAAAAACCCACAATTTCAATGGATTTCCAAGCCCAGGAATCCCAAATTACTGGGAAATCAATGTCATGAACCAAAGGGGTTGGAGTTCTGAGCGAATTCCTCATCCTAATAGCAATTCCAGGAGAAGGAATTCCACTTTGGTTGCTTTGACACCGTTTTATGGAAGAACAGTTCCTTCTAAATGGGAAGATGCTGAAAGATGGATTAGTAGTCCAGTTTTAGGAAATGGGTTTGGTCGGAATTTGTGTTCTCAGCCTCAGAGAAGACCCAAATCCAAAAGTGGTCCAATTGGTCCTCCTGGGGTTTCTAATTATTCACCGGCGATTGCGATTCCAACGCCGGAGAATGGTGGTTTTTCGATGTCGAAATTAGGTTCTGCTCTGTCCACTGGAGTTCTAGTTGCTGATGGGGTTTCTCTTTGTTATAATGGTAGTCTTGAAAGGGGGCAATCTTACCCTGAATGTAATTTTGAACGATTATCTTCTGCACCCAGATGGTCTTATTTGCTAAATGAGTCACCTTTGCCTAACTCTCTTGGTATCTCTTTCTTTTTCCCTAGATTTTTAAAAGTAATTTTGGTAATCTGAGCTTTGGTTTTGGCTGAAATGGAATTGTTAATCTTTAATCTTATGTTTATAGATTTGTTGTTTGTGTTAATTTTTGTGAGTACAAATTTTAAATTACAATGTGGGAGGTCAGATGTTAGGTTTAGATCAGCTTGTCTATTCATGCTAAAATCTCCAAGAGTTGATTTTTTAGATCTATTTTGTTGAGAACTCTGAAAATTGTTTTGAGTTGAAGGTGGGCGTTTCTTAATGTGAATGACTCAGAATTTTACTTAATGTTTGGCGAAATTGATAACCGTTTCATACCACTTGAATCACTTCCACAGATGACAAAGATGGTAGTTTTGAGGAGGCTTTGGATTCCATTGTTGTTTCGCAGCAAAATGTGGCAACTCAAATGAACCCCGAAGATTTCACGCCTTCATCTCCTCAGAGGAAGACTTCTTTTTTTTCTTCATCCTCTTCAATAAATCCATCAATGATTAGAAAGGACATCGATCTTTCGTCTAAACAAGAAGTGAGAGATGTTCAAGTAGACAAGAGAGCCACAATGGTACAGAGATCCAAAGGGCATAAAGCCCCATTTGGAGACTTGAATGAAAATGCTATGGAAGCTGGAGCTTCTTCTTTGGATATTACAGAGGCAGCTATTCAAGTTTCTAAGTATGTGCTCTTTTAAACATCTTGTCAGGAGTAGTTGAATTTATCATATAGAATCACTGCCACTTAAGAAATGTAAACTTCCAACTTCGCTTGATCCGGGATTCCCTTTCTTTAATAGATTGATATTTTCTTTACCTACCTAATTTTTTTTTAACTGTGTTATGGGCTGTAAATTGGATGTACCTCTCACACAGCCTCGGCCTAAAATACTGGTTTCGTTTCTGTAACTGTAAACTGTAAAGAATAACTCATTGTCTATGGCAACACAGTTCAGTCTTATTGAGAAATTTTGGAATGTGTAGTACCATCCAAGATATTATACTTTTCTAGATCGTCCTAAATTCGATAAAAACACTTTTGACATTGTAAAAGATGTTTCCACTAATTAGAAATGCATTGTGCAGGTTGCAGAGAGAAGAAGCCAAGATAACAGCATGGGAGAATTTGCAGAAAGCGAGAGCTGAAGCAGCAATACGTAAACTTGAGGTTAGGTTCCCTTTTAGCATTGAAAAATCTGCAACTTTCGTTCTCTTTTTTGCTGGGAGCAATAATGGAACATCGCGGGAAGTTCTAGCAGAACTTAAGACGTTAGTCCTGTTTAAAGATTAAAGCAAAATTTGACTTAAAAGTAAAAAGATAAGTGGATTGTTGGTTGGTTACACATCTACTGTCATTCCAACTGAAATAAGCATTGTTATAGTGCATTAAATAGAATGTCAAAATAGGATGAAAATTATAAGACATTAGAAGAAACTCTGTGGCTTACTGATGACAAAGTTTGTTGATTCAGATGAAACTGGAGAGGACAAGATCATCATCAATGGATAAGATATTGAAGAAACTGAGAAAGGCACAGATGAAAGCACACAGAATGAGGAACTCATTTGCAGCCACTCGAAACCAAAGAGTTCCCGAAACAAACAACGTTTTCCCGTTCCACAAGCATGTATGGATCGGTTCCCTGAAGCGGTGGTTTATATGCCATGGTTCCTGAGATAGCATTTAGTAACAAAGAGAGGTATCTCGTTATAAGGTCACATTAGCTAGGTTGGTTCTGTATGTTTGAAGATTTAGCACTGTACATTGTTCTAGGAGAGGAGAAAAGAGGTTGCTTATGATTTTTAATTAGGAATTATTGATTCACCCCATGTTTTGAATTGCCATGAAAATATGATATCAGGTTAATTCATAGTTTATGTATACAGCTCCAGTCTGCCATACTGATCTTGGAAAAATTTCTTAGACAACCATAATATGATTTTTTGTTCTTCATATTATCATTTTTATTCAGCCCCATAATGAACATTTTAAAGTGATATGAGGTTTGTTAAGAAAAATAATATAAGTGAATTAGTGAAATTTTTTTAAATAGCAATTTCTACCCTTCATTTCAGAATTCTACTAACCGAAAAAGGAGGGTGAATTGTGAACGTTCCATGTGACAATTCATTTATCTCTTAATACACTCAATTTACTTACCAAACATAACACAACTTGTTGGCACGAGTACTTCCTTCTATAAGATCGAAGGATGAAGCCTCCCCTCTCTCAAATTGATGTGATATCTAAAAATTGAACTCATGAATTTGTTACTGTCGAGGAATGTCATTAAAGGCTACTGAATGTAGTTATGTGAGTTGCTATATAAATGGTGGTTATAATATATCAGGTTAATATGGTGTCTGATAATCAGTTTTAGTACATCTCTATTGTATTAGATTGTACCTTTTTTTTATACAAATTCATCCTTTTCGTGATCTGTTCTCCATCATTTTAATTCCTTTTTAGTTAATTACTTTATTTTTTGACTACTGGCAAATACAGAAATGATTTTCAAAGCTAGAATAATCGTCTGAAAGCCAACTTTATCATTCATTTCTCATTTAAAAGTCAATTAAGCACCACCATAAAAAAATTATAAAAACGGAAAGGCCAAAATCTCCAGTTTTTCTTCTTCGAAAACCTACCCTATATATTTAGTTGAGTTCTATTTCAATAAGTTTTAATTTCATCACAACAAATCTTCAACCTGAATAAATGGAGAAAGAAATTGATACACTTTCATTTGCGAGATTTATGATTACATGTGAGCATTTTTGTAGTTGGATCAAGCTATTTTCACGAGTGCTGATTTTTCATAGCTATATGAAAGACCCTTTTTTATGTTTATATATTTCGATGTCACGTTGAGTTTGTAATATTTACAAATAAAAAATAAACATGAATATAGATAAATATTGCACACGATAAAGAATATAATAATTTTTAATGTACCTACATCAAATATCATCTAAATTACAATGAATTCCTTATTAAAAAGTAAGCATATCTTTGAAATCTTTTGGTAGACCATCCATTAAATTATGATAATATATTTTATAGTAGACAATAGGGAGTGGATTGGGATAGAACCAAACTTCTTTAATTAGAAGGGTACCCCACCCTTAAAATATGATATGACCCTTTGAAATATTAATCACTGAATTTTGACATCATACTCATTGTGAAGATCATGGTTTTTGTTTGGAGGAGAAAGGAAGATTTGTGTTGATCCCAATCTAGTGGAATTAACGTAATCTTGAGGACAATGAGCAGGAATTCCAGGCACTAATAATCCAAATAATCTCATCATTCTTAGAAAAACACTTTCTTCATATTCCTTTCCCCTTCTCCATCCAATTGTAAAGCTTCTTGCTATCTCCATAAATGCATGTATTCTCATCAATACTGCTCCCAATACTGAGAAGTAGTTTCTGAATGGTTCTTCCTCTAGAATCTGCACGCAACACAATATCAAAAGAAAACGAAATCTTGTTAGCTACTCGATATAATAGTTTTTGAAGATTTTCATTTTGAGTCTAAGCCGGTATAGATATGTCTTAGGACGTTATATTTAAAATGCATACTTACCTGTGCTATATAATTCAAATCGAAATAAATACAGGGTCCAAAGTGTTTGAACATCAAAGCCTTGTCATCAAGAGGCAATCTTGGCACCATGTCGAAACCGTAAACAAATCTAAAGTATCGAATCTTGTATTGTGACAATGCTTTTACCATAAATTCTCCGAATTCTTTGTCTCCGACCCGAGGTTGTCCAAATGTATAAATCCCTTCTAACCTCTCTATTAAGAGTTTCTCTTCGTGGAATATCAAAATAGAAGGAAATAAGATTGCAAGAGCACCACCAAGGCTGTGTCCTGTCACTATGAACTTTGTTTGATCATTTTCTTGCAAAAGTTTTCTCAGCCTCTCTCTCAAAGTGTAGTAAGCCAAAGGTCGTCGTCGTTTGTCGTGTTGATCGATTTCCTTAGGCCAACCGATACTCTTTTGTAATCCAAGTGCTTTCATGAAACCACCATGGATTTTTCCAATGC
Source organism: Gynostemma pentaphyllum (assembly GCA_028015215.1). Lineage (NCBI taxonomy): Eukaryota > Viridiplantae > Streptophyta > Magnoliopsida > Cucurbitales > Cucurbitaceae > Gynostemma > Gynostemma pentaphyllum. Next base: position 54,054,030 of record CM051352.1, read on the forward strand.
CTTGAATCTCATACCAAGAGATATCAAAGTCAGAACACCAATCATCTGCATTGAAAGGTTCTGTGCCTCTGAAGGATATGATGATAGTATCATGATTAACTGTTTTATCACGCATCATGAACGCTTGTGTTGTGTATTTTTCTTGAAAATCTAGCAAATTACAAAAGAAAAAATAAATGTAATGATTAAACATGCTTTTCTCTGAAGTAAATATGTTTTTTTTTTTAAGTTTAAAATATATTATGCATATCATATAAATGAACTCAAATTCACTATTTTAAGTATATTCATCAAGTAAATTTTTCATTAAATCAAAGATTCCCTTTTTTAATAGAATCCCAAGAATTGATTAAATAAAGTGAATTCTTACCATTCCAGAAGTTGAAGATTCCCAAGAACTCCATCTGCAATAATTCAACCAATAATGAGATTGAAATGGCAAAAACAATGACAAAGGATTGACAATGGATTCAATTTTTACTATAAAGCCTGTTTTACCCTTGTACAACTAGGTGATTCAATTTTTACTATAAAGTTAATTTCAAAAAATTGATCTTAAAATAACTCCCTCAAAATAAACTATAAAATTACTTTTAAATAAATCACCATTAAATCAATAAAATGTTGAGTTAACAAAAAATGTCCTAAAATACCTGATAACACGTGATACCAAAATACTCAAATCTAAACATTTAGCAAAGATATTGAGAGCAAAAGTCACCTGATATAAAAAACACTTAAAAATTCAAAAACTAAAAAGAAATAGAATTTCATCTCGCTATTAATAATGTGGGCGTCATCTCAAAACCAATGGGAATGAAAACACCTACACTTAAAACTTTATAAAAACTAAAAAGAAATAGTAATTTAACTCATACATAGTATTAGTTACTGTTAATTAAATTCACGATTCAATTTGATGATATTAAAATTGACAAGAGGGGGATTGGAGAATACCTTCCAAACATCCTTGACAATGTGTTTAGTGTAAGCTTCATTTTCGTAGGATACTTTAGAAGCCATCATAGAGAGAGCCCCAAAATAGTTGACATCTCCATGTTTGATACTTTTGTCTAATGTAACTCTGTTGTCCAAATGACCAATAAACGACAAAAACTTGGCTGATGAGCTGTCTGGTTTTATCAACCTCACTGCAATATATAATTAAAAAAACATAAGAAAGTAAAACAATAATAAAAAATAAAATAAAATAGTTCAATTAATTGATGGATTAAAAACAAAGTTAAGCTCATATTAAATGAAAGCTTTCTCGATCTTGTGTTTATTTCTTTTAATCTTAACCGAGCTTTCCTATCACCATCATGTTAAAGAAAGAGGGACAAGATGTATTTAATCATCAGAAGCAAAACATATAGATAAAATAATAGTTGCCCATTACTTAAAAAATATAGTGGTAGAAGTAGTCGTTAAAAATAATAAGAAACATTTGATAGATGTTTGTGAATTTTAGATTTAACACTTATTATTGAAGACATATTCTATAAATTACATTCATATGATAATTTTTTTAATAGAATTAGAATACGTGATAGGGTAATTGCAAATCTAGAATTATTTTTAGTAATATTTGTAAATATATCAACTCTTAAAAATATTATAAATATAGCAAATTTTGATCAAATGAATCAGTGATAAACATTAAATTATATATTTTTATTGATTCACACATTAATCACGGATTAATATAATAAAAAATTTTATATTTTACAAAAAATTTTAAGTAATTATATATATATACTACATCAAAATTTGCTAGGTAGTGAAATTCCTCTTTTACAAAATATAGGTGCGTAAAACTATTTTTAAACTATAAAGGGTATAATTTATGATTGGTAACTATTAAAAAAAATATTATTAAACTACCTTCATTAATGAAGAAATCAAAAGTAAAAAACGACATAAACTAGAAAACTCTTCTCGAATGTCCTAAAAAAAACAACAGAAAGTTTTAAACTGCAAAAACATACAGAAATTGAAAGATAAAAACCAACTTACATCGTAAGGTATTGAGGATGATGCCAATGAAGCCACCATTGTTTGACAAAAGATTAAGCCATGTTTCGATGCAGCGGCCAAGCCATGCCAATGGAGTGGCCACAAATCTCAGGATCTTTTGAACCACAATAGACAGAAATATGAAGAATCTGTGCCAAAAATTGTGTTCTCTAGCATGGCTTGAGTCCACAAATTTTCTTTTTTGCAGATTACTTGAAAACAAGAGACGAAAAAGATCAAAGAAACCAACTTTTTCAGGATCCAATATCATATAACTGCTTGAGAAGCCCCTTGTTACAACAAGCCATTATTGACTCACTAACAAAAATTCAATGACTTGGGTTTTCTGTTTTGTCTCTCTTATATAAAGTGTGTAAGATGACTATTGATATTAAAGAAATCATCACATGTAAAATGCTTGATTATGATGTTATCCCTGTGGCCAAAGGATTACTTATTTTTGTTAATTAACACTCTTTTTTATATTATTTTTAAAAAAAAATAATTCATTTTAAAAAACAGATATATTTTTTTTCATTAATTGTTTTCACCCAATTAATGATTTTTTCTATTTTGCATGATGAATCATATTGTTATTTTTTATGTTTCTAATTTAGTTATTTGAATTGAAGTTCGGTATTTTTTTTTTCCAAGTTTAGTTAGTTTTTAAAATTTTTTAAAAAATCATTATATCATGAGTTCAAAATTTTCTAAAAACTATTGCTATTTTTGAAAATTTCAATTTAATTGTAAATTTAGTAATTTTTTAAACAATATTTGTAAAAATATCAGTTTAAAAAATATATGTAAATATAGTAATTTTTTATTAGGTGAATAAGTGATATCCATTATTACATATTTTTACATTTGATGTTTTTATAAATATTACATTAAAATATGCTACTCAGTAAAAAAAAAATTGAAAAGAAATACTATTTTTGAAAATATCCATTTTTTTAATAAAAAATTATATAAGGGAAGTTCAATTATTTTGAGATTGGGGCCCTATACTTGAGAGCCAGCTGGAAAATCAAAACTTTCCAGGTAAGGGCCATCTTTCTTGAATTATTTGGAAAATTTTGCTTCCAATCATAGCTAATTGGAATCTTTAGTAAGTAGCAACATGGGTTGGTTTAGTACAGGGGCGGATGTATTAAGAGACTAGGAGGGGCCAATGCCCCCCAATTTTTTTGAAAAAAAATCCTATATGCTTAAAAGATGGCCCTCCAATTTTGATTTTTTTTTCTTTTTTCAATTATCTCTGCTACTGTCTATGCCTCCAATTTAGCTTCTTTTTTTCCTCCAAATAATTCTACTATTTTACTGACGTCTCAATGTTGTCCAAGTAAAAACTAAGTTTTTATTTTATTTTTCTCATGGGCTTTCTTTTTAAAAATTATTTTGGGCCAATTAAATTTTTTAGTATTTTAACCTAATTGTAACATAAATATCATTAATCAAAAAAAAAAAAAAACATAAATATCATAAAAAGTTTGATTAGCCTCCATCCAAATTTCAGTGACACTCCTTTTTTTTCTTTCATAATATATTGGTAAGCTTCGTTAAAAAAATTATAAGAAATTTTCTAATGTTACTTCTTTCACCTAAAGTTTCTAACTTTTTCTTTTTTTATGTTTAAAAAAATAATTGTTAATGTAGTTCAAGCATAAAAATTAAGATTAGTTCTATCACTTGTATATTTTTTTAAAATATGTATACTATTCATCTTTTAAATATTAAACTATTAATAAATATATACTTTTAGGTTAATTTGTTTATTGTTATTGAAGACAATTTATTCAAAATATAGGGAAATCTTGAAAAACATTTGATGATTTTTTTAAAAGAAAGGATATTGATAGGTTAGAAACGATAACAACATCTAGTATGGAAAATTTGACCCTTGAACACCAACAATCTTCTAAAAAAATTAGAGTAGAACATGATGAATTTTTTCAATCTTTAGAACATGATCCGGATTATGATGACATATTTGGGAATATTCTATCAATTTATAAGATGAAATTCATCGAGTTATATATTAAAGAAGGAGCTTATCAATTTATTTTTTGTTATTGAACTTGAACTTGCTTTATTATAATTACATTTTTTTTTGGTTGGGCTATAATTAAATATTGAGTTGGCCCCACCAAAGTATGAAGTCTGGATCCGCCCCTGGTTTAGTAGTCAAAGAGTTGCTCCAACCTTGAGATTCTGAGTTTAAACTATGTCGGCCACCTACTTAGGATATTATCCTACGACTGAACCGACTCCAAGTGTTGTAGGGTCATGAGGTTGTCATGTGAAATTAGTCGTAGTGCGCGTAAGCTGGCCCGGACACTCACAGTATAAAAAAAAACCTTTAGTAAGTAAACTGATAAAGATTAGTGATCAATTATTGAGTCTATTCAGCAAAAAATAATAAATTACATTTCATTATCATAAACATGCTTTGTTTATTTCCCGATTTAGAGAAGATTTGTTTTTCTAAGCAATAGAATTAGATATGGTTTAAGCCTGTTTTATTCTCTATATTTTTTTCATTGTCAATCTCAGATCATATATTCTTTTATTTTCGTTTAAGGCAAAAGGGAATAACTGCAAATTTGACCCAAGAAAACTCTATCAAATATATTTATGAGTTGATTGCAAATTTAGTAGTAAATTTTTTTATATTATTTTAAAATATAGTTTTTTTAAACAATTATAAATTTAGAAAAAAATATCTATAATTTTTAAAATTTGTGATATTCTTGAGACGTCATTCACTATAATTATTTTGAATTAATCACTGAATTAGTTAATTTTTATACAGTTAATCAATCATTTATCACATTTCATAAAAAAAAATTACTCGTTTTAAAATAATATCATATTTATAACTACTTTTATATATATATATATATATATATATATATTATAGAAAATTTTGCTTCCATTTACAAAATTGAGTTTGTAGAAAAATAAAAGAGAAATTTGAGGGTATCATTCTTTTAAAAATATTTGTTATAAAAAGTAAATGTAAATTATAACTTTTTAAAAGTAATTAATATATGTTGAAATATAAATTTAATATTTATGGTTTCGGTCAATTTTACAACTTAGTTTTTATAATTTTAAATTTTTTATAATTTTAAATTTTTTAAAATTTGTCAACAAGAGCATAGCTCAATCGGTTAGACACTTACTCTTTTCTCTTGAGGTCGGAGGTTCGAGTCTCCCTCCCCCATTTGATGTAATATCTCAAAAAAAAAAATATTAATCTCTATAAATTTAATAAAAACTCAATAACACAAGTTACAGATAACTTAAATTGCCGTTTTCTACCAACCTAACCTAACAACATTTAAAGGAGACCATGAACTCTCTTAATAATTAATAAGATACCACAACATTCAGTCACTTAAATTGACCAATTTAATAAAAAAAATCATAATATAATGATTATTAATTATAATGTGCTACCCACTTTTTTAATTAAAATTTTAACAGCTCCCACCTCATATATTATTTATCATTTATAGAGATTATAAGTAAACATAACATCTGGTAAAAGTAAATTAAAAAATAAATAGACAGATTAAAAAAAATTAAAACTTTAAAGTGGTCGAAAATTGGTATCTTCACTCCTCAATTTGAAGCCTCAGCTAAAAAAGAAGATAAGCTTAAGAAAATATCAGCTCTTGGGGACAATGTTTATCACGAGGGCTGCAGCGATCATGATCATGATCATGAACATGGAACATTTCTTAGTTAATTTTCTGTGTCCTTTATTCGGATTAATGGGCCTTGTCTTTACATAGTGACACATGTCATTGGACAGAAAGAAAATGCATTTTAATTTTAAAGAATATTTACCTCCTCACAAGAGGATCTCTTTTTTTATTGATTAAAAAATAATAAAAGATAATTAATATATATTTTTATTAATTATATGAGGTCCATTGATTTGCTTTTAACCAATAGAAAATGAACACGTATGAACAGGGCCGTTCTTACAAAAATAAATGTCAAGTGCGATATATAAATTTGGGCCCTCGATCGTATAATCCTTAATATGAAAAAACTATAAAAATATATATATAAAAAAAATTATTTTTACTAAAACACAATATCAATAAAATAATATAATAAAACAATAGCATAAAATTATCAAAGTAGTGTAAAAAAAATATAAAAATTGAACTTTAAACTTATGTTGGGATTGAACTTAACTCATAATGGCAGAGAACATATAAAGATATTGTAGGAAGAAAGTTAGCCAAAACGACTTAGAATAAATTTTCATTTATATATTATTAATGCTAAATTTTTAATTGAATATTTGGGGCCCCCAAAGCTCGGGGGCCCTGTTCGGTCGCACCAGTTACACTATGCTAACGACGGCCCTACGTATGAAGATCCTCCTGAAAATGAACATGTGTTTTGTATTATTTTTATCCCATCAGGATAAAAATAAACCAAATTCAAGATGATTTTATTTTTCTTCTTTTTTTAATGTGAAAATGAACATGTGTTTTGTATTATTTTTTTAGCATCAATAATTTGGCTTAGCAAATACCGACCATTTGAAAGATATGCCTAACTATAATTTACAATTTTAAAAAATAATAAATTAAAATGAAAAACAAAATGGTCGGTTTTTAAAATATATTCATATATTTTAATTGAGTTCACCTAAAAGATTTTTTGTTTGTATAAGTAAAAAAAAAAAAAGTCTACAATAACTGGTGATAAATATTTTGCTTTCTATATAGAGATTAATATCACTAGTATCCTGATTAATTCATCCAATTTCAATATTACTGGTGGTTATAACTTTATTTCATTTATACCCAAAAAACACCACATTTAGCGGTTAATAGGAATTTTCCGGCAAAACTGTTTATCATTATGCCCCTATTTATTTCTCTTTCCATTTATTTCGTTTTTTTTATCTGTTACCTTTGATTTTGGGATTTTTTTTCATTAATTACACATATCTTTTAATTTTTAAATCTTGAAAATCAAATCAACTTTCCTTACCCTTTCGCATGTTCTCTTTCCTCTTTTATTACCGTATTTAATGTTTGTTTTTTTAAAAATTTGCTTGATTCGTGGGATTTGATTTTATCAATCTGTTTCCTTTTGTATATTATTATCGTTTCAAATTGTTGATTTCCTTTCTTGTTATTTTCTTATTCCAATTCAAAGATTTGATTTTTCTCCAATTTTCTGGGTTCTTCTTCATCATTTCATTCGAATCCTGAGTTGAACGGTCTATTCTCATCAACCATTCCTTTTATTTTTTACAGAAAGCCATTCCTTTAATTAAACATAAACGAATTGAGGTTGATGTTTCGTTTGGTCGAATTTCTACCGGATTTCGTCATATGGAATTTCTGCCGGAGTTCGTCAAATTTAAATTGTATTCAAATTTGTATTTTCTTTCCATACTTTGGCTGGTGAATAGTCTCCCATCATCTTCCTTACAAAATCTCATATTCCTTTACACGGATTGTTTTTCAATTGCAATATGTGTTTCACCACGTCTATTGGCATCACTCGTCATGATACGGTTGATTTCTTCTCTGACGATGTAGATCTTGTAAGTTTTTATGCTTGAAAATGTAGATCTTGTAAGTTTTCACGCTGCTTTTATCCAGATTTGAAGGATATTATTAAAATGTTTATTTTTGTTCAACATTTATTTTTATTTTCTATTTACATATCTATAGAAACTTTGATCTCTTTTTCATCTCCAATTGTTTTTCTCTTTTGTTTTTGCTACTTTTATCTCTATATTTGTAGGAGGACGAACAGCAAGGACATTCGAATTTTCCTAAATAAATGTTGACTAAAAGTAAACTGTTTATAAAAAAAATTTACCTTTCAATTCTCGGTGAACTCGCTTTCTATGTATTTTGTAGATAAGTTACTTTTAGTACAATGTTTATTTTTATTCAATGTTTATTTTAAAAGCCTATTTACATATGTTTTCAAAACTGTTTCATCAATTTTTGTGTCCGGTATCAATTTTAAGTGCACATTAATAAACTGCTTACTTTTTATCTCTGTATTTTTTAGGATGATGAACAACAAAGACATTCGATTTTTCCTTGAAGAAAAAATCAGAAGGTTGAAGAACAAGTTAGAAGTTAGAAGTTTGAAGATTTTTTATTTTATTTTTTATTATAGTTTTTATTTTTGTTTAGATTTGATTTTTCCATTAATTTTGTAAAATTTAAGGGATTTTATAAATTTCCTTAAATTTTACACAAATGAAGGAGAAATTAAATCAGGGGTATGTTTGTCCTTTCACAATGTAATTTAATTTGGCCGGTGGCGGTTTTGGGTACTATTGATATTTAATAAAAACATCTGGTATATTTGATATATCCATAATTTTTTTGATTATTAGTGAAATTCACCCTTCTATATAAAATAAAATAAAAACTGAGAAATTAAAAAAGTCTCCATTTTTTACAGTTTGGTGATAAAAAAAAATACACAAGTCAATATATAAGTTAAAGACCTCATTAGTCTGGGATCATGGGATCATCTCTCCTATTTTGCCGGTCTGTGTGTGAAAAGAATAAAGTTTTCATAAATGGGAAAGCGTGCGAACGCAGTGTTTATATCAATGTTTATATGAGAATCCTTTTTTTTAATGCAAATACAAGTTTTTTTTTTTTTTTTTGAGATGTTACATCAAATTGGGGGAGGGGGGGACTCGAACCTTCGACCTCAAGGGAAGGGAGTAGGTGCCTAACCGATTGAGCTATGCTCTCATTGGCATGCAAATACAAGTTAAAGCACGTTGAAGTAAAAATCATTCATAAATAAATAATACTAAAAAATATTCAAGCAAAAATGACTAAAAAAATATAAATTTATTTTATATATATTATAGCCCACCAAATACCCAAGCCCACTGTGGTTTAAAAGCTCCAAGAACTCAATCAATGAATACAAAAAACTTACTAATCAATCACTAATCTAAGACTTAATTCGAAAAGGAAAAGGAAAAGAATTAAGAAAAGAAGAACACAAGAATTATAGTGGTTCAAGAACTTGTCCTACATCCACTCTCAACCATGACAATAAGCTTTATTAAAGTTTGATTCTTGAAGCAATTACATGCTCATTTGTGAAAAATGACTACTTTAAATTTGGGTATTGTTAAATTGTGCAATAAACTTTGTTGAATATACATTTTATTTATTTATTATGTTTAAATTTATTGTTGTTAAAAAATTAATAATTTTTGTTCATTATATATTTATTAGGGTAATTATCGCAAAGCGTAGAGCATTATTTCTACATTTCAAATATTGAAAGGTACGTACATCTTTACATTTATACTTTACTTGGTTTTATTATATTTATGATGATTTATTTTTAGTTTTAATTTTGACTATTAATTGTTATTGGTCTATGACTATCTTGTAGCAAAGTTAGTCATAGTTAAGAATAAATTTAATGTTGTATTTATTGTCTATGACTTCGCTTTTATGGTCTATGCAGTAAAGTTAGTCATAATTAAGATATACTATTTATTTATTGTTTTAGTTATGAGAAGTCGTACTCTTTAGGAATGTATTACTGATATGGGTCGACTTATGAGCTTATTGGAATACTTGTCCAGGTTATATATAAAAAATTAATCTTGACGTACGATGGAATAAGAGTTAAATTAAACTGAGTGATAGATTTAGCTTGGAGTACATCAATGAGGTTAATTCATTTTTAGAGGTAGCAAAACGTGTTGTGAATGGAGATGGAGAGACACGTTGTTCTTGTAGGAATTGTTTAAACGCGACTGTTTGAGAGAATTGATAACATAGAAAGACATTTGATTGTTAATGGAATATCATCGACCTACGCTCGATGGGTATTCAAGCAATTGGATATCTCTCGGTTCACGAGTCAGGAAAATACATTTAATCATGAAGAAACGAACGTGGTTGGAAATGAAGGGGGGAGAGAAGATGAAATGTTTGAGATATTTCATGAGTTGCAAGGTGGTTTGCTAAATGATAATGAGAGCTCCTATTATGTTAAGAATGAAGAAAGTTCAAAGAGTGATTTCAAATGTTTGATGAGTGAAGCAGAAAGAGAATTATACCCGAGTTGTACACGTTTTTCTTCTATAAATTTCTTGGTTAAGTTGATCCATATCAAGGTGTTAAATGGTTGGAGTAACAAATCATTTGATATGTTACTCCAATTATGGAAAGAAGGTTTACCAATGGATTTTGTATTATCAGATGTGTTGTGGGGTGAAATGGGATAACACATGGAATTTTACAACTTGACAAAAATGTCTACGTACCTCATCTGAGCACCGATGCACGGGCACCCGCCGTGCAGTGCGAGACTGGGCACCTCGTCCAGCCACGGACCTAGGCACCTCATCTAATCACAGTGCCTAGTCACAAAGTCTACGCACCTGAAAAGACCTAGGTACGCAGTCTCCAACATAGACTTACATACTTAAACCAAATACAAGTATCCGATTAGGAAATGACACGTTGCTGTTGACTTTCTAAGCCAATTAATCTTATTTCTTATTTTGATGATAACAAACGTGTTTTTATTATTAATCAATTTTCTGTGTTTTGATAGTCCATTGTGTAGAGAAAATTACAACGAGACCAACGCAATTGGAATCGACTCAATCGGACGTCAAACGAGCAAGATATTAATTTTGGAATATTGGAATTAAAATAATTATTTCATTCGGATCGTATGCGGCAAGTTCACCGATATTATTATGCGCTCAAATTATCGCCATCGGATCCGTTAGTATTTGAAATGGAAGGCCCAGGTTAATTCATAATTTTGAATTAAATGAAAAAGAAAAGTCGATTTATTACGTACCGTCGATCTCCTTACCTTTTGAATCGGTGGCTCGGATCTTCTCGGATTTACAAATTATATATATTCGAATTAAAAAAAAAAAAAAAAAAGGGGGCCGACGCTCGATCGCCGGGCTCGCCATCCGACGGTCACCGAACGCCACGTAGCCGCGAGTGAAGCCACGCTACCGACGCGCCTCGCCGCTTGCCGACACGCGGGCCCCACCTGTCCCCCACTAACGGCCTCTCCTCCTCTCTCTGGCCGACACTACACTTGGTTGCTTTTCCGATGTCTATGAAATGTCCTGTTTTGCCCCTGACTTTTGGTTAATGCCTCCTATGTCCTGACCATTATTATTTGAGTTGGTCGACCAAATTTGAACTTCTTTCTCAACGGTTTGGTCGCCGAATGCCCCTGCTTGCCGGATTTCTATTAATAATATTATTATTATTAATTTCAAAATCGATTTGCTTCAACCAATGACTGCTTGACACGTGGATCCCACTATTGACTTTCTTTGAAGCAATTATTACACTATTATGGTTGATTACAATATAGCCCTTCCTGATTTGAATTTGTGAGAAGAATTAAAAGGCTAGAAACGTAATTTGCTTGACCTTCTTCATCGCCTCGGTTTATGGAAAAATACGATCGAAAATGGCGGTTTTTCTTCCTCCTTTTTGACAAAAATGGAGCCCATTTCTTCTTCATTTCACACAATTAAAGTCAAAAATATTTATGAAGGTGGATGGAATAGTAACTTTTCATTGGCTATAAAAGGAGCTCGAAAATGACAGATTTTACACCAACGAAAATTACAAGCTTTCTTCTCATTGCTTAAGCTCTTCTTCAATCTCTTTGTGAGCATTTTTGTGAGTAAAATTTGAGTATTTCTAGTCATCCTTAAGGGCTATTTTATTAAGAGTATTATCTCTTATTGTGAGCAAATTCTTGTAATATTTATCCTTTGTGAGGATTTACTATTTGTAAAAGGTTTATTCTTAAACCTAAGTAAAAAAAAGTGATAGATAACGGTTGTCCTTGCTCCGTGGAAAGGGTCGTTGGTTCGGGTTTGACTTTGTTCCCGTGTAAAAGAGTCAGGTTTGATCTTGATCCCGTAAAAGGATTGGGTTCTACTTTGCTCCCGGAAAAAGTAATAAATTCCCGAGAGGCGCTCGGGGAGTGGACTAGGCCGGATTTTGGCCGAACCACTATACATCTTGGTGTCATTTCTCTAACCCTATCCTCTTTACTCATTGCACTAATATAAATTGCTAAATATTTATTGTGCATCTTTATTAGGGATCATTGAATAACAATAATTGGAAATTAAATTTATGCTTGACATATTTATTGTTTGAATTAAATTGAGAAATTATTGGTTGTTAGAAATTAATTGTGATTTAATATTTCCAAGTATTTATCATATTTGTTTACTTTGCTAAAAAGAATTCTAAGTATAAAATTTATTTATATTGATTAAATTTAAAAAGTGTAATTGTTTTGTTAATCTTAAATTTTGAATTGATTGAAAAAGTTTTATAAATTTTTAATAAACCCTATTCACCCCCCCTCTAGGGTTGCCTTAGATCCTAACAGTTGCGTAACCCGTAAGCAACACGTATTTGAGAAGCAACATGTGGCTAAATCCCTACGCAACACGTGGCATGATGATGTCATCAACCTACTCTCCTATAAATAGAAGAAGAAATTCATCATTAGATAACTAATTTCTACTACAATTCTCTCTGGCACATTATCTCTGCTTGTTCTAACTTTAGCATCAGAGGGTGTTAGGCTGACACCATACCGGTGTTTTGTTTCTTTCCTATGCAGGTACCTATGTAGCATGTCGTCAAGGCAGCTGATAACTTGTAATTTACGCGTGTTTATCAGTAGTTATATCTCCAAAATAATTAAAATATGATTGCTAATTGATTTAAATGTCCATAATATTATTCATCTTTGAATTTCATGAACGTAGGCGAAAACGACACTCAAATCGGACTTATAACAAACAAATTAGAGCCAAAGTAAAATTCCATGCAAAGACATACGGATGTTGACGTCATCCCGAAGAATGAATAAGTGCACGATGACGTCAGCACGAACTAGGGAGGAATAATGGCTGAGCGACATGTCGCTCCGTGAGTGGCGACACGTGGCCCACGTTTTGACTAAGGAAGGGCGTTGGCTCAGCAGGGGCTCGGCTCAGCGGCTTCAGACTCATCAGGAAAGCAGTGGACTCGGCTAGCGCTGGCGGCTCGACTCCATCCGACGGTTTGGGAGGATTTTTTAGCAGATTTTATCTTATTTTATCTCCATTTTGCCTATTTAAAGTATCATCTGAACCCTAATTAAAGATCCCTTCTTCCCCTATTTTTCTTAAGACTCTTCGATAGTTTTTGATATGTTATCTAGCTAATTTATTTATTCCAACTAGAGGATTATCGAGGTTTGGTTTATTAATTTGTGAGATTTTGTTTTTCAATTTAATTCCTATTTTCTCTTTATTCATGCTTTCTCTTTGCATATGAGAAAAAAATACATGTTTTGAAGCTAAGATTTAACAAAAATGACATTTGATGTTTATGATATTACATCTTTATATTTTTTACAAATTTTGAAGAATTTGAATAATGATTTTTCTCGTTGAATATTGCTGGAAAAGACAATACTTGTATTTAAATACATTAGGGCATACATCTATAAGAAAAACAATTATCGATACAAGTAAACAAATAAAACAACTCAGAAATCGACCTTTCTTTGATTTGAACTCATCTAATCAAAAATCCTTCAATTCTCAAATAAAAAGAGAATAGAAGAAATCCTACTTTCATACAATATCTTAATAGAATTATATGTAATGATCAATAAATTGATTTTACTTTGATCTATAAACGTATCAAAATCCTAGCAACAATCTAATTTATTCTATGAATATTTGTATTCGAATTGACGAACAACCACTACCAATATTAGTGTTTATTAGTGTTGAATATAAATGGGGCGTGGCCAAGTGGCAAGGCGACGGGTTTTGGTCCCGCTATTCGGAGGTTCGAATCCTTCCGTCCCAGAGTATGCGTATTGTATATATCATAGTATATTATAGGATATATAACCTACGGTGATGAATATAAGCGCAATTGAAATTTCTTGGGAGCTATACATTTATGTATTGAGATAACCATTTACTATTTTTTGAAACTCGATTTCATAGTAGCTTCATTAGATCGAACATCTTTCTTGATATATTCATGCATTTTTCCAAGACACGCCATGACGCCCACACAAGCATGTTGCCTTGGCGATAGGTGGAAGATTTGAATTTCTATATTTTCCTCCTTCTAAATTTCTTAATTATTACTTAATTCCTTGTCAATAATACATATCTTGTAAAATATTTAGTTGGACCATCTATTATACAATTATTTTTTCTTATATATTTGGACCGTATCCATTATTGTTCCATTTTTCATAATTATGGCATACCTCACTCAAATAAATGATCAAATCTTTTCACACGATCTCTTTGATGGAAGAGATAACAATTATTTTTCTGGTTGCATCATTGATATAGGACTTACAAAAATATCCATTTTCTTGATACTTCTCCTGTACTTATTCATTATATAGATAAATGTTTAAGACCACCGGTTTAATAATTGTTATAGTTTTTTTTAATATTAACTAAATCTTAAAAACAAAAACATGGGTATGAAATTTTATAGATCTATTTTGGATACTAATTTTAAAAGTGATATGAGTTGGTAAAAGAAGGTTAGTTATAAATTTGAATCAAGAGTTCAAACCATAGGTAATTAATCTATCTATGGTACTCACTCTAGGAATAACATTTGAATAACAAGTTTTTTTTAATGTATTTTTTGGAATAACCAATCACAAGTCAGATGTTTCTTAATTTAAAAATAATTATTTCAAATTTTTTAAATTATTAGAAAATAGCAATTAAATTTTTTTGTCATCAAACAATTATTTACTTTTAAGATATGACCACCCACAACTACAAAAGCGATGAATGAAATTCTTAAATTCAAGTACATTTCTCAATACAAAGTACCATGCATCACCCACATTTACACTAACACATAAAAATAATAATTATAACCCAAATTGATTGGCAAAGCAAAAGCTACTGAATTTTGATATCGTACTCATCATGAAGATCGTTATTCTTGGGAGGAGAAAAGAACATCTCTCCTGATCCCAATCGAGTGGAATTGACATAATCCTGTGGGCAATGTGCAGGAATTCCAGGCAACAACAATCCAAATAGCCTCACAATTTTTAGAAACACTCTTTCTTCATAATCCCTTCCTCTTCTCCCAATTGTGAAGCTTCTTGCTATCTCAAAACATGCATGTATCCTCATCCATATTGCTCCCAATATGGAGAAATAGTTCTTGAATGGTTCTTCTTCAAGAATCTACACATCAAAATCAAACTCAGTTTATCGTAACCGAACAGCGTAAGTTTTTAGATCTAGTGATGATTTATATATGTGTGTACGTACCTGTGCCATATAATTCCAATCGAAATAAATACACGGTCCGAAGTGTTTGAACATCAAAGCCTTGTCATCGAGAGGTAATCTAGGCACCATGTCGAAACCATACACAAATCTAAAGTATCGAATCTCGTATTGCGACAACGCTTTCACCATAAAATCTCCAAATTCTGCGTCTCCAACTCGAGGTTGTCCGAATGTATAAATCCCTTCTAACCTATCTAATAAGGCTTTCTCTTCATGGAAGATCAAAATAGAAGGGAATAAGATTGCCAAAGCGCCACCAAGACTGTGCCCAGTTACTATGAACTTTGTTTGATCATTTTCTTGCAAAATTTTTCTCAGCCTCTCTCTCAATGTGTAGTATGCCAATGGGCGTCGTTGTTCGTCTCGTTGATTCGTTTCTTTCGGCCAACCGGTGCTCTTCTGTAAGCCAAGTGCTTTCATGAAACCACCATGGATTTTTCCAATGCCTTCAATCTCATACCAAGAGATATCAAAGTCAGAATTCCAATCATCTGCATTGAAGGGTTCTGTTCCTCTGAATGATATTATTACAGTGTCATGGTGAACTGTTTTGTCACGCATCATGAAGGCTTGTGTTGAGAATCCTTCTTGATAATCTAACAAATTAAAACAAAATATTATAGTTAGCTCAAATATATTTTCACTGAATTTTTATTTTAGGTAAAACAAAAGTTTTGCTTTTCAGAACATGACCTAAATAATAAATCAATATTCTTACCATTCCAGAAGTTAAAGAATCCCAAGAACTCCATCTACATAATTCCACAATAAAAATAAAAACATAATGAGATTGAAAGGGAAAATGAAAAATGAAAAAAAATATATATATACAAAATCTAATAATAATAATAATAGATTTTATTTGTAAAGAAAATAATAACAGAAAACAAAACATAATTAATGAATGTTTTTACCTCCCAAACATCCCTGACAATATGATTAATGTAAGCTTCATTTTCGTAGGATATTTTAGACGCCATCATAGAGAGGGCCCCAAAATAATTGACATCTCCATGATTGATGCTTTTGTCTAACATTACTCTGTTGTCCAAATGACCAATCAACGACAAGAAATTGGCTGATGAACTGTCTGGTATTACCAATCTCACTGCAATATAAAATTATACTATTTCATTGACTTACACATATACTTACTTTTTTTTTAACTTTTCTTTACAAATAAAATATTTTTAAGTGTGTTGATAATTTTATTTTCTAAAATATTTATAAAGATAATTTTGTAAATACAACATCTTTTAAATATTATAAATTTCAATAGATGACATTTTTTAAATGAATAATTTCAAAAATATCAAATGTTTTGAAATATTTTTAAAATAACATTTCTCATATCCACTAATTTCAAGTTGAGATACTGAGTTAGTAGAATTTCAGTGTCAGAAATGTCATTTTTGAAAAATTTCAAAATTTTTACTATTTTTAAAAATATCAATTCTTAAAGTGCCATTCTTAAAAACCTCATTTAAATATTCAACCATCATTGATTAAATTTATTAAATGTAGTTCATAGTTCACTATTGTATTATATATTTGGTACTTAAATATTGATTGATAATGGTCATAATATCATAATTGTAAAGAATTTAATTCAAAACATTTCAATAAACATAATAAAAAAAACAATAAATAAATACATGGAATGAAATTCATTATTTTAATGAAAGTAAAAAAAAAGTAATTTTAGAAATAAAACAAACTACGAGGACAACGATATAACCTTCTTTTTTCAATGTCAACTTGAAACTAATGGCAGTCGAATTCAATATGGAGCATTCAATCTCGTCATTATTGAAGAAAGAGAAAGCTTTCTTTATCTATCATTAATTCTTTGAGAGAGATGAACAACTTTTTTTTTTTATTATTAAAAAGGACACTTCCTTCTTATTGAAAAAAATCAACCGTCCTTTACTCATAATAATTGCACTGCAAAGTGTTTTTATCAAAAAAAAAAAAAAACATGAATGATGAATTATACTATAATATTTGTTTGGGAAAAAATCAATTTACCCCCACGAACTTAATAGGGTGTGTCAATTTAAACCCTGAACTCTTAATTTCATCAATTTAAACCCTGAACTTATATAAGTGAATCAATCTACACCCACAGTTAGTTTTCCATCCAACCTCCATTAGTTGTTCTTTCTCTCACGTGCCAACTGGTTTTTGAAAGATCATCTTCTTCAATCTATACCCAGTTGATTTTCTGTCTAACTTCTGTTAATGATTTTTTGTCTCACGTGTAGCTACTTTACGAAAGATCATCTCTTTCAAATTTAGGATAGCCATGGATTTAACCCTTTTAATTTTGAAAAAGATTGAGGATTTTTCTACCCTACCGATTTGATTTGGTGACTTTCATCTCTAAATACCCATTTAAAATCTCTCTCTCTCGTCTCAGAGAAGCCATTGACGAAGGCTTTATATTGAAATTTCAAGCTCTAAGAGAAAATATTGGGTTGAAATTTGAAAGATTTTGGTTGAAATCTCAAACCCGTTTCCATGGATTTTCAGATCTGAGAATACGCTCTATCTTGTAAACGGGATTTTGAAAACCCAGAAAGTGTGGGTGTTCTCCAGCTTTTACTTTTTCTCTTTATTCTTGTCCTTAGCAAAACTGGGGAGAAAAGAGAAAAGATATTTGGGACTTTTACCTCTAAATTTGTATTTGGGAGACAAAAATAGAAGATGAGTTGATTTCTGGGTTTAATCCAAGTCCATGAATTATGTTTTTGTGTGGGAAATTGAAAGAAAAAGGAACCATAAAAACTAAAGAATGGTAGCATAAATCATTACGGCTATACATCAAAATCCCACATACATGCCCCATGGATTTTGTGCAAAAAGGCAAATCAAATTTATCCATTTTCAAACTTAAAATAACAACAGAAAAAAGCAACAAATCATTACATGTAGAAGAAGATGAGAGATTTGGAACTTGGTGGTTTGTTAAACATTAAGTTACAGATCTTCAATTTTGGGTTTTTCATATCTTCAATTGGACCCCTGCAGCAATTTTTTGCTTGTTCAACCTATTGACAAAAATTGCCAAGTGAATTCAGTCCCCACACAATTTCATTTTAATATTTGAAGAAGATGATCTTTCAAAAACCAGCTGGCACGTGAGAGAAAGAACAATTAACGGAGGTTGGATGGAAAACTAACTGTGGATGTAGATTGATTCACTTATATAAGTTCAGGGTTTAAATTGATGAAATTAAGAGTTCACGGTTTAAATTGACACACTCTATTAAGTTCGTGGGGGTAAATTGATTTTTTCCCTATTTGTTTTTACAAGTTTTCGTAATTGAATCTTACAATTATTTTGTATCCAATGAAATAAGAGGCGTTTGTAAATCTAATATAATTTTTTAATAATTATATGTATATATATTTTAAATAATAATAAATATTGTAAATTATTAAACACAACAATCAATAAAAAAAAATATAATTACTATCAAATCAATTCTAACAATTCTTTTTATAAATATGGAAAAAAATTATGCTACCCACTAATATTTTCCTAACAATACATATTAAAGTTAACGCCTGCTAAAAAAAAGTTAATACTTATCGGTGTAGAGTTTTAAAAAAAAATCAACATATATTCTTATGACTATTTCAAATTTATATCAGAATAAGTGTTTTTTTTAATAGAATGGATACCCTTCTTAATTGATAGTTGTGATGAATTGACCTACTTAAAAATAAAATAGGTAAATTTCATGGGTAGTAGAGTTTTTAGCAATATTTAAAAATATAGTATTTTTAAAAAGTATTTGCAAATATAGCAGATTTTTAAAAAACCTCATTCATGTGATCAGAGAAATCAGTGATAACTAATAAAATAACCAGTGATTACTATCTGGTAATCAGTATTACTATCTGGTAATCAGTGATTCCTACACAAAATATTAGATATCAGTAAATCAGTGATTACTTGTAAAGATATCACTGATTACTAGTGGTAATTTTGTAATTTAATTTTTATGCTATTTTTGTAAATAAGTTTTTTTACTGTTATTTTTACAAATATTAGACCTATTTTTGCTATTTTTGCAAGAGCCCCAATAAAATAGTTGTCCCCCTCAATTTTATCCGCCTCTTCTTCTTCATGAAAAAATTCTTATTCCCAAATCATGGTAAGTTGGAATCCTTAAATGTGTACCATCTCATTAAAAAAATTATCATAAGATATATTGATGATCTAATTAATTGATAAGAAAACAAAGATTTGTTTTATGTAAAAATTTAGAAAAAAAATTGGATTTTTAGTATAAACTATCTATTTTGTCCCCTTATTTTTTTAAAAATAGTTTTAATTTCAGACTCTACCCTTTCGTGAAATTAAGTCAATTTTAATCTTTATTAAAAATAATTAAAAAAAACACACATAAATATTTGGTACCTTTAATTAAAGAAGAAATTAAAAGCCAAGAACAATATTAGAACAAAAAAAAATCAGAAAACAAGAAGAAAGAAGAAAGAAAGCACTTACACTTTAAGGTATTGAAGAAGATACCAAAGAAACCACCATTGTTTGACAAAAGGTTAAGCCATGTCTCAAGGAAGAAGCCAAACCATGCTAATGGAGTTGCCACAAATTTAAGGATCTTCTGAACTAAAATCGACAAAAATATGAAAAATCTGTGCCAAAAATTGTGTTCTCTAGCACGGCTTGAATCCACAAACTTTCTTTTTTTCAAATTACTTGAAAACAAGAGACGAAGAAGATCAAAAAAACTGACTTTCTCTGGATCCAATAGCATATAGCTGCTTGAAAACCCCTTATCACAAGCCATGGCGTTTCTTTAAACTTTTTATTTCTCTCTTTCACCAAAACCCAATGGTTTTATATAGAAGCTTAGCCTATCCTCTCGTGACAGCTAAGAGTGCAGTTTTTTTTTACCTTTTTTAAATGAAGAGTGTGGAATTTGAAATTTAAATAATGTGGTGTGATCGTGTATATCTTTTTTTTTTTTTTTTTTTTATATATATAGATATTATTTATATGATAAAAATAAACAATCATTTGAATTTGAACTAAAATCTAATAAATTATTACCTCTTACCCATATTATTATATTCTCTTCTTTCTATGATCATGTTAATCATCCTTTTTAAAGTGATTAAAAAAATAAATTTTTAGCATTTTTCTCAAATCCCTAAAAAATGTCATAGTCTTTCTTTTTTAAACTATTGCTCTAACAAAAAAAAATTAACTAATACTAAAATATGGGTAATTTTCCTTGTGTTATGATTTTAAGTTTGAGCCTATATTTATGCTATATGGGTAATATATAAAAACTGTTGTTTTTTTAAGTAATATTGTATATTTAATATGCTATATGAGTGATTGGACCAAAAAAAAAAAAGATATTCATAAAGTTATGTTTTTTTATTTACTTCTTCTATTTTCGTAGATGATATGTGGGGTTGGGGATTTGAACTCAAGGTTTTAATTTATGGCTTTTGCCATTAAACCATCTTAATCGTGGTTAATTTAATTTGCTATTTAAATTAAATGATATAAAAAAGGTTTTATCGAAAATAACATTTCATTTATTGATATTTTTAATAATAGTAAATTTAAGAAAAAAAATTAAATTGATATGTTTTTTTCCCAGTATGTATCTTATACACATTGTGACTTTCTTTCGTCTTTCTGATGTGAGATTCTCAACATACCCTTCAAGATAGTGTCTTTTTTGGTCGGATCATATTTTTTAACCAAATGCCTGTTTAGGCTTGTAAACTCTAATAGCATCTTGATATTATAGGTGTTTCATCTCAAAATTAATTGATAATGACAGAAGTAGTACATGTATCTTAAAAAGATTGTGAGTTCTCTTCATATTTATGACGATTGAATTCTTAACAAGCCTGAAGCTAGGAATGAAGGAGAGATCCATGAGCACTTTAGAATTTTGTTGAAATTATCCAAGGACGAACGTCTCATCAAATTCTGTTTTAGTCGATGATAATTTGAGGTCACTACAAAAGAGAAGGGAGTCACGTTACTAATAATATAGCTAGGCAAACTGTAGGTGGTGGGGGTAGTCTTTGTTTTGAATCATTTGGTACTTTATATGATGATAGCTTTTTGAGTGATATATTTAACTTCTTTTCTTTGCATCTATCAGAAAATCTTTAGACTGAGGTAGAAGATTTCGAAAGAAACAGAAAGTGGATTCTAAATTAGATGAAAGACATTTGAATGAATTGCTTATAAAAAAAATTTATATCCACCTCCTTATTTGATAACAAAAAATGGAATTGAAAAGCAAAGAGAATAAAATGAAAAAGTGGAGTAGGGAAAAGTTAAGAAAATATTGGAATGAAAAAAAAGAGTTAGAAACGAATTGGGAAGGAGTGAGAAAATAAATCCTAAAAAATGAAGTTGAGAGAGCAAAGAAATACCAAAAAAATAGATGTTTTCTTTAATTGAGGTGAGAGAATTAGGTAGTAGAGTTAAGTCAAACAGATTTTTATTTTTATCTTTCTTGGTTGTGATATCTTTGTGGCCCACTCCAGCCAAGTGGCATTGAGTGAATTGAGAGGGTCTCTTTCGTGGTCCAAAATCCATAATTCTAGTTCTAGTGTAGTGTGTGCATCACAAAAAGCACAAAAATCATCATAATCCATAATTATTTTATCTTTTAAAATGTTATTAATCATTATTATTCCTAATAAAAGTAACCAAGTTTTTTAAGTGGCTTATATAAAGTTACTTTTAAAAAAAACCCAATTTCTTATCATGGTTAATACTTGGCTGTAACAGCCAAGATTATTTAGGATCAATGGAGAAATATCACACGGGTAAAAGTTGTTTTTTTCTTTTTATTAATTTTTACCTATATGGTAGTTTTTCATTAGTAACCTTAGTTGCTTGGAATTAAACAACTAAATATTATTTGTATCATTACACTACAAAATTATAAGTGGCACATAACACTTTTTTTTTTATAATTTGAAGAGTTTTGATTATTGCTTACCTCAAAATTATGAAAGTTTAATAAGTTTATATCGTGAACATTTACTTGTTCTTTAATTAACGTTTTATTGGTGGAACAATCATTTTAGATTTTTTGACAATTAAATCAAGATATACGAACATTTATTAGATTACACAAGATTTAGGTTCTTTCATTATTAATTCAAATTAATTTTTTTTTTATTTTTTTTTTTTTTTTAAAAAAAAAAAAAAAAAAATTTTTTTTTTTTTTTTTTTTTTTTTTTTTTTTTTTTTAAAAAATAAAAATATAATATTTTTTTTTTATAATATTTTTTTTTTTTTTTTATTTTTTTTTTTTTTTTTTTTTTTTTTTTTTTTTTTTAAAAAAAAAAAAAAAAAAAAAAAAAAAAAAAAAAAAAAAAAAAAAAAAAAAAAAAAAAAAAAAAAAAAAAAAAAAAAAAAAAAAAAAAAAAAAAAAAAAAAAAAAAAAAAAAAAAAAAAAAAAAAAAAAAAAAAAAAAAAAAAAAAAAAAAAAAAAATTTATTATATAAAAAAAAAAAAAAAAAAAAAAAAAAAAAATTTTTTTTTTCTTAAACCCAATGAAACTTTCACTATTTTTCCGTTTAATATTGTACAATACAATAGATATGAGCTTCTTATTCATTCTCTAACTTTATTGACGAATTTTATGTAAATTTGATAATTATACTAAATTTGAGCTTTTTCTCTAAATTTTAGCTCCATTAGCCTACTGTACGTACATTGGAAAATGTACTATACACCATATCTGAGTTTCCCTTTTGTCTTCATATGAAACCGAATCCGCAGTAAATTCTCCCTTTAACCACCATCATGGGGCTGATGAGGATTTTTTCTTCACCACAAAACCCAATCGTCATCTCCATCGTGAGGAAGAGAGAAGAGAAAGGGAAATATGCTTCTTTGATAATAATATTATTAAAAGGACAAAAAAAAACAAAAAACAGATAGAGAGAGAAAGAGAGAGGGAGGTCCACACTTATGCTTCTGATCATGAAAACAACAAAAAAATTGAATATCAAAAATCGTTATTTTCTCATGCATGTGACAATGAAAACAATCGGAAGACCCACCCAATAAGAGAGAGAGATAATAGAGATAATGGAGAAAAGATTATAAATATAAAGATATGAGAAAATCAGAGAAATATCAAAACAAATCAAATATTAATAAATATAAATAAAAGGAAATTTGTAATAAAAAAATTTCATAAATAAAATAATCAATACAATCAAAGGGTGTTTGGTATATATTGGAAAATAGAAAATCGTGAGAGGGCTAAAAATGAAATTATAGACTCTAAATAATAAACAAACTATTCAAAATGGGCTATGTACTTAATTAACTCATTAATCATTTAAAAAAATCATTAAATTAATAATTTTATCTTTTCATGATATTAAATAGTAAATGACAGATTATATAAACCAATGATTTTGTTGAGGGCGAACAAAATCCCACATCCATTAGAGAATGGGATGATCATAGGAATATAAGGGGAAGAGCACATCTCCATTAGTATGAGGTTTTTTGGTGAAATCAAAAGCAAGTAAAATCAAATCGTTTTAGTCGATGAAATTTGAGGCTGCAAAAGGAAGGGAGTCACGTGGCAAACAATGGTGGGGGATATCATACCAATGTGGAATTGTGGAGGCCCGTTTTCCCCTAAAAGATTTTCTATATTAGTAAATGATATCATGGAAACTTTAAAAATCTTATTTTTACTACTTTCTACGATTATCTAAAAAAACAATGTGAAAAAGTTTATCACTATAAATGAATAAAGAAAAAAGATTTATAACCTTTTGACGATGCTGGGCCATTAGGTCGACGGGTTAGCCCAATAGACATGAAGACAAAGCCACCTAACTTGTAACGCCACATGGTCCATGAAAAATAGTCTTTGCCCCGTTTGGCATTGATTTTAGACAACTTTTATTATAATTAAAATTTGGGAAAAAAAATTTGTTTTTTTTTTTTAAAAACCGCCCCTAAACTAAGTACATTGCGACGAATTCCCTCTAAATTTTTTTTTTCCTAATTTAAATACCCTCTAGTCGAAGTTATGTAAGTTGAGATAAATACTCTCCTGAAGTATTCTCTTAAACAAATATCCTTAAACTATGTAGCTTATGATAAATACCGTCGAATTATTTTTTTAAACAAATGACTCCTGACATTTTTATAAGTGTTTGACTCATTAAATTGAATATAGCCACATTTCGAACATGAGTTTTACTAATATAAATTGATCTCAAATATTACATGAATGACCACTTAAAGCTTTCATGCGGTAGAGATGATATTTTTTATTCCAAATTCTCCCTTTTTAAGTACAATTACGAATTTGAAAGATTACAAATATCCTACAATTAGGGGATCACGTACAAGTTAACTTATCAACTTCCTGCTGCATAGGGATGGCGGCGGGCGTGCTCCCTCACCTTTGGGAGTTTAATCCCCATACCCACCCTATCCTAATCAAAAAATCGGGGTTCTGGATTCCCATTGAGGGGATCGGGTTCCCATGGGAAAATTCCCCTTTAATTTTAATTCTTATTTAAAAATTAAATATAAAAACGAAATATACATTTAAAAATACATTTTTAAGTAAAAAGGAAAACATAATACTAACCATTTTATATTGTATTAATTAATATAATCATATTTCACATATATTTTTCAATAAATAAAGATAAAAAGTAAACAAAATATATAAAGATATTCTTTAAAAATCGGGTTCAGAGTTCTACTGGGATGTATTGATCTCAAATATTACATGTGACCACTTAAAAATCATGCGGTAGAAGATATTTTTACTCCACATTCTACCTTAAGCTACAATACGAATTTGAAAGATTCCCACTTCCTACAATTAGGGGGGCCCACGTACAAGTTGAATTTTGCAACTTCCTGCTGCAATCTACCATTTAAATGACCTTATCTCATATAAATTCAAATTAATTGGGGTAAGATATCATTTTGGTCCTTAAACTTTCACTCGAGTTTCATTTTCGTCCCTAAACTTTAAAAAATTATATTTTTGTCTCTCAACTTTCGAAAACACATCATTTTAGTCATGTCGTTAACTTTACTGTTACTCGACCGTCAGTGACTTGATGACATGGCAGTTTAATGATGTGGTTGGTTGATGTGGTTTTTAATTTATATTTAAATATTATTTTAACTTATCATGGTTTTAATGCTTAGTTGTCAATTTTTTAATCTTTCTTCTCCCCATTTCATATTAAATTAAAAACAAAATTTTAAAATCATTTCATATTTTTTTTAATTTATTTCCAAATTTTATCAATTTATCTTTTATATTTTTTCAATCCCCTTTCCAGATATGCTTCTTTCTCTTTCTCATTCTTTTACTTCTCATTCATTCTTTCCAGATATGCTACTAACCCTTTTCTTGTTCTTCTTCTTCTCTTTCTATTTATTTCCACTTATTTTCAATTTGTCTTCTCATTTCTTCGTCTTCCATTTCTTATTCCTTTTACTTCTTTTTCCCTTTTGTAGATCTAGGTTTCCACATATCAGAGTTTTCAGATGTAGGATTTTGTATATCTGGATTTTTATAGATTGGATTTCATATATTTGTGCTTTACATTTTTTTTTATTTCCGATTGAGTGAAATTTTTTCCATGATGTAAATAATTGAGCATGACGAATCTGAGATGTAGAACGAAATCTTGTTCTCCATTTGAATGAACATTGATGATGAAAAACTAACAATATATTTTTTTAAATATGGGTTATGATTGATGATGAAGCACAAACATGGTATAGATCCAAGCATAATAAATTAATATTTTTTTAATTATTAAAAGTGCAACATAACTAATAAAATGATAAAAATAATTTTATTTGTCATATCATTACTAGTAATATGATAAAATAAATATGAAATGGAGAGAGGAGAGATTAAAAAATTGACAACTAAGCATTAAATTAAAATAATATTTAAATATAAATAAAAAAAGTCACATCAGCTAACCACATCATTAATATTGCCACGTCATCAAGTCACTGACGGTCAAGTAACGGAATAGTTAACGAAAAGACTAAAATGATACATTTTCGAAATTTGAGAGACCAGAATGTAATTTTAGAAAGTTTATGGACGAAAATGAAACTCGAGTGAAAGTTGAAGGATCAAAATGGTATTTTACTCCATTAATTTTTTTTTGTTGTCTGAATTTCAATATGTATCTTTAATA
This sequence comes from Gynostemma pentaphyllum, assembly GCA_028015215.1. Classification (NCBI taxonomy): domain Eukaryota; kingdom Viridiplantae; phylum Streptophyta; class Magnoliopsida; order Cucurbitales; family Cucurbitaceae; genus Gynostemma; species Gynostemma pentaphyllum. Next base: position 54,080,686 of record CM051352.1, read on the forward strand.
TTGTGGATCATAACTCAAATATGGAGGCCCATCTTTTGTGGCCTTAATGGGCTTGGGTGCTCTGTCCACTCTCTTATATAACCGATTTGATGGTTCGGGCAAAAAAAAACAAAGAAAACAAATGCATGAACACATTAAGAAAAGGAAAAAAAAAGAAGAAAACTTATTGTAATTGATTGATCAAATTAAATTTATTAATAAACTTTTAATTTCATTCTATTAAGTTCTAAGTTTTCATAAATTATGACGCGAACAACCTTTATAAAAACTAGATTAGCGAATTAACCAAAATTAAAGAAAATCAAAACTAACAACATCTAAAATTCAACCATAAAAATACTAAAACTCAACTATTTATCTCACTGATTAATAATAATTATAAAAAAAACAAAAACAAAAAAATAAACCCAAACCTAAACCCAGCATCAAGTGTCAATACGAGCATAATTCAAGTTGTTAGGTATATGCTCACTTTCCATGAAACTGAATGTTCAAGTGTAATCTCCTCCAATTCAATGTAATATCTAAAAATAGAAAAACTCAACATCAAATCGAGACCTAACGAGCCCTAATCAGGCATAAAAATTAGCACCAGCCTAAAGCAAAACTTGATGAGTTTTCAAGAAGCACCTAACCATTTAGAAGAAAAATAACTTTGAATGGAGGTGTTTTCTGGAGTCAAATCCTTTGGTCGCAAATCACAACCGTTATTCGTGGGGATCTAAATAAAATTGTTCTTTCCTTCTTTCTTTTCTAATTTCAATGTTACTTTCCACGATTTATATGAAAATATCCCGATTAATTTCAACGTCAATTGGGGGTTGATTTCAAGTAGTTGGTCTTGTCAACTTTAAGAGCTTTTGTCTTCCGCTCCTTTTTTTTTCTTTTTTTTTTCCCGAGAGTACAAATGGAGATAGAACGATTAGAATTTGAAAATATTATCATTATTTTTAATAATAATGAAATATATTTATTCTTGTTCCTTTTTAACACGATTGTAATATTGACATTTTAAATATATTAGAATTATCCTTGTATTGAGTGGGTAGATTAATATCATACTTGAAACAAAATTATAAAATATCTAAAATCAACCCATTATCATTAAATTATAAACTTTTTTTTTTTAAAAAAAAGCCAACAATATCAAAACCCTCTATCCCAAAAAAGTAGTCCAATTAAATTTTGGATTTAATTAAAAAAAATTAAGGATAAAATTGTAGTGAATAAAAAACATTAATTTACCTTTACATCTAATCGGATTGATTTTCTAACAAAAATACCTCCGAAAAGGAAAGGCATTACAGAAAAGACCTAAGATTTGAATGGAAATGTGATGGATTTGAGATTTTGTACAGCATTCAGATAATCTCAATGATTGAATTATTTTCCTAAATTTGGCACCGTTTTTAAGATATGGAAAGTCAAATGTTAATTGTCCAGCGTGGCAGCCACTTTCGAAATTACAAATTGCAGCCTTCACAAGTTTGTTATAAACAATTAAAAATTTGTTGTGAATTGGAAATTAGGTACCAACTAAATTCTCAGTCACTCTCGCTTAATTCGGCAAACCATTGTTGTTGTGACTGAAAATCTCCACCAATTAACATAAATGTCATACCCCATCTATTTTTATCCCACAAGTAAAAGAAAGTTAATTTATTTACTATAACAACTCCATCAAACGATCTCTTAAAAAAAAAAAATTAAAGTCGCCCATTTTTTTCTTTAATTGTTGGTAAACAAGTCATTTAAAATCCTCACATTGACTAATTAATAAACTTTTTTATTCAATATTTAAAGATCTAACACGAGAAAGGATTATTATATTTCTGGCTTCACTTTAATTTGAAATACATCAATTTATTATTACATCTATTTAAAATATTTCATATTAGTAGATATAGTATTTTTATTTATAATATAATCACCATCATCTCACACCCTCAATATTAATAATTATAAACTTCAAAGCCAATTGTCTTGCAAAGATTTATACAGTAAAACAAAGGAATGAGACATTCTATTTCTTTTTCTGTTGTGGTCTATTTTCAATGAATTATAAAAATTAACGATATCCACTCATTTATAAAAATGGTAAATTACAAATAACATTCTTCTGGTTTCAATCAAAATCATGTATAGTATATGTAGTTTAAAAAAGGCAAAAACCACATCCTCGTAGTTTCAAATTATGTCAATAAGACCTCTACCCTCCAACATTGTAAACTTTCTTTTAGTCATAACTTCTTTGTTTGAACTCTGATTTGAATGATTCAAGACGTTTTGAAATCCTCATTTCAAACTCTACGTTATGGTCATTTCAAAACTTTAAAATCGTTAATAAATTAAAGAGTTATTATCATCAAAATATTAGATATGATTGAAGTCATTCCCCCGTTTGTTTACTAATGATTTATAAGTTTCAAATGACCATAATGTATAACTCAAAATAAGAATTCCAAAACATTTTGAATCATCAAAATCAAAATTTAAACAAAAAGTTATGGTTAAAGGAAAGTTTACAATTACAACATTGGATGGGAGATGCCTTATTGACATGATTTGAAACAACATGGGTGTGATTTTTCATTTTTAAACTATATGAGTTGTTCATGATTTTGACCGAAACCACGTAGATGTTATTTTTGGAATTTTCCCTTATAAAAATAGTAAAATAGATAAATAAAAAGAAGTAGGTGTGTCTATAGTGTATTAGAAATTTGATTGATAGAGGTAAGTAAGACCTGAAAATAGAAAAATAAGGGCAACGGTGGAGCATGGGGCAACATGGACGGCAAGTATTGAGGGAGTCAAAATCAAAGATGGCTGGTTGGGCGATGGCATTGGACCCAACCCAAAACAGAGAGATATCACTAAAATCTCAGCCGCATCACACTCGTCAGGGGCTCCACCATCTATTTGAAATTTCTTGGAAATACACTCTCCGACGACTTTTTGTGGGGCATCCGTTTTGGTTGTTTTTTTTTGCTTCCATTTGAGTGGTTGTCTTTTTTTATTTATTTAGAGTTCCTGAATGTGGACCGTCGGCTTCTTTATAATGAGGTGGAATTGACCACCGCCGTCGCTCCGGCGGCTCGGCCAACCAAGATTTAGTTCAAGTTCTTTGTATCTGAATTCACACGTGGCATTTTCTTTCCTATTTCTGATACTCTCATTGCAATGAAAAATATTATAGTATTTTTGATCATTTTTAATTTATCCAAAATTGTTAAAGTAATTTACTTTAATTATTAATATGCAATGTGTATTTACTAAAAAATTTACATTTCTAATTTTTATTGGTTAAAACATGTTTTTTGATAATAAACATTTTTTTTTGTTACACTATAGGTATTATCTAATAGAAATAAAATATATTAGAAAGTTACGATTTCGTCTGACCAATCCAAATATTTTCTTTACTTAAAAGTTTATATTAGTGGAGCGCTCAATAAAAAAGAGCAATTATTAGATATATATATATATATCAAGATCATGAATTTAACCTGAAAATAAAAATTAATAATTAAAAAGAAACAACTTTGATTTTATTTTATTTTTCCCCAGTCTGGCCCATTGATGAGGCTTAATTAGTGGCGCGCTCAATAAAAAAGAGTAATTATTAGATATATATATATATATATCAAGATCATGAATTTAGCCTGAAAATAAAAATTAATAATTAAAAAGAAACAACTTTGATTTTATTTTATTTTTCCTGACACCCACCAAAATTTTATTCTACATGGATAATGTGAACACAATGGGAAGATTGACTTGGATAGAGTCAGGGCCTCAGATTTATATGGTGTAAAATCCAAGTTACTTTGACGAAGAAAGTTTTAATAAACAAATAGGATTTGATTTCTATTTGGTTTATGGGTCCAAATTAAAAAAGAAGACTATTTCTAAATTGGAATTGGTTGCTAAATGGTAGCTGTGAACTGAGCTTCGCACACGTGTTTGTCAAAATATCTGCCACATCGAAAACGTGGGCTCTGCCTCGATTTGCTTATTTGGACACTACACGCTGCACGGACACTCTACCGCATACTTTCGTGTCGGTCTTCTTCTTTTTTTAACAACTCAATTGAAAAATTCAATAGATTATTTTTTTTTTAATGTTACTCAGTTAAAAATAACCACTCACATCATTTAACCAATTGTAAAAAATATTTTTTTAGTTAATATTATAGTTTTCCATTTTTCAAAAATTCAAAATTATGAGAGTGTAATTATAATAACTTCCATAGTTCGGAAGGTTTAATGTTAACAATTCTTATAGTTCATGGGTGATTTATACATTTTTTTAAACTGTCACTTCTGTTGATATTATAACAATAGGATCTTATCACTGTTGAGATATATGATTAAATTTACCTTGAATCATTGGCCTAAGCTTTTGGTTCAATTGGTGATTTAACATATTTAATATGGTATCAGAGCAGGAGGTCCTTACGATTTCCAAACCTTCATTTCATCCGTTGATAAACTCGTTCATCTTCTTGATCTCGACATGAGGTTTTTCTTATAAAATAAATTTTAGGTTTAATTTGATTTGAATTCAAAATAAAATAAAATAATAAAGATATATTTATTAGGAGAGATAAAAAGGTAAAAAAAAACAACATTAAAAATGATAACCACCCGATCACCACCAAGAATGGTATTTTTTGGGTAAAAGTGAAATAGAATCATAACAACCAGTATAATTAAAATTAGGTGAATTAATCAGGATATTAGTGTAACTGACCCTAGTTATTAAGAGTACCCTATAAAAGTTGAGGACTATTAACTTTAAATAACACATTTTGTTTGGTGTATGAATTAATTTATGGCCATTTCGTTGTTCTTTTTTACAATCAAATCCAATAATTAGGATTGACAATTTTTTGCATTAATAATTGTGATATTTGGGTTCATCCATAATTGTCCTGGACTATTCGAAAGCTATGATAAAATATATATTTTTTGGGGGCAAAAATTATTAGATTTTAAAAAATAAGGGGGAATAGTTAATAATGCTAAATTTCAATTTTTTTTACTTAAAATAATACTATTTTATTTAAAAAATTTCATTATTTTAAAAAATGAGGGGGGGCAATTGCCCCCCTCAGCCATAAGGTGGCTCCGCCCTTGATAAAATATATATATATATATATATATATATATATATATATATATATATATTTATATTTAAAAATAAAGGGAAAAAAAACAATATTTGTATAAACGTATTTAAAAGAAAACAAGCCTTGGACGCATAAAACTTATTTGATGTGATCATTTTTTAAATTATCATTTTTTTCTCTCTCAATATTTTTCTTTCTTTATATCATATACATATCTAGAAATGTTGACTGGATAATTTTTTATAAACATTTTTCATGACAAAAATATCAGCAAAAATAATTCCTTTCTATTTTCATATATTTTTAATTATTTTCTAAAGGACTGAGCCTTATACAATTATCAACTATTTTTATATGAATAACTTATCAATTAAACTAACATGAACATATCTTAGACATAATGTTTTCTTTTATTAGTTTGAAAGTTTGAATTTCCATCTATTAGTCTCTCCCGATTCGATATAATATCTGGAAAAAATTATCAATTAAATAAATTAGAAATTACATTCAAATCACCCCTTACTTACTAAGTGTATAAACATATGACCAAACTTCAACAATAGTATATCATTATGCATTATGTCACGATAGTCCTTTTTTTCGTTTAAGAATTCAAAATTATGATAAAGAGGTTTGGCTTCACCACACGCTTTATTAAAAAATAACGTTTTGTTTGCAAATTCTTTGCTTGTTAATTCTTCCAAATTTTTGGATTAAAATTTCATTTCTCTACTCTCTTGGGAATCACACACTTTAAATGTGTATACCATGTATTATTATTATATTAAACAAATGAGTGAAATCAAAGCACCAAAATCAACGATTTTTAATAATTAAAAAAAAAACCTATAGAAAGCAACGTTAAAAAACCATTTTAATTTTTAAGAAACACAATCCAAGAATGATGAACCTCATTATTTTTAAGAAACACTATAGAAAGCAACGTTAACAAACCATTTTAATTTTATTTTTTCTTAAAAAAAACATTTTTTACTCCCATTAAATTAATGAATTCATTTTAATGAATTTTTTCTTTTATATTTATAATGTAGAATGATGAACCTCATTGTTGTTTTTCATGTTTCTTATTGATATGTTTTAAATTAAAATTTTGGTTTTTTTCATTTTTTTATATAAAATTCATTATATAATGATTTCCTTTTAGTATTAACTAAATGTTAAAAACAGAGTACAATTTTTTAAAATTCTTGAAAATTTTGGTACATTAAAATTTATAATTAAAAAATATATTTTTAATACCATTTTAAAATATATTTCTTAAGAATGAGGCTTGTGATTAAAAACTTATTATTTATTTTTTTAAAAATGGGCCAATCATAAATACAAACCAAAAAAAAAAAAAAGCTACACAAACATGTTTTTACTTGTTTGTTTTTATCTAAAGAAGATAGTAAAATGAGTTCATTTTCAAAGTAGTTTTTGAAAATATATTTTAGAAATATGCCCAAAATACTATAGATTATTACAAATACAATTACATCATAATTCTTGTCCACTAAAGGTGTTTTTCATTAAAAAAATTCAAAAAAAGATGTAGATGGATTGACTTCACCACACACATCATTAATCAAAAACAACATTTTGATTACAAATCCTTTGCTTGTTTTTTGAGCTTTTTCAGCTGATTTTTTTTTTCTCTACTCTCTTCTAGAATCACACTACATTTCATTGTCAATGAAGAATAGGATATGAGAATATTGATACTTGAAGATAAAGAAATGAAAAATAATTCATATTGATATTGGAAAAAAAAAATTAAAAAGAAAAAAGATATAACTAACCGTTTGACATCTCTATTTCTTCTATACAACCATAAAATATATGAAAAAATAAATGATTGATGGGTGAGGCATTTTGTCAAATAGGTGGTGTTCAATAGAGTACTTATTTAAGTACAAAGTAAGCTGTCAAATGGACCCCATTTAATTGGGAAGGCGTGTGTGTCCCATAATAATTGAATCATCTGATTTACCGATCCTCCGCCGACAATCCTTGTTTTACTTTAGGTGCTTTGGTGGGTGGCGGTTAAATCTAGTTTCAAATTTCCAATCAAAACTCATTTAGAAGAATTAAACTCGTCTCTAATCAAAATAATTTTTTTTTGCCATCATAATAATTTGTTATTGGTTTCATTTTTTTGTCGGTTCATTTGAACTCTTTTGGAGGTTTTTTTTTTTTTTTGTGAAAGTTTAGTGAGTTGAGATTTATGTGGTATGTGATTGAGAAATCTAAAGTTTATATATGGTTTAAGTAATGTGAAGAAATTAATCTTAGAAACTTAAGTTTGTATAGTATATATTTGATTTATGTATTTTATGTTTAAAGTTTTAAAATAATTAATTAACAATATTGGAAAACGATTTAGTTGAAATATGGTTTAATAAATTTGTACTTTTTTTTTAAACGATAAACTTCAATAAGAAGGAGAAAAAGAAGTTACAAAAAAGATGATAAATCCTTCTTAGTTAGAGAATGGACTTCGCCGTTTACTGTTGGGAAAAAACACCCTTCCCACATTCACCGCTAAGAATAAAAGAAAGAACCCGAGAAATTAAAGAATAAAACCACAATAAAAAGAACACAAGGATTTATACTGGTTCACCCAAATTGGCTACGTCCAGTTGCTACCGCTGCGGATTTCACTATGATGAATCAAGAGTTATAGTGAAAAATATCCAATACACTAAACCGTGTATTACGCTCAAAAGCCCTCAAGAAAGAAAACTCTTTCTTTTACAATATTTCTCACACTCTCACCCAAGCCCTCCCCGAACCCAATACAAATACACTCACAGTATTTTTAGGATCCATTTGCCAACAAAAATTACCTCTATTTATAATACAAATATTCTTGGTCACCAAGTTTAATCTAACGGTCATCATTCATCATTGCCCATCAAGCAAATCCAATGGCCACAATCAAGACTTGGTCACCAAGTAAACTTGTTCAGCAAGTTTAGGGTTTTATCCATCATTTTCATATACTTGCCAAATCCCAACAAATTCCACCTTGGCAAGATAGATGAAAAATCCATAGCTTCTGCTACCATCATTGTCTTCACCGACAATCATAATTCTCAAACTAGAGAACTATCCTACTCCACCATATAAGTAAACCACTTGAAATCACCTTTCAAGATTTCCCCTTTTTCGGCACATGTCGATAAACCTTGCTGAAATTATGGTGCAACTTCCACCTACTTGGCTTCCCCGGAAGTTCTTCAACCATCAACATCATTCCACCACACGCCTTGCATAACATGTCAAGTCAATGCTCGTGTGCATCCGCTAACAACACATCCTCTATCATGGTAAAGCGGTCATACCATGAGGATGAATTCTCTTATCTCTTCAAACGAAGTCTTCGTCTCCCTGAACAAGAGAGACAATGTTAGCTTCCAACCCATAGCCCTTTGCCGAACCTGCTCTGTTTGGACAATCTCTTCTCAGGTGACCACCATAGAAACTACTGTCATCTGATTTCACTGAATCACCATCACCGCTTGACTGATTGGGAGTACCACTGCTCGGTCTTCCTTTCAAAGCCTTGTGTAACCCCGATTGTATCAATACATCCTTGACTTGCACTTGCCACAAGCCAAAATTGATCATTCCATCAAATTTCTCCACATCAAACTTCACCGAACTCATAAAGCTTGACCTACTTGCTTCTTACTCCTAGCTTGAATCAGCGGACAGTTATAGACCGTTCCAAGAAATCTTTTTCTGATGTGGAAGATCAGACAAAGCTGTAACCACAGAGCATACGAAGAATTTCAAGAAACCACTAACCTAAAGCTTTGATACCAGTTGTTGGGAAAAAACACCCTTCCCACATTCACCGCTAGGAATAAAAGAAAGAACCCGAGAAATTAAAGAATAAAACCACAATAAAAAGAACACAAGGATTTATACTGGTTCACCCAAATTGGCTACGTCCAGTTGCTACCGCTGCGGATTTCACTATGATGAATCAAGAGTTATAGTGAAAAATATCCAATACACTAAACCGTGTATTACGCTCAAAAGCCCTCAAGAAAGAAAACTCTTTCTTTTACAATATTTCTCACACTCTCACCCAAGCCCTCCCCGAACCCAATACAAATACACTCACAGTATTTTTAGGATCCATTTGCCAACAAAAATTACCTCTATTTATAATACAAATAGCCTTGGTGACCAAGTTTAATCTAACGGTCTTCATTCATCCTTGCCCACCAAGCAAATCCAATGGCCACAATCAAGACTTGGTCACCAAGTAAACTTGTTCAACAAGTTTAGGGTTTTATCCATCATTTTCATATACTTGCCAAATCCCAACATTTACCTCTCGACTAATAAAATGAAAATTAATAACGTCAAACAGAGACGCAAGAAATTTAATATCCTCTAAAATAAAGGTAAAATCTTGAAGACAAATGTCTCCCATTGATAATCTGAATTAGATTCCTTGCATCAAATAAAACATGTAGTTTCGTAATATGGTGTTGAGACACATATTGGAGACCATACACCAGAGCACGCCCCTCAGCATGTAAGGCATTCAACCCCAAAACCACCAAAACAACTACCAGTGTCCATTGTCGTTCCATCAATAGATTTTTAAATCCAACCACATCCAATCATAAAAGATTGAGGGCTCCAAGCAGCATCACAAAACAATTTAAAACTATAGCCATCATCCTAAGGAAAAGAAAGGTTAGTGATACAGACCTCAGCAATTTGTGAAGAACATATCAACATCTCTATTGGTATGATGTTTTTTGGGTGAAAACAAAAGTGAAGTCATGTGGGCCTTGGCCTAAAGTAAATAATATCATACCAATATAGAGTTGTGGAGGTCGTGTCCCCAACACTCACTTAAACCAAAAATATTTTGTTTTGCTTTTGTAAATAATTTTAACCATCATTGATATATACATAACTTGATTCTAAAATCATATTATTTATTTAGAAAAAAATATCTTGAAGAAATAATATGAAAATGTCATTTTCCATTAATCACCAAAAACTAGAAATGCTTTTCTCGTGATTGCGTTCAAATCACCATATTCTAAACCTTTTTCATGCCTAATAGCAACAATTCACAATCCTTACATTCATCAAGAATGAATGTTTAATCATAAAATTATAAAATATTGTTATATTTTTTACCTACAAATAAAGTGCAGAGCACCTGGCATATGCAAAAGAGAGAGAATAAAAAGTAGATTTATGTGAGGTGGGGGCTGCTATAATTTTTTCTTTTTGAATACTCAAATTCAATCAATGAAGCTTTTTAAATTTCAAGCCCCTTTTCACTTTCGTTCTAAGCTATTGGCATTATATATTTGTCAGTTGCACACTTAACCCTTATTTTTCTTAATTATTTTGCATGGGTTTTCTTTCTATTTTATGTTTGTTATTTTTTCTAAGGTAGGTTTTCAAAATTTTATTAAACTTAGCCAGTACATTATTCTAATGTTAGTTTTAATTAATTAATTAATTACATCTCAAAATTCATTAATTTATCACACTAAACATAATTCATAATTAAGCTATTCTGTAAAAAAAAATCTTTTTTATATAAATTTTTTGTAAATGTAATTAAAAGTTTCTCTAATTAATTGAGCATACTAAATTAATCATTCATTGTTTCTTTAATCAATAGTTGTAATTAATTGGGCTTACTACCTAAATTAATTATTTAAATGTTTCTCTTATTAATTTATTGAGCATTTATACTAAATTAACAACACTTTCAATGCTAATTTAGGAGAAAAGAAGGTAAAAATAAAATAATTTTTGTGAGTGTAGTAGAAATAAAATATTCAAAAAAAAAAAGAGTTGAGATCATTTTTTTTTCAAAATTAACTGTAAAACCGGCAAGATTATTAATAAAATTTAATTAAAATACAAAATTAAATAGAATAAGAACTAAATTGACACTATTGAAGCAATATAAAAACCAAATTGAAACTTCTAATATTTTAGGAATTAAATAAATATTAGTGATAGAGTAAAAAAACTAATCATATAATTTAACAAAATAAAAATTCTTAAATTCATCATAAAGTGGGAAAATATGTAAAGAAAACTCAACCACATCTATTGAAAAGTTTATCAGGCTCCAATTTATTTAATAATCAAAAGATATCACGTGAATAAAATCAATTATTAATTAAATATAATAGAGCATGGATTGTAATTGTAATAAAGAAAAGCATTAAAATAACAACATTAATTGCATAAAATAATAATCCTCTTAACAGCCCCCATAATAGGATAATCTCTACTTGTTTATATATTTTTGGGGAAATTTCATTGGGTAGCAGAATTTTTAGCATTATTTATAAATATAGCATTTTTAAAAAGTATTTACAATTATAGCAGATTTTTAAAAACCCTCATTCATGTTATCAGAGAAATCAGTGATAACTTATAAAATAATCAGTGATTAAGTAATCAGTGATTCCTGCACAAAATATCATAATATCAGTAAATCAGTGATTACTAATTAGTGATTACTCTGAAGATATCACTTATTACTAGTGGCAATTTTGTAATATTTTAGGCGCGAATTAAATTTTTCTGATATTTTTGCAAATATGTTTTTTACTGCTATTTTTATAAATATCGGATCTATTTTTGCTATTTTCGCAAGAGCCCCCTTTTTTTTAGAAAACTAAAGATGACGAGTTCTCACGTTCCGAATTGGGGATTGTTTTGTCATTTGATAAAAAGAATAAAATAAAATAGATTAAATTATATATTTTGTCTATATTTTACACGTATTAGTGTATTTAATTACCATCCTTTAGATAATCTCACAAAATTTGAAGATGCAAATGTTCAAAGCTTCAATCTTAAAAGAAATGTTCAAAGTTTCAAATCATAAATTTTGATTAAAAGTAAAAAGAAAAATACAATCTCCTCAATCAAATAAATACATGGATCACAATTGAACAATTTATTTCATTCGAGAAAATTTGTGTGTGAAGCACACACCCTTTTTTTCCAATTAAATTAGATAATAAATCTTAAAAAAATTAATTAACTCATCAAATAGTTATTATTAAGATATGTGATTAAATTTATTTTTACTCATTAGCTTAATATTATGGGTATAGTGATGATTTAACATATGTAATATATTATTAGAGTATGAGATTTTGAGTTCAAACTTCTGTGATGACGTTTCTTTCTTATTTATAAAAAAAATCCACATGTTTGAATTATATGATTAAATTTTCATTTACCTATTAATTTAAATTTTTAGGTCTAGTGATAAATTATAAAGAATAATCATGAGTATATAAGAGAATGACATGTTTTTATTTATTAGACTTTTTGGATGAAATAAAAAGAAAAGTCATAAAAAGAGCCAAAAAGATAATAATATAATATGGAGTCGTAGATGTCCGAACACGATATCCCTTACAATTCGGTTAAAAAAACATGTAACAACATAAATCTAAGTGGAACATACTAATACATTAAATATTGAATTAGGATAAAATTTAAAAAATAGAGGAATCAAAAGTCATGAGAAATGAGAAATTATGGAGATTAAAAAATACACACACGAGGTGGAGGAAGAGGAAGGGCGGAGGTATCGCTTTCAAAATCCGCGTGGGGCTCAGTAAAAATCTAAAACGATCATATCAACCACGTTTCAAACACCGTATTACATCTCCCCCCCTATCTCTCTCTCTCTTCTCCTCCGCCTTCATTTTCTAACTCCACTCCATCAAGTTTAATTCACGTGCTCTATTTTCCCTCCCCAAAAAAAAAAAAAAAAACCTTTTTCTACCTATAAAACAGCTTTGAAACCAAACAGTTCTTAGCATATACCAAATTACCAACCTTATTCCTCTCTCTTTCTATTTTACTCTTTTTCTCAGCTCAGAAACCAAACAACCACCGACGGATCGAAAATTCAACCCATGGAGTTTGATTGGATTCGTGGTAATGAAATTGGACGTGGGAGTTTCGCAACCATCAATTTCGCCATACCCACTAAGAATTCTGCTCCTCCTGATCACTTTCCTCCATTAATGGCTGTCAAATCCTCTGATTCTTTCTCCTCTTCTTCTCTTCACAACGAAAAGCAAATTTTACATCTTTTGGGTGATTGCCCACAAATCATTCAATGTTTTGGTGACGATTCCACCTTTGAAAAAGGTGAAGAGTTTTATAATCTATTTCTCGAGTATGCTAGTGGCGGCAGTTTGGCCGATGAGATACAGAGACGCGGTGGTCGATTGTCGGAATCTGATTGTCGGAGATATACGAGGACAATTCTTGAAGGGCTTCAGTTTATTCACGGGAAAGGATTTGTTCATTGTGATTTGAAGCCGAGAAATATTCTTTTGTTTGATGATAACAACGCTAAGATTGCTGATTTTGGATTGTCTAAGAGAGTAGGAAAAAACAGAGCAGAGAAAACAGAGTTTAGGGGTTCTCCTCTGTATATGTCGCCGGAATCGGTGAACGAAAATGAGTATGAGCCGCCTTGTGATATATGGGCACTTGGGTGTGTGGTGGTGGAAATGTTAAACGGAAAACCGGCTTGGAATTTCCGACCCGAATCGAACATTTATTCGCTACTGCTTCGAATCGGTATCGGAGAGGAATTGCCGGAAATTCCGAAAGATTTGTCGGAAGAGGGAAAAGATTTTCTTGAAAAATGTTTTGTGAGAGATCCTAAAAAGAGATGGAGTGCTGAAATGCTTATGAATCATCCATTTGTAGAGGAAATTGGAAGTTTTGATCTTCCATTGAAAGCTTCGATTTCTCCGAGATGTCCTTTTGATTTTGAAGAATGGTCATCGGTTCATTCGTTGGAGATTGAACGAGGATTTGTATCGTCTTCTTCTTCTTCTTCTCCGACAGAACGGCTGCTTCGGTTGGTGGAAAACAGGCGATTTGATTGGTCTGTTTCGGACAGTTGGGTCACCGTCAGATGATTTTTATCATCGGGAGTGAATGAAGAAGGGACACGAGGATATTTTTAGATTGGAGAATTTTGTGAGGCTCTTCAAATCATAATGGACGGTCCATAATTCATCATTTCATTTATTGATTAATTTCTTTTTTCTTTTCTTTTTTGTAATATATAATTGCACAGAGTTAAGTTAAATAGCAGCCATAGTTTTTTATTTTCTTCTTCTTTTAAGTTTTGATAGGCATAGTCAAACCACGTCTGGTGGTCCATTGTATATAATATCTTTTTTTTTTTTTTATTGACATAAGAATCACTGATTTCATACTATAAACGTGAATGCTTTTTTTTTTTTTAAATTCTCTCATCAAAAATCAAATTGCACCAAACTTAAAATCGGTAAAACAAGAAGGTATTTGACAGAAAGGGTAATTTTAAGATAACATATTTTGTTTAGGGATGATTGTAAATATGCTAAAGTTTTTACAATACTTGTATGTTTAGCATTTTTATGGAAAAAAAAATAGATTTAATAAAATTTGCTATAATATGTTAATTATTGATTTACCATGATTATGTTTAACGTGAAGGGATTATTGTATATCGCTTATCAATCAGTGTTGCTTTTTTAAAAAATATCTCGATCAGAACAATTTTGACAGATTCAGTCAATTTTATTAAGGATTCAACCATGGAAATATGAAGAGACCTAACATTTTTATAAAGTCTAAGTGTCACTCTTCTAAATACATTTTAGTTTTGAGAAGGAAACCTATGATTATTAAAATGGTATCAAAACTCAACAAGAGCAAACTAGCATATGTTGAGCCCACCATTTAAGGGGCATGTTAACGATCCCACAATCAGAAAAATGAAAAGACCTAACATTAATTGTAAAGTCTAGGTGTCACTGCTCCCGCAATATTAATTGGTTTTGATATAGAAGCTCATAATTATTAAGAAAATTTCATCAATATAATCAATGTGGTCATATTGCAGTAATTTTAATCAGATTTAGTCAATTCAGTTTCTATTCATTTTTTCGGTTCCAATTTCATGAAACACATAAAAGTAAGATTTAAAACTTAAGAAATAAAAGGAGCACATTTGAACTTGTCTTAGACTTTTAGAATTAGGTGCAAAATCCAAATGGAAGACTTTTGTAGTAACGTTGGAGGCAAGCAACTTCGTATTTACTAACTTATGAGATAAACTCCAAAAAAAACCAAAAAGAAGGATTCTTTGTATACAAGCATGAAGCTTCTTTTTCTTAAAATAGAAGACTTCAAAGTGGTTAATTTCCCATAACTTTTCAAAGCCATCCATTTGAGAACAAGTGTCAACATTAGAAATTAAAATTGACAAAAATCAAAATATTCTAAAAGAAAGACCGAACTCCCAAAGCACATATGGGTAATTTTTTATAATAAAATCTCTCTCTCTCTCTTTTTACTTTTTTTATTTATTAAACTCAGGACTTGTATATGCATTCGTTATTGAATGGAATGGGCCGGTTCATCCTTTTGGGGTCCATCACGACGTAGCACTCCACTCTCTTATAGAACTTGGGCTTCACTAGTTGCCCCAACACATTAGCTCTAGACCGAACCGTGAACTCAAGTTTCAGTGGAACCGGTTGGACCGGAGCTCCATTGACGCTGCCCAAAGTTGCTCCTCCTCCATACAATGGAATATTGTTTCCCTTCATTGTTACCGTAATGCCACGCTGGCTCTTTCTCGCTTGGTGAAACTTCTCCATCTGCATTTTCCACCATGTCGGTATCAATTTAGTTTCTATAATTTAAAGCTAATACTAATTAATCCATGTGACTATTTAAAATATTCAAAAACATTTTTAACGAAATAAATTATTAAATGAAGATACCACAACGTTAATTCCGTCGTATTATGACTAGTAGATTTATAGTTTGAAAGAAGATACTTGGATACTGATAGGGAAGTATGAGTTTATACTGTCATTTTTTTATTCGATAAAATATACTAATGTAATAAGTATTTTCCGAGTTTGAATATAAAAGTAGGAGTTTGAATTGGTTAAGATGGGAATTAGAGACATACAGTTCCAGAAGCAATAGTGAGGTGAGAATAAGAAAGGTAAAGAGGAGTAGAAGTAACATGAACGCCAAAGAACGTAGCTGTATTTCTAAAGGTAAATTTGACGGTAGCATTCATAGACGCCAAATCCGTAGCCACCCCTGAAAAATCTGCCCCCGCTTGAATCACAAACTTATCAAACACAATACTCTGTCATTGTCAATCAAAAAACAAACATTACATTAAAATTTCCAAAAAAAACCAAGAGATTAATTAATTAAAATCGACTTACTTTCATAAAGATAGTAGGTTTCTGAGGGCGACTGGCACCCCAGAGAATCAAAGAAAATAGAGAGAAAAGAAGCAAAAAACTGATAACAAAAGCAAGAAAATAGCATCGACGAGAGAAGCCATCCGAGACCCCATCATCATCAAGAAGACGCTCTTCTTCAATAGCATCGAATCGTTTCCAAGTCTTGGGGACCTTCTGATTGGCAGCATTGTTCTTACGAGAAGCAGAGAATCTAGTGGAAGAAGAATCACGAGAATGAGGACCCAATGAAGAATTAGAATGAGAATGAGGAGGAGACCCCATAGGGCTCAACACGGCCGGACTCGAATGAAACGAGTTAGTCGTTTTTTCACCATCGTGGGAATCTCGTGATGGACTCTGAACGTAGTAGACGGGACGGCGAGAGTTCGGGGACGAACTAATCTCCGAGGCAGAGTCAGTTTTTTGTAGCACCGACATTTTGAGAAAGAAGGATCGATGAGAAGAAGAAGGAAATAATTGATTATTTATGGAATATGGAGAAAGAAAGAAGGATGGATTTAAAGAATCTATAGAAGCGTACGTTTAGGGGAAGCACGTTGAGTTAGATTTGTTTACTCATTCCAAAGAAGAAGAAGAAGAAAAAAAGGTAAATTTGTTTTAGTATTAGATTTGAGAGAGAAGGTGTTAAAAAGGGAGCAAAGAAGCAGGAGTTGACAGAATGGCGTATGGGGGAACGGGAGTGAGAGATTTTGTGAGATTTATGGGCCTCGTTAAGGTGGGTCTTCTCTAACCAATCGTCCTTTCTTAAGGCCATTATGGTACGTTTTTGTTCATTATTAAATTATGATTTCATATTATTGTAGGGACTAAAAAAATTAAATAGTAGACAACCCCTTTGAAAATCAACTCATCATTGACTCATTATGATAAATGACCGATTAATTATAGTAAATGGTGATCATATTCTTGAATAATTATCCATTCATATATTTATTGTTGCGTAAAAATTGAGAGTTTCCACGTATGCAACGAACTTAGAATATGGGATGAGTCGGAGGTAGTGTGCTCCACTGGAGGTGCTGCGTAGGGGGTGTGCTGAGCAGTAAATGGTGATCATATTCTTGAATAATTATCCATTTATATATTGATTTACAATAATTAAAATATTGTTTTTTTTTTCTAAACTAAATTTACCATTTACTATAATTAACCCAGGCCATCGTTTATCATAATTATGATTATTGTAAATCAAAGACAATCCATGAGGTTGTGAAAAGAATTCTTTTTAACTTGATGATGTTCAAGATAATTGAAATACTTGGGGATTATTCTTCTCTCAATGAAAATTTTCCAGCGATTTATAATAGTAATTGAGATAGTGACAAGAGACGAAGAATGGAACATTGTGTGATGAGATAAAATCTGATGAGGTTGAACAGGAAGCAAAGCTAGTTGAAGAAATTAAATTGAGAAATGAGATTATGATATGAAGAAAAGGAGAAAACAAAATAAAATATGAAAATGAGTGGTGTGCTGGTGCCAATTTAAAGATCTTGGCCCATTAATCAAGAGAAGTCCAACTGATTAACAAAGCCCATTAAGAACTTTTGACCCAATTGTTTTATTTGACTAGAATCCAACTAGCGACTAGCTCCACCATATGTCGTGGGATTGAAAAAAGATACACGAAGAAAGAAGCATTCGAAACACGGTATCGGGGGTTCGAATCCCTCCTCGCCCACAACCGGCCAAAAAGGGAAGGACTTTTCCCTCTGGGGGTAGGAAAATCATGATCGGGATAGCGGACCCAAAGCTATGGAACTTGGGTGTGGGTCTTTTGTCGAAATGGAATGGCCTTATCTTTTTATTTTTCGTTAATAGGTTAAAAAAGTGGCTTGTCAGGTGACGTTGGATTTGACCAGAATTAAAGTTCCAACTATCAAATCGATAAACCGAATCGGGCCGATTAAAACTTATAAAAATCAATACCTTAAACCGCAGTGTTCAAAACCGATTCGATAGATCATTTTCAATTGCAATATTTTTTCTTTTTAATCGGCTCGGTTTTTTTTTAAAAGGGGTAAAAAACAAGTAAAGAACCCTCCTAATACGCAATACATGCAAATATATAATAATTTATTATAAATTAATAACTATAAAATAAAATCTATATATTCATCATTTGTATTTAATTTGGTGAAAATTAAGTCAAGTAAATTATAAAATACTTAGTTTTTCATGTTAAAAAATCACATTCATATTAATAATTATATATAAATAAAATAGATAGATTTTTTATTGAAAATGATATTTATAATATATTAAAATTAAAAATAAATCTAAATATAATTTATAATTTGATTTATGTGAAATTAAAACATAAAAGATATATATATAATAAATAGGTAAAAGAATGGCATAACTTAAACATTAAAAATTAATCGAAGCAGGAGTGCTGGGAATCGAACTCAAGCGCCATGTGTGGAAAGTTAAATTTCAAACACTGAACCAAAGCAACATTGTGGGAACTTAATAATTCATTATAATATTTGATCAATTAATAATATATATAATTTTAATTTATCTACCAATCGAGGGGGGGCAAGTGCCCCCCCGGTCCTACTGTAGATCCGTCCCTGATTGAGTCCATTTTTGTTATTGGGCAATTAGCCCTATTACAACGCTATAATTAAGAGGTTATTTATCCAATTTCTTATATAAAAAATGACTATTTCCCTAAATCGAAAGTAGTATTCCCCTTTTACGACTGTCTTTTGGTCAATGTGATCTGCATTCGCTTGAATTTTTCCCACATGAGACTATTCATTGACATTAATGTCAGAGTATATGCTCATTCATGTTCATTTATAAATTAGATAGTTTTATCTTGACTCGATCCAACACTCAATAAGAATAGGATCTATATTATTTGAAGTCAATTTTTTTTTAATTATACAAAATGTCCCTAACCATTGGATTTGTTTTAACTTTATCTTTAATGTTTTAAAATTTTCAATTCTACCCTCAATCTTTTAATTTGTTTCAAAAATATCTTTTATTAGCTTTTTTTAAAGCTTTTACGAAAAATTAAACATTACGGGAAAAATTAAAACTTTTTAAATATTCAGAGGTATAACTGATACTGACTACATTTAATATTTTTTACCTCTAACGTTTTAATTTTCATGAAACTTAATAAAAATTGCAAGCAAATGGTATTTTTGAAATAAATTAAAAGATTGAGGTATAATTAAAATTTTAAAACGTTAGGTGCAAAATTAAATCAGACCGCATAGGTTAGGAGCATTTTATATAATTTAACCTTTTTTATATACAAAATGTTTGGTTGGTATTTCCCCTTCGTCTTTAAAGTTGCTATTTAACCTCTTAGATTAAAAGAAATGTGAAACAACACAGAAGAGATAGGAAGAGGTGAAGATGTGATGATTTTCTTTGGGTTTTTTTTTTTCGTTTCAATAGTATACAATTTTCAAAGATTAAGTTAAGTAACTATAAGAGTATTCAATAGTATACAATTTTCAAAGATTAAGTTAAGTAACTATAAGAATTAAGTGTGATTCAAATGATAATTATTAGTGATTTAATAATTAATTAAAAATTAAATCTACTTAGTAATCGGTGGAAAGACGCATCAAATGGAAGGTAATGACTCTTTAATTGGTTATGTCAAGATAACCATTCATAGTAGCCATTATCTATTTATTGTTTCAATGTCCAAAGTTTTATCATTCCTTCTTAAATAAATATTTGGGAAAAGAAGAATCTCTAAAACATAGGGAAATGCTTAAAAAATATTTCCATCTTTTATTAGAAAAACATATTTGAATGATTAGAAAGTATAAGATTAATTACCATTTAAATCACTTTTTTATAATTTTAAACATTTTTTTTCTTTTGATAAATTATTGTGTTAAAGAGTAAAAAAATATTTTTAAAAGCAGTTGCAAACAAAAACAAAATTCTAACCTAATGTAATAGTCATTATTCAAATCATGACTTTTTCTTGCTGTACCACAAGTCTCAAACTCCCCACTCTTTGAATGGGTGTCTGATTTACTAATAGATTGGTGTCATTAATAATTTATCTACCACATAAGAATTTAAAATTGTGATATTTTAAAAGGAGATTTTCAAAAATGGTATTTTAATAAATTGATATTTTCAAAAATATAAAAAAAATTTGAAATTTTTAAATATGATATTTCATAAACCGAAATTATTCAAATCTTAGACCATGATTGATGGAATATCAATCTAAGAAATGTTATTTTCGAAATATTTTAAAATATTTACTATTTTAGATATTATTCATAAAAAAGTATCATCAGTTAGAATTTCTCTATTTTAAATCATATGGATGTAATTTATAATTCAAATGTGTACCTTTAAAATAAATAAAAAGGAGATAGAAGCTTAAAAAAGAAAAGTTAATAATTAACTATAAAGAGGGCGAAAACTTGGGTTCAACTTCCACCAAACCCGCCGTATAATATAACTACTCTTCCGAATGCCGAAAATGGTTTTTGTAAAATTTCTTTAAAACGAAAAAAAAAAAGAAATAAGAAGAAGAAGAGCTGAAGAAGACAGCCAGAAATGCAGGCATTAATTACTCTAAATCATCTCTCTCTTTCTCTATTTATATTTTTTTCTTAACTTATTTTCGTTCCTTTTGGTAATGGGCAGGGATTCAAAGCAACAATTTATTTCCAAATTCAACTTATTTTTCTCGTTTCTGTCTGTTTCTTCTCATTCTCTTCCACTCTCAAGGTTTCCATTTTTTTTTCTTTCCGAAACTGTTTTATTCATTAATTTTCCTTTTTATATGATTAAAAAAAAGAAGGATATCATTTTATAGATCGGAGAAACATGCTCCTCCTCCTCGAGCGCTCAATGCGATTCAGGTTTATTATGTACTACTTGTCCTGCAAATGGTAATACTCGTCCCAGATGTACTCGTTTCACCCCTATTAATCCCACATCTAAGGTAACCATCAATTTTCAATTTTCCCTCAATTTTTAATTTTAAATTAAAACCCGAGCGTGTTATTATTATGATTGACATGTAAATCAATAACGATTAATTGAATTGGTATAGGTAAAGGGTCTTCCATTCAATAGGTATTCATGGCTGACGACTCACAATTCGTATGCTCGGTCTGGAGATAAATCAGCGACGGGTTCTATGTTAATCTCACCCACCAATCAGGAAGACACCATCACCAATCAACTCAACGTATGTTTCATTTTCCTTTTTTTTTTTTTTTTTAAATAATCTAAATTATGACTTTTTTTTTCCAACCAATATTCCTTTTCACATACCCCTGTTCTTGACCGCTGTAGTTTTTTATTTCTCTAGAAAGAATTATATGTTTCAATCCAACGAAAAATATATAAATACATGTGAGATTTATTGATTAATTCAATACAAAATTATATTATAAGAAAAAATTGATATTATAATAAGGTTCAAACTTCAAACTCTGTTTTTGTCCACCATATTTCAATATAATATTATGTGTTGTTTCTATTTTATAAATTACTCATAAAAAAATATTATTGGTTGAATTTTTTCATTAAAATAAACTTTTAGCTTAACAATAATAATTTATAATTTATGAATAATATAATGTTTAGTTTTTTAAAAAAGAGAGAGAAACAAGTGGATAGTAGGTTTGGTACACAGCTCCCAAAGGCAAAATCTAAGTTAGTGAGTAATTAATTTGGTGGATTCCACATCATTATTTAGCTTTAGAACTAAGCATCATCCCTCATCCACTCGTTCTCATATTCCTAACAAACCCAACCTAATCTTTTATCTTCACCATTTTTTATTTTATAAATTCTTTTATTTGGATATTGAAATTTTAAATCTCTTTAGTTAATATTCAGGAATGAGTTTTAAATATTATATATCTATATATCTATGTTAAAA
Source organism: Gynostemma pentaphyllum (assembly GCA_028015215.1). Lineage (NCBI taxonomy): Eukaryota > Viridiplantae > Streptophyta > Magnoliopsida > Cucurbitales > Cucurbitaceae > Gynostemma > Gynostemma pentaphyllum. The sequence continues at coordinate 54,103,047 of CM051352.1, forward strand.
ATTTGCCCACAAGAATATAAATAAATAGAAGCTCTTATCTACCGGTGTTAAGTTAAATAAGTGCTTTATTTTTCTTAATTGTTTATAGTGAGTTTTTTATACAAGATGTGAGGATAAGATTCAAACCTCTAATTTAATAGAGAAAATATAATTATCTTATCATTAGACTAATTGATAGAGATGTCAATACCCAATAACAATATGGGTTCTTTAAATTTTTAACCTTCATTCTACTTAGTCCCATTGTTTCTATTTTTTTTAATTCATTTACATACATTTAGCCAGTATAAAAATTATCATTTAAATAGTATATTTCTCCTTACAAAAAAATTTAGCGACATATCAAATTTTGACCTTCTCTATTCTAGTGACATGTATTTTTATTATTAGTTTAAATCTTATGTATAAACTGTAATAAGTTAGTTCTGGTAGATATTAAGCTTTTATACAAGTGATTGAAAGACTGGATTTAACGTCTTAAAAAATTTCAAGAATCAAACTTGAAAAATAGAAAAGGAAATGACTTTTAAAAGTTTAGGAATCAAAATAAAAAAAATAAGTAACAGTTCAAATATCAAAAATTATTTTTGAATTTATATTTTAATTTAAAAGTTTTGAACTTATGTCTTACTCAAATTAAAATTAGTTTAACAAATAAAATTTATTTTCATATGATTCTGATTATGTTAATGATGAATATGTAGAATGGAGTTCGTGGGTTAATGTTGGATATGTATGAGTTTGGAAGTGGCATCTGGTTGTGCCACTCATTTGGTGGAAAATGTTTGAACGCTACTGCTTTTGTAAGTCTTCCTGCTTAATAATACATTCTTTATAACTTATGGAAGTGTTTAAAAGTGTTTTTAATTAAAAAAAAATTCAAAGAACTATTAAAAAACAATTTTAAAAGCTATCTCAAACGGCACCTACTGTCCCTTTTTGTTCTATTAAAAATGGTGATGTTACTACAATAGTTTTGAATTCTTTCTAGCAACCAGCTATCAATGTGTTGAGAGAAATAGAGAAGTTTTTGGGAGCAAACAAACAAGAAATAGTGACTATCTTCATTGAAGACTACGTTAACTCTCCACAAAGTTTGAGTAAGGTGTTTAATGCTTCTGGACTTAACAAGTATTGGTTCCCGGTCTCCCGAATGCCCAAAAATGGCGGAGATTGGCCCTCTGTCGACGATATGGTCAAGCAGAATCAGAGGCTCGTAGTATTCTCTTCCAAACCATCAAAAGAAGCCTCCGACGGCATTGCGTTTCAATGGCGACATGTCGTCGAAAATCAATGTGAGTTCATTCCAATGCTGCTCTAACTATACTCATCTATCAAACAAACTAGACCTTCTTAATAAGTACTTTTTTTTTTTTGTTCAGATGGAGATGAAGGGATGAAACCTGGATCTTGTCCAAACAGAGCAGAGTCACCTTCCATGAATACATCGACAATATCGTTGGTCCTTGTGAACTATTTTAGTACTGACCCGAACTTAACAGGCGTTTGCTCGGATAATTCAGTTCCATTGATTAACATGATGAAAACTTGCCATCAAGCAGCCGGAAAACGATGGCCGAATTTCATTGCTGTTGATTTCTATCAGGTGCCATTTTACTATAAATTTACAGAATCCTAGCTCTAAATTTGCTCTTGATTTACTGTTGTTAGATTTGGTTTTTAATATAATTTGGTTTTTTATTGGTGTAGAGAAGCGATGGTGGTGGTGCTCCAGAAGCTGTGGATGAAGCCAATGGTCATCTGACTTGCGGGTGTAATAGCATTGCCTATTGCAAGGTTTGAAACATTATAAATTAACGTTAGTTAAATGTAGACTTAAGTTTTGATGGTAAGAATTATTTCTAAAAATTTAGCCATTTCATGACTTTATTTTCTTTTCATGCGAGTGAAAAAACTAAAAAACATTGTGACATTGAAGAGGTGTCATTTATTACTACAAAAAATACAACAAACTGGGATTGTATGAGATTCGAGAAGGTGTCAATTAACGAAAATTTTGTGTTGCATGGATAAATCAACAGGGAAACGCTACCGGGGTATGTGAAAACCCGCCTGTTTCGCCCCCTCCGCCAGCCGCCTTGGATATGCCATCGGATGGAACTAAAGATGATTCCGGTGCCCACATGGGTAGACCAATCCCACTCATCTGGTTGCTTGGAGCAATTTTAGTAATGAAATTCTAATTGGTGTCATTCTTTGGAGTTTTAGAAACCCCCTCTCCTTACACTAACCAGAAAGTATATTTGGTTTCAATCACGGCGATGTTATCAATGCATATTGGAAAATCTCTCTATTTATTTTTTTCCCCTTATGATATATTCATTGTTATTATATATTTGCAAATCAAGTATTGAACTTGAACGGAAACAATTAATGTTTGGATTCAATCCAAATCCTGTTTTGACTTACTAAACTCCAAAATTTATTTCGCTTTTATTTTTATACTTACAAATATTGTGTTTTAAATCAGATGTATCAATTCTAGTATTGAGATTGGAATTAACTTCAAATCTCTATTAAGAACTAAACTATTATATTTCAAAATATAAAACTCAAATCAATAATATAGTTAAAACTGAAATTCAGTAAAATGCCAATCTGAAATCTACTATAAAGATGGAATAATAGCATTTATCAATGATATACATATACAGCTGGCTCATGGAGAAGTTTCATGGCTTTAAATGCTTGTTTATAAATGCAATAACATCAGCAAATATGATAAATCCAAATCTGTCAAAAAGAGATGCTCAAAATCCAACCACTATTTATGATTATCAACTATGGGAAAGGTCCAAAGGTTTCTTAGAAAGGGACCCTATCAAGAGCTGTTTTGCCACCATATTCCTGGAAGAAAATGATGCAAAGACATGTTACTTGGAGTTTTAAGGGACCCCTACTAAATTATGTCCCCAACCACTGAACCACACCGCCTTGAATTTTAGTGCCCGTTTGGGATAGCTTTGAAAGTGTTCAAAAGTGTTTTTGAATAAAAAAAGTGTTTTAGATAGCCGTTAAAAAACACTTATAAACACTTTCAAAAGCTATCCCAAACGGACACTAAATCTCGGCTTCAAAAACAGAAATAGATACCTCAAAATCAGGAAGCTATTATCTAACATGCTGATGTTGATGAATTTGTAATTTGCATTTTTCACTCGACTTTTGTTTTCACAATTTTGGTTTTGAACGGTGCGGGTGAGCAGGCGATGCGAGTAAAACAGAAACACACCTTGTGCTCAAGCCCCAAAGACAATATCTTCAGAGGGGCATTGAGAGAGACATGAATTGAATCTTGATGGTATAAGGATTGACATGGAAGCTGTAGACAGCACAAATGATGCAAAGGAAGAAGAGCTATACATATAGGATTTACCGTTGGTGCAGGGGCCGCTTCTAAATGGATGACCTGGCTTATAATTGCAACCAACTATTTAGAGAAACAGAGTCTCAAGCTGGCAAAGCTTGATTACTTGTTCCTGATGTTACCAACTTGACTTGCTGCCGAGAACCAAATTCATCCATTACTGCCACCTGATTCTGTCTCCTGCTTCTCATTTAAACCATCCTTTACATTGTCTGAATGTGACCGCTCTGAATCCTTTCCAGGTTTACGATCCTAAAACAGAAAATTCAAGACTCGGTAAAATGATCAATTTGAAATGAACGACAAGAGATTGAAGAAGAAAAAATGCTTGTTGAATTAAATGTTCAGCGATTCCTGAGAGATGGCGCATTTTCTGTATTTGTTAGTCTTAGTAGAAAGCAGCAGAAGAGAAACTTTATCGTGAACAAATAAATTTCTATGAGGAAAAATTAATCATTTGCATTATGGTGCCTAACACGAAAAATGTAAGTTAATGAAATGACTACGATCTTTGTCACTCCAATTTGGATTATAAATAATCATCTTCATTATGATCTGGCAGTTTGTCAAAAGTATGGCCAGCCAAAGCTTAGCCTATTGACAAGGCATGTATTCCATGAGTATTTTGATCCCCCGCCCCTACATTATAATAGTCTCTTTTTAAAAAAAGTATGACAAAATTTGCATACAAGTGATGCTTACTGAGAGTATGTGGTTCAAAGTGCTATCTTTTCATTGATTATTTGAAATGATACTTGTGGGATTTATTGAATCATGACATGATGCATCTCCAGTGTGTCTGTGTATTAATAAAACAACTATAGATATATAAAGCAATAAATGAACTTCCAAAATTATTTTAATTCATACCCCTTTAAATGGAGCCTCTTCAGCTTCAAGCATATGTATAATATGTCCCATTTTCGGCCGCTTTTGAGCATTTGGGTCCACACAACGTAAAGCAACAAGAAGAGCCCGCTTTAATGCTCTTGTAGTTGGCTTTTCAGAGAGCTTTGGATCCAATACTGCCTCAGGGTTCCGATTGCTGACCATTCTCTTAAGCCAATCAATCAGGTTCACCTGAAAATTAAAATTTTTGTGAACTCATAATTGAAATGGAGGAAAGGGAAGCTCTAAAGATTTATTTTCCAAGTGCCACATCGGCAAAAATTTACTTTTGTGAGTAAGGAGCATACCTCGTCTGGAGGACGACTATAATCAACTGGGTTCCTCCCAGAAATGATTTCCATAATAAGTATTCCAAAACTATATATATCACTTCTTTCATTTAGCATGCCCGTACTTGCATACTCTGGCGCTACATAGCTAAAAAATGGGTATAAAATCTCATCACAACTCGAAATTCACACATGAGATGCCAAAAATGTATGGAAACATACATTCAAAGAGGTACGCATACATACCCAAATGTTCCCATGACTCGGGTTGTAATATAGCTGTTTTCAGAGCAGAGAAGTTTAGCAAGGCCAAAATCTGAAACCTTGGAATTCCATTGCTTATCAAGTAAAATGTTGCTCGATTTGACATCCCGATGAACAACCTTGGGTTCCAATCCCTCATGAAGGTAGGCTAGCCTACACATTTAAGTCATGTATGATAAATATGATTTTCAGCACAATTAATACATCAATGCCGGAGGATGTGAGGCACAGAAGCAAGGGAAAACAAGTGCTGGAAATCCAAACTCGAATTAACTTAAAGTTACGACTTTACCCTTTCGCTGTTCCAAGAATGATATTCATTCTAATCTCCCAGGTTAGAGGACTGAATAATCCTACGTCCCCATGAAGCCATTGTTCCAGGTTTCCATTGTTAATGAACTCATACACAAGCATCCTATCACATAGAGAATAGGCAGATTTTAGCAGTCCACAATCAACATAAAAGAGCAAATGCAACACAATGAGTAAATTCTCATCTTTAGAACCACGGGCAAGCTAAAGAAAGGAACGAAGCAAAGCATTTGGGCAAAAGAGATTACCTATGAGCACCTTCAGCACAGTATCCAAGCAGCCTAACTAAATTCTTATGCCGAACTCGTCCAATTGCTTCAACTTCAACTGTAAACTCCTTCTCAGCTTGTCCCCTATCAAACAAATTAAGGGTCATTTCCATTTTATATCATCCATTCAAATAAAAGGGAAAAAAAAAAAAGAATTCAATATTACAAGTTTAAAATAAAGAAAAAAGTTACCTATTGTTAAGCAAATTCTTAACAGCAACTTGAGTTCCATCTTCCAATATACCATGGTAAACAATTCCATAACCACCTTCACCAATAACATTCTCATGAGAAAAACCATTAGTAGAAGCCTCAAGCTCTCTTAGAGTATACCAATGGCCCCAACCCAAATGAGAAACTTCAGGCACCACCATAGGCAACTGATCACCATTATTACATCGACCTTCCCCACTTCCATGGGAAGAAGAAGACCGACCAAGACGTTCAGGATATGAAATCCTATGATCTTTCCCAATCTCAATATGAATCCTATTCAATCTATCTTCCTCTTGAGGTAACAAAATCAAAGTTTGTCTCTCAATTCCAGAAATTGGTTCAGGTTCTGGAACTGGGTCATGGTGAAAATGAGACCTTGATGGTTTATTCTCTTGATGGGGAGAAACCCCATGATCGATTCTGATCTCTTGGATCTCTTTAGAGTCAATTGGGATTGTGGGTCTGTGAGAAATCTTCCTTCGGGAACGTTTAGAAGCAATCCAGAGAGAAATGAGAAAGAGAAAAAGAACAAAAGCAGCTCCAACACAAACTCCAAGAACAACCCACAAACGTAAACCAAAGATTGAGGTTTGTTTCGAAAGCTGGTCGGTCATGGAGCCTGATTTGTGATCAAATATTCAAAAGAAAGAGATTCTTCTTCTTCTTCTTCTTCTTCTTCCACATAAAGGTTGTGAAATTTATAATATGAAATCGGAGTTATCAGGGAATGAGTGGTAGTGAAAGAGAAAGATGAGTAAAGGAGGTGAGAGAGAAAGGAATGGAGTAAGAAGCAGCTGGCGTGATGTGACTTTTTGGAAAGGAGATTAATTTTTTTTTCTTCCACTGAATTTACGCGGGTAAGGGTAAGGGTAGAGAAAGAGATCTGGGAAACTACAAGAACTGCCATGTGCGATATGGTTCGCATTAAATTTTATAGTTTTTTTTTAGGATACAAAGTCGCAAATCGCAATTTAGTATAGATACTGTAGATTGTGACTATTTCAATTTCAATTATTTTTAGATTTCATATAATAGGTTTAATTACTCATTCAGTTGTTTGAGGCATGTTTCAATTTAGTATTTATATTTATAGTTATAAAAATTTTAATTTGATTTCATAGTTTGGAGTTGTGTCAATTTTGTTCTTATGATTCTAAAAATTTCAATTTGATTATTATGGTTTGATAAAAACTCACAAAATATTCATGTTATTGCAATTTAGACTAATATATTAAAGCTCTTTCATATTCCATATTAAATTTAGGTTGTATTTTATTTTTAAAAAATCACTCTTATTAATGTAAAATTGAAGTTTAAACCTCATCCTCCTTAAAAATGTTAAAAAAAATTACTTAATTTCTTAAGTAATTGTTTAAAATAACTGGAAAATTTCATTGGGTAGCAAAATTTTATGCAATATTTATAAATATAGCATTTTTAAAAAGTATTTGCAAATATAGCAGTTTTTTAAAAACGTTCATTCATGTGAATTAGAGAAATCAGTGATAACTTATAAGATAATCAATGATAATTATTAGCTAATCAATGATTCACGCACAAAATATCAGAATATCAGTAAAATTAGTGATTATTTGTGTGGAAGTCAGTGATTACTTGTGAGGAAATCACTGATTACTCATGCAAAACTAGTGGCAATTTTCTAATATTTTAGGTTTGAATTTGAGTTTTTACTATTTTTACAAATAAGTTTTTTTACTTCTATTTTAAAAAATATTGGACATAATTTTACTATTTTTTGCAAGAGCCGTTAAATAACTTTTGAGAGTGTTTAAAAATATTTTTAGTAACCAATAAAAAAATTATTTTTAAACACTTTAAAAATTATTTTAAACTAGCCTTAAATAGAAAACTAAAAACTGAACCATCATCAAATGTGACCTTAGTTTCTATTTACGAAACAGAAAACTACTAAATAGTTATCAAATTGTCCATAAAGATATGGAATAAAAATAATGTCTTCATTCATTGAAAACAAAATATTCCTTTCCTCATTTGATATAATTTGAGATACTCAATTTAACTAGTAAGAATTTTTAGCATAACCTTAATATAGTATATAAATCAAGCCATACGTTCAAAAAAACAAAAAAATCAAGTCATTTCTTCTTCTTCTTTTTAAATGGCATTACTTTATGAGAATCAGTTCTTTTAATTTTGAGCAGACGTGATCATTTTGATGATATAACTTTATAATTTAGACGGTCTAAATTATAAAGTATATAATTAGACCAAAGAATATTCCTCTATCTTTTCTTTGAGAAATTTCACTGGATGACAGATTTTTATGTAATATTTATAAAAATATCAACTCAAAAATATATTTGTAAATATAGCAATTTTTAATGATAAACAGTGATATATGTGTTTATCAGTTAAAAACTTAGTATAAAAATATGTAGTTCAATGTTTATCACTTGATAAACTCTATCAAAATTTGTTATATTTGCAAAAAAAAAAAAAATAAAAATTGAGCTTTTATTTTTACAAATATTATTAAAAAAATTGCTAGATTTGCAAATGCCCCCTTTACTTTTGAGTATTATATCGAAATTTTTCTACACTAAATCAAAAATATTTAAAAATAAGTAAACTACCCAAGTTTGCAACATTTTTAACAAACTAAGGTAGTTTATTGACGTGGCGTCAATGGTTGACTTGTCAACCACGAAAACGTTATATGGTTTCATGTTTTTGATGAAAATATTAAACTATATAACGTTTTTAAAGAAAACGCTACATCATTTAGCGTTTTCAATACTATGTAACATTTCATCTCTATTTTTTAAAGGGTTAAATGCACTGATAACCCTTGCACTATTAGGCTTTTTCAATTGGGTGAATTTCACTAATAACCAAAAAAATAATGGATATATCAAATATACCGGATGTTTTTATTAAATATCAAAAGACCCAAAACCACCAGCCAAATTAAATTACATTGTGAAAGGACAAACATGCCCCCGTTTAATTTCTCCTTAATTTGTGTAAAATTTAAGGAGAGTTATAAAATTCCTTAAATTTTACAAAATTAATGGAAAAATCAAATCTAAATAAAAATAAAAACTATAACAAAAATAAAATAAAAAATCTTCAAACTTCAAACTTGTTCTCCAACCTTCGACTTCTTCTCTGGAAAAATTGAACGCCTTTCTTGTTCGTCATCCTAAAAAAACAAAGATAAAAAAGTAAACAGTTTATTAATGTGCACTTAAAATGCTTCGGACACAAAAATTGATGAAACAGTTTTGAAAACATAGTAAAAAAGGCTTTCAAAATAAACATTGAATAAAAAAAACATTTCACTAAAAGTAACTTATCTACAAAATACATAGAAAGCAAGTTCACTGAGAATTGAAAATGTAATTTTTTTATAAACAGTTTACTTTTAGTAAACATTTATTTTGGAAAATTCAAATGTCCTTCCGAGATAGCGAATGCACAAAATTGGAGATGAAAAAGAATTGGAAGGTACAAATTTTTATAAACATTTCTTGTTAGTACACATTTATTGATGTACCTTTTCCTCGTTTATTTGAGGGGCGGAAACACGAGCCACAACAACGATCACCTTCGCTATTTTTCGAGATCTCGAATGAATTTGAATCATGGCCTGAGAAACCAAACCAAGAAAGAATCATAAGTTTGGTGGCCGAAGGCGGGTCAAATTTTTAAAAACAATTGAAAATGTAATTTTTTTATAAACCTATTTTAGAAAATTCAAATGTCCTTCCTGAGATAGCGAATGCACAAAATTGGAGATGAAGAAGAATTGGAAAGGTACAAATTTTATAAACCTTGTTAGTAAACATTTATTGATGTACCTTGGTTCGCTTTCTTCCTCGATTGAAAGAGAGAGTGAAATACCGGGAGGTCAATTCAAATCAAAATTTTGAGATTTAATATTAACATTCGGCAATAACCCGACCGATCCATAAATAGGGTTCACGATTCTTCCACAAGCTTCGTATAACAAAGATCTGAAAATCGCTGCAAGAAGAACCAAAATGTTAGAACATGAAAGAAATAAAAATCAAAACTTTATGAAAATGGAAGAGTGGAAAAGGGCTAACCAAGACGGAGATGATCTTCAAGTTTCTGAATAATTTGATTTGTTAACATGTTTAGATACCCCAAAGAAAACCCAGATCAAGAAAATGAGGCAAACCAAGTTGTTAAGGATGATAGCTCATTGGAATCCATGGTTAGGAGGATTCAAGATTCCATGTCTATTGGGAAAAGGCACGAGTTTTGGGAAACTCAACCTGATGACGATTCATGGATATTGGTGAGGACGATTCAAGGATATTGGTGATTCTAGTTTACCTGATGGACCGATCAAAACCCTAACTCCATTGTCTAAGGTTAAGGATATTTGTTAACTGATCAAAGTATTTTAACAGATCAAATTGGGGATTATACGATATATCAAAAACGAAAAAGGAATTTCAAATTTGAAAACATATCAATTTTGGATAAAATCTCATTTGATTGATTTAATAGAAATAAATGAATTAAAAAAACCCCAATAAAAATGATAACATAAATGGAAAAAGAAGATTCTGAAGGGTATAGTCGTAAAATGGTAAATCGGAAACCACCGGATAACAACCATAAATGGTGGTTTTTGGGTATTTTTTATATTGATTATAATTTGCTGTTAATTTTGAAATTGCGTGAATTAATGTGGTTATTGTTGTAATTAATTCTTTTCAATTTACACCCCTGGATTGTCAATTTAGTTTTTTTCACCCCCACACTTTTAGTTGTCCAACTTCTGTCCAATAAACCATCCAAATCTAATAGACCATCATTTATTATTATTTTTTATTTTCAGGGGCATGCGAAAAGACATATTTGACTTCTTCTTCCATATTTCTCTTTCTCTGGTTCAGACATTTCATTTCTTCCGAAAGAGTATATTTTTTTTTCGTTTTTCCTTCAGAAGTTTGAAAAAAAATGAGGGAACCACATTTGAGTTATGGGTTTTCCTCGAGACTTTCTTGCTCAAATTTTCATTTTTATATGTTTTTTCTCAACCCAGTGGTAATGATGATGTTTCTTTTGAGGAAAATTTTGATTCTGATTAGTGTAAATGGAAACATGTTAAATATGATTCTCAGAATAGAGTTATCAAAATTCAAATTGGAAATCAAAATCTTAAAGAGCCTCTTCCTCCATGGTTCAGTTTGAGGTTCAAAGCAATCAGTTTTCTAGGCCTTTTCCTAATCTTGTTGATTTCTTATAGATAATTTTAGCTCATGATAATCTTATCAAGGGGATTGCAACGAGGGAGTTTCTCTTCATTGGGAGCCATTCAAATCACATGCTTCCCGATTCCTCTTTTGCTTCTTCAAATTAAGAAATTTGAAGTATAAATTGGTGTGTACGAGGAAAAGGATTTGCAGATTCCTAAACAACTATGAGATGATGATGTCGGAACATAGGTTGTCCATGGTGAAATTAGGGTTTTAGAGGTTAAAAGACATATCGACGTCATGGTCATTATCTTTCTCTTCCTCCTCCGGCTCTGGGTTAGGTCTTCCTCGTTTCCCCAAATTCAAAATATGATAGGCGTCTTTTGCACACACAAAAAAAAATCTAATAGACGCCACAACCACAAGCAAACCTAACAAGAGCTTCCTCTTGGTTTAACCTGACCAACACTATGTCTCTTGCAACACCACGAAAACATAATTATCCTTCCCCCTAAAAAAGTAAAAATGTAAAGAAATGAAATGTTGAACCAGAAAAAGAGAAGAGAGGAAGAAGAGGTCAAATATGTATTTTTGCATGCCCTTAAGAATAAAAAAAAATGATGGACTATTAGATTTGGATGGTTTATTGGGCAAAAATTAGACAACTGAAAGTGTAGGGGTGAAAAAAACTAAATTGATAATCCAAGGGTGTAAATTGAAAAAGCTTGATAGTGCAGGGGTCATCGGTGCATTTAACCCTTTTTTAAAACCTCCATTTTCATCCAAATCTCTCTTCTTCTTTTTCGCTGCTCTCTGTTGAGAAGCCTTTATCGCCGCTGTCCGCAAGAAAAAGTCGAAGAAATCATGAAATGCCCAAGAAAATGCTCCAAAACGCTTTAAATTATAAGCTCTCCGGTTCACTCCTCCCTAAAAAATATGATATTTTGGCCTCTTTTCGCTAGATCTCGCAGCTGAAAAAAAGCCCTAAATCGCCCATAATTCTTTTTTTTTGTTGCCATTTTTCGTTTTGCTCTCTGCCGAAAATAGTCATTTTGCACATGTAATTTTCAATAAAAATGTGATACCAAATCACGTTTTTAGTTGATATAGCAATTAAAAACGTTAAAATGGTTTAACGTTTTTAGTCAACGATAAAAAACTGCCTTATTTTACATAAACGCTTATGGAGTCTTCTATTCTACTTGTTTTACCCACATTAGTCCGCCCGGAAACCCTAATTATATCACATAAACTTTTTTATTTTATTTTATTTACTGTTCCTTAACACGATTGGCTCAATGAGTTTAGCTCTCCTTCTTTGCCAAACTTTCGATGGAATAATGCTTTTTAGAAGATGGAGAATCAGAAATAAATAATACATAATTTTAATTTGATTAAATATGTCGTTTGATTCCTAAAGCATATATTATCTTTTAATTTAGGTTCTGTTGTTTTTATTTCTTTTTAAAATATCGATATTTTCAGTTAAGTATATTACTATAAAAATCTCTTATAGATTCTTGATGTGATAATTAGAAATCGATATTTTTTTTATGGTTATACGTCATGAACGTTGATATCTTCTTTATTTTTTTATACTTGAGAGTATTAGCATGTATTTTCTTAATAACACTGTATAGTTTTCATAAGGAATGATCAGTTCTATAAACTGACCTAATTTTTATTTTATGTTTTTTTTGGGTGGAGTGGTCATTAACCTTTAAAGCTCACCAACACATAAAAAATAATATTGTTTTTAAATGTTACATCGTAATTGTATTATAAACTTCAAACAACATTATTCGAATAAGAATTTGATTGAAAAATATTAATATATATTAAAGATAAAATTGAAACTCTTAAAACAACATAAACTAAAAAATATATACTTCAGAACCATATGTTTAGTCTTTTAAATTAATAAGTTAAGAATAGTATTTTTAGATAACTTTTAAATTAATAAATTAGGCTATAGATACAAAAGATTTTTTTCAAGACTAAAGCATTTAGGAGTGGAAGATTAAACCTATGCTAGATAAATCAAATTAATTTTTTTTCCTTTATGTATTGAATTGTCAGATACAAAATTAGTAAAATGAATGTGCAAATAGAATATTTTCAAGTTGTGGGTGTGTTATTGAGAGAAGATCCAGAGTGCAGAACAGCATAAAAGCAACCAAAAGTCAAAGCATCAGATGACATTTAATTGTAGGGACATCAGACATTGATCACAAACATCATCAAAGTTTGCAAAGCAGCACCTTCTTTTATTTTATTATTTCATATTTTGTTACTCTCCTAACTAGTTTATGTGTATTTCCACTAATTTTATAAGATAACTACACGTCCTTATGACACTTGACGTTGAAAAATATTGAAAATATAACATTTTAGATAAGTGGTTATACATGATTGGAACATATGACCTTGAAGTTTAAAAGAAAGCCATTTAACGATTGGACCAAATTTATAATAATTACCTTCTTTATTATTGTATATTATTTATCAAGCTGACCAAATGTACAAGTTAACTCCAAAGAAAGTGAATGAAACACTAGAGTCCTGGATCGGAAAAAAAAAGTGACACCGGTGTGATGCTTGTCAATAGTGGTGGATGTAAGATTTTCATTTTGAAATGACACACTCACTCAAAATTCAATAATAAAAAGGATAAAATTTTACCAGTAAAATTAGTTGTAAGTAAACTAACTTCTAATATAGTTCATCACAATTGTCTTCTACGAGTTTTCAGTTATTATTTCATTGCATCATAACTTTATTATTTCACTTATCTTATAAACAAATTATTAGTATACGCTATCATTTGGTAACACAAACGAGTATCTGTTTAAACTTAAGCATGATGAAATTTTGATCATACTGAAATTAAAAATTTAAATAGTTAAATACAATATTTCAATAAACATTCTATTTAAGACGAAACTGAAAATAAAATTTATAATAAATATGTTGGTTGAAAATACCTTAAAATTTTGAAAGTTGAAACTCCTCTTAAAATTTGGAGAAAAAAAATCATTAAAAGAATATCAAGAAAAAGAGTAGTTAAATTAGAAATAACAAATTCATAAAGAAAAAATAAAGATGTGTATCCAATTTTTTGGTAGACCATTCTGTTAAAGTTATATGTAAAATAGATTAAGGGTGAGTTTGAGATAGTTTCTTAAAATCATTAAAAACACTTTTCGATTTTGATATGATGTTTGGCTACATCATTAAAATGTTTTTTAAATTTCTAAAAACACTTTTGGTGAATTTGGGATGCATTTTGTGGAAAGTGTTTTTGGCAACATTTTTTTCTATAAACACTTTTAGAGAAAAACACTAATTAAGTGTTTTCTCTAAAAACATTTTAAAGTGTTTCTAAGGGTCCGTTTGGTACAGCTTTCTCTAAAAGTGTTTTGAGTGAAACTTTTTAGAATAAATATTAATTAAGTTTTTCATCTAAGAGTATACTCAAAAGGTATTTTTGGAGAAAATACTTGATTTGTGATTCTTCTAAAAGTGTTTATAAACAAGTATTTCACTTAAAATGCTCCACTCAAGTGTTTTGAGATTAAACACTTAATTAGTATTTCCTTTAAAATATTTAACACAAAACATTTTTAGGAAAAGCTATACCAAATGGACCCTAAGTGTTTTTAGAAATTTCAAAAACATTTTAATGATATAGCTAAACATTATACAAAAATTGAAAAGTGTTTTTAATGGATAAAAAACACTCCAAAAGCTATCACAAACTCACCCTTAGAAACACTTTAAAGCATTTTTAGAGAAAATGCTTAATTAGTATTTTCACTAAAAGTGTTTATAGAAATTTTTTTGTTGTCAAAAACAGTTTCCTCAAAATGCATCCCAAACTCACCCTAAGACATTTGTTTGGGATAGTTTTTTAAAGTGTTGAAAAGTGTTTTTGAATAGTTATTAAAAATACTTTTAAATACTTTCAAAAGTTATCCTAAATGGGCACGAAACTCATGGTAATATATGAAAGAAGATAAGATTAAGTATAGTAAATAGCAATAATACTTGTAAATAATTCTAATTAACAAGATGTGGTAGATTTTAAAACACAATTTAAAAAATTGAATGTTCGTTGTAATTATTATATCATTATAAAAATAATTAAAGGCCTGTTTGGTAACCTTTCTCGTTTCCATTTCTTGTGTCTTATTTTTGTTTCTTTTTTCTTGTTCTTGTTGTTTTAAAAAAAGAAGCAGAAATATGTTTAGTAACTGTTTCTTATTTCTTGTTTCTGGAAGAAAAAAGAAACAAAAATGTGTTTGATAACTATTTATTGTTTCTGTTTCTCATTTAAAAAGAATAAAAATATTTTAAAAATATTACAATTATAAAATGACATATTTAAAAATATTATATCAATATAATTTTTGGATATTTATAATATATTTTATAAGTCAAAATGGGACAACGTAATAATTTATCAAAGAAAGAGAAATAAGAAGCTAGAATTTGTTGTTTCTAAAATTTCTACACAATTTTGGGAAGTGCTTCTAAAAAAAAGAGAAACAAGAAACACGAAGAGTTACTAAACAACTCAATTTCTTAAAAAAATGAGAAATAGAAACAATAAACAGAAATTGGGAAGGTTGTCAAACGGGCCCTAAGTTATTTTTATAGAAAAAAGAATAAGTAGTTTTAAATTAACTAATCAAACACCATTTAACAATTTATATACTTCACAATATTTTGAAAAGGTGAATTCAGTAAATTAGGACACGTTTGGTAACCTTCCTCATTTCCATTTCTTGTTTCTTGTTCATATTTTTTTAAAAAGAGAAACAAAAACATGTTTGGTAATTGTTTCTTATTTCTTATTTCTGTTTCTCATTTAAAAATATTAAAATATTTTGAAAATATTACAATTTTAAATGACATATTTAAAAATATTATATCAATATAATTTTTTGATATTTATAATATATTTTATAAGTCAAAACTGGATAACGTAATAATTTATCAATGTGTTGAAAATTTTGGAAACAAGAAAGAGAAACAAAAACTAGAATTTTTTTTTCTAAAATTTTTACACAATTTTGGGAAGTGTTTCTAAAAGAAAAGGAAACAAGAAGAGTTACCATACAACTCCATTTTTTTTTAAAAAAAAAAAGAAATAGAAACAAGAAACAGATATTGGGAAGATTACAAACGGACCCTTAGTGTTTACTAATTTACAAAAACCCAGTAAATTAGTGATGGTAACTAATCTGAACATAACTATTTTATTATTTAGTGATGTAGCTATTCTAATGGTAACTATTTTAAATTAAACATTTGTTTACTCATCAACCTAGTTGAACTAGTTAAACATATATACTTTATCTCATGAGTTCAAAGGTTCAAATTTTTCCCCCCCATATTGATGGAGCACTTTTCTCCGTAAGCAAAAGTATAGTAAAACATTCAGCACATTTAACCGATAATGAAGAGAGGAAAAAGGACAGTGTCAGGTTTTTTAAGCAGATTTGTACAAGAGGGGGAAATGGACATATCCTTGCACTAATTAACCATAATTTTGAGGAATATTTGACTGCATTTCTGATTGGGTTAATTTCAGTATTGGACAAATTAATGTAGTTTATTTCAAAAAACACAATCTTTTATATATATATCAAAACTACCCAAAACCACCACCAGAAAAAGTAAATTACATTGTGAAATGACGAAACATCCCCCGATAAATTCCTAATTAAATGATATGTAATTAATGAGATATAGTTATTAGGAGAGATAAAAGGGTAATAAGGGAAACAAGGGGGATCCAGAATCGCCACCACAAATGGTGTTTTTTTGGTTTTTTTTTTTTTTTTTTGGGGATTTTTTTAAGGTTGAATTTGGGTGGTTTTTTTTATTTTTTTTTATGGTATAATTTTTTTTTTTTTTTATAAATTTTTAAAATAAATTTTGTTGTTTTTTTTTTTTTTTTTTTTTTATTTTTTCTTTCTGATTCTTGTTGAGGGATTGTATTTTATTTTTTTTGGTTGGGAGTGGGGGATTTAGAGTAATTTTACAAAGCCCATAAGTTTATGTTAAAAAGAAAATTTAGTGAGTCCACAGAAAGTCATGTTGACAATCTTTGTCATTTTAGCTTCTAGTGTTTCACTTGGTGCAGCCCTTCCTGTGTCAATGCTGCAGAAATATATCAACCAAAAGTTGAGAAAATGGAAGAGAAGAACAATTACCCATTCATATAGGGAAAAGGGAATAAGAAGCACTCACCTACCGGAATTCCTCTGTCGACGGGGTCACCATTCTGTAGTTCAGCTTCTGCCATTGATCCCATTTCAAATTCTTCCA
The DNA here is from genome assembly GCA_028015215.1 of Gynostemma pentaphyllum. Classification (NCBI taxonomy): domain Eukaryota; kingdom Viridiplantae; phylum Streptophyta; class Magnoliopsida; order Cucurbitales; family Cucurbitaceae; genus Gynostemma; species Gynostemma pentaphyllum. The sequence goes on from CM051352.1 coordinate 54,120,226, forward strand.
ACAAACAAAATAAAAAAATGTTTTGGTACTTGTCGTTGAATTTTTGTTATGCGTTTCCAAACTTGAACCAAACCAGTATATATATTTTTATAAAACACAAGTCTACTTAACAGCAAGGATCAAAATAGATTTTTGTGCAAAAGTTTAACAACCAAAATTTCATTGGAGAATGTAGATCAAATAGAAAGTGTGATAGTTCAATAATTAAACTACGATTTAAACCAAGTCCGCAACGCTACAAAAAAAATTAACAGCAAGGTTTAAGATCCAAAATAGAACATTTGAGAATAGAAAGACTAAAAAAGAGTGTAAAAGTTCAATGACTAAAATAGGATTTAAACGAATGAAATTTACTATGTCATTAAAATAGACTACAGACCGAAAGTCTTTGACTGATTCATGCCTACTCGCCTATATTGCAGCACATCTTCTCCGCAAATCTCCTACAGATGCAAACACAGAATTTTTTTATGTATAATCCCATTGAGTTTTGTATTGAAGGGTCGGTTCAAGTTTTACCTTGGTGGATTCACTCATGTTAAAGGGTACAAAGTGAGTCCGGATAGATGGCTGCAATTCAAATGGATTTTCCGCATCGATTTTTTCAATGCCTGCAGTGAGCTGATGGTTTGAAGGAGTCCTTTGATCTGGTAAACTGAAGAGAATCTGTGTTGGTCTTTCTTGGTCTGTAGGAAGTGAACTATTTTCCTCACCAAAGTTCATTCTCATGTGGGAAAGTTGAAGATATTGCAGACTTCCAGGCAAGCTCATAGGATGCAAACTCAGTCCATTTCTCATTGTTAACATCTGGTTTTGTGGATTTCAGAGTGAAGAAAATATCAGAAATCGATGTCATGTTTCATAATCTCTATTTCGTTCCCATTACCGATCCGTTTCATAAAGATTAATGAAGTACAATTACAGTGCAATTATTTTTTCAATAAACTTCTTATCCACTTCATTTGCACAAGTAGGATAAAAAAGCTAGTTGTTTTAGAATGAATGGAGGAAAAAAAACATAATGGTTGCATAGAACTGAAACCAGACCAGCAACTGTTCGATTTACAAAATCTAATAGTTCAATCTTGTTCTTAACATTGAAAAAAATATACAATTAGTTGTAATGATTTTGTCCAAAACCAACCGCTATTCTCTTTGAAAGAGACCAAACAGCAAAAGGAGTTCTGCAGAAGCATACTTAAAAAAATTTAAACACCAAAATGAAAACTCTTCACTTAAAAACAACTCTTCGGGAGAAATCAAAAAAGAAAAACAGATCCACATTGGATAATAACCTCTTGAACTCCATTTTAAACACAATTTTAAGCAAAGTTGATTAAACAGAGAAGTAAGTCATCAATCAAAAGCTTTATAAAATAAACATCTGAAGAATTACACATGAATATAGCAGCGAAAATTCCGCAGTCCTTGGATCTTGACTTAAGACCAACAATATAATGCAGAACCAACAAAGTAAACCTTCTAAATTCAGACATTGAACCAAGGTACCATAGTGAATATGGTAATCATGTTTCGTCGAAGTCGATATTTTGAGTATCATGTTATAAAGACAAGCAGCCAAATAATCAAATTCAGTTGATTTACCATGAGAAAAGGCTAAAACCCGCCCTCTATTATAGCGGCCAATTGGAATGGTTTTTTTTATAATATTTCAGTTAGTCTTTTTGGCCTTTGAATTCAACTACTATAAATAACCATTAATTGGAACTTTTATACAAGGAGATGGAGAATGTCAATTTATTATGTGATAAAAGAAAAGTTAAAACACTGACCTGTACTTGAAGTTGAAGCTGCTTGAGATATTCAATTGCTTCATCCAGCATGGAGGCCTTGTCTGTCTATAACACACAAACCAAAATTAAAGAAATGAAAAATAAACCAAATTTCCAATGGTCTTGAGAAATTATGATACCTTATTGGAATTGGGAATCAGATTTTGTAAGGCTTTCATTTTCTCATTAATTCTGCTCCTCCTCCTCTGCTCAGGACAGGAGTAATCATCAAGAAAGAATATGAAGGAAAGTGATGAAAAGAAAAGAAAAAAATATTCATGTAATATTATAACACAAATTACAAAGGAAAATAACCTTTTCAGACAAATTATGAACTTCAGCAGCTCTGCTTCTTTTAGTATTATTACGCTTTGAAGGCAACTCTTCTTCAAGCGCTGCCTCCAGACCCTCCTGCACGTCAACCAAAATTCAGTGAAAATAAAATAAAAAATAAAGTAGCTTTTTAGTCATCAATATGTGTCTATTTCATAAGTTTTGAGAAATAGATTAATTTGATCCATGCGGTTAATTATTCTATAGATTAATGTAAAAAATTGTTTTTATAGATCTAATAGAAAGAAATAAACACTAAATGAAAACTCATAAACCAACCAATTTAACATATTTTTCAAATTTAGGGATAAAATAGATACAAATTGAAAATTCGGGACTAAAAAATGGGAAAAAAGTTTCACACCAAGACCCATGGCACTGTTTAACTTGAAAAATAATTACATTGCTGATTAAAAAAGAAAGAAACGATTTTTATTTTTTTTAATTTTGCAGTAAGTACCTCACTTTCACAGTCAAACTCATCGTTCTCGTTATCATTTTCAGTGGGTCTCAAGTAAGATCCAGGATAATTAACAACTTCTGAAGAATCAACGGCTGAGATCTCATCCCGAAACCCATTACCATTCCCATCACCATAATAAAAAGGGTGATTATTATCCGTCGTAAAAGCTCTGAAATTACAGGTAAGCTCGGAAAAGATGGAGGGCGATGATGAAAGAAAAGAGCAGTGTTGTTGTTTTCCGGCGTGGGAAGTAGAAGAAGAAGAAGTACGAAGCAAAAACTGTTGAAGAAAAAGAGAGATTTCGTCGGGAGGAGAAGACGAGGAGGAGGAAACGGTGGCCGGAAAAGCTAACGGCGAAGAAGAAGGAGAAAGATTTTTGTAGGATTGGTTCATTTTGGAAGGAGACAAAAGAGGGAGTAATTTAGTAACTTATCATATATTGTATAAATACTTCCGTTTGCAAAGTTGTAATCTCCCATCCAAGAGTGAGTGAGTGAGTGAGTGAGTCGGCTTTCTTCTTTCTTTCTCAACTTTTATGTGTTAAAAAATAAAATCCTATGGTTTAAATTAAAAAAAAATATATATATATATATTGTGACATTATCTATAATTTTTTAATTATTTTAAAGTTTTGATAGATTTATCACAAATGTCTCTAATTTTAATAATTTTTTTTTTTTTTTGGAAAAATTAATTTATACATGTAGACATAATAATAAAACTATAAAATTTATCAAAATTCAATTACTAAATCATCAAAACATAAAAATAATAAAACGTCTATAACCTAGTCACAAAAACGTCCACCCTCAACTATGAAAAACTTGAATACTAGTTACGAAATTAAACAATATAAAAATGTTAAAACCCGACACCCAAAACGGTCGAATTTAGCCATAAAAAATAGGGACAATTACTGAAATAACATATTTTTGCATATTAATTATTTAAATGTCAAAACTTTTAAACAATGAATAGCATAATTATAGTTCAATAATTTATTAAACTAGAAAAAAAAATTAGTATGGATGTTTTTGACAAATTCAGTCAAATAGTACTAGATTGATTATCTAAATATGTATATAAATAGATCGAAATAGTCTTTAATCATAACTCTTGATCTAAGAGTCGAATAATGATCTATTTGTGGCGTTGGACTCATGATAACGAGAGGGTAAATATGAACCCAAATTTAGACCTCTTTAGACAAAATAATAAAATGGTATAAATTTGTTTTAAATGGTATTAATTATTTTAGTTATTTTGTTTTAAGTGATATAAATTTGGGTTCATATTGACGGCTCGTTATTTTGACTCTAGAATCAAAAGTTATGACTAAAAACCTATTTCAATCTCTTTCGTGGGATTTTCGTATTTTTGACTTTTTTAAGATTCCGTTTTTCCCATAAAAGTATGAATTGTATCTGAGTATAGATTTGACATTTTCTACATAAAATTGAATACTCAAGATTTACCATATTTTTCACAATATTTATATTTACACAATATTTTTTAGATTATTTATTAAATATGTAATATTAATAAAATGAAAAAAATCAAACACAAAACTCTTAAATATTTTTTGTATGAATTTGTATAATTTGTTTTAATAAATTATTACAATTTACAACGCATCATATTACTTTAATTTATAGATTTACTATCGAATAGTATTTAAATATGAATTTATAATGTGCATAAATCTAAGTATCCAACATAAAATACATAAATTCAAACCTTATATTCTTATATTACACAAACTTACGATCCAATCTATTACAACCTTGTTTCTAAAAAAATAATTTTGATCCAAATACGGTGATATGAATTGGTTGATAAAAAGGCTTGTATACTATTAACATTCAAATGTGAACCCATCTTTCGTTTCTAATCTAAACTAGTATTCGTTTTATTACAAGGCGCGTGAAAAAGAGACGTAGAGAGACGCGGGGGGAGAGCGAGTGAGAGCGGCAAAGATAGTAAGCGGAATAGCTTTTTTAGAGCGTGATGTAAAGGATGTCAGTGAGAGAAATATGATTGGACCGTCAATATTTTTTAGAGTAATCACAATTTATTTATTTATTTACTCTACGTGAGATTACGGGGGAAACTCATAACTGCTCAATTTATTTATTTATTTTACGATATATCAGATTATGGGAGGAAAAACTCATATCTGAACCCTAGTATCTAACCGCTGGAGTTGAGATATGTTAAGGGTTCGTTTGACATACCTTCTCTTTAAAATATTTTGATTTAATGATTTTAAAAGAAATAATAATTAAGTATTTCATCTAAAAATATTTTAATATACTCAAATATTTTTAGAAAAAACACTTAATTAATATTTTTTTTATATTATTTAATTCAAAACATTTTATCTCAAATTCATTATTCTATTTCCAAACCCATGACTCTGTTTCTGTCAGGTGAGGTCCCAAATTCCCACTTCCCACCTCTCTATCACCGTATCACATGTGGCGCACCCTCTCTATCTCTTCTTTTCCTCTTAATTAAAATTAAAATTCTGTCCTGCATTTAAAAAAAAGAAAACATTTCTACATGATCTCTCTGTTCCTCCCTCTCTAACAAAGGGAATATGTCTCGAATTACGATACGATATCAATTCAAACATTCCCCTCTTTTTTTTCCCCTTAGTATGTGCAACTTTTTTAGGTTATTATTTTTGAGAAGGAAAAATTTAAATAACCACTTTTTATATTAAAAAGGTTAAAGTAGCCACATTTTTTTTTAAATATTGAGACTAGCCATTTTTACTATTCAATTTTTCAATATACCTATTTTACCTTTTTTTAGGCAGTAATGCCTGGTATAGCCCGTCAAATGGTACACCTACTTTCGACATTTTTCTTTTCCCAATCCATTCTTTCTTTCCCGGATTTTGATATAGTTCGATAATAGCGTCGTAGTTTTTTCATGTATTTATTATATGTTTTTATATTTTTATTATTTTTACATTTTGATTTCATACTACATATTTCGATTTTTAATTCAATTTTATAGATTTATTTTAGTATATTATTTATAGTTTATCCTTTCATATAAAATGTTTTGTACATATAAATATACGTCTTAACATAAGATATACATGTCATTATAACCTGCAAATGAAAAACAAAAAGAGTGTTAATTCAATAATACTAAATGTACAACAAAAAATACTTAATATGCAAACAAACAAAAAGAAATATATATTATATTATGTATATTACAAAACGAACATAAAAGAAAGTGGGTGTACATCAAGAAAAACTCATAGGTGTGTATAGTACGTATATATCGTATATTACGTGTAGTACAGTGGGTGTACATCAAGAAAAACATATAGGTGTGTATAGTACGTATATATCGTATATTACGTGTAGTACAAACTGTATATCAAGAAAAACACATAGTTATGTATAGCATGTATATTACAAAAATATATATATATTTAAACAGACCAGAAAAAAAGTATATTACGTATATTACATATTGTATAACAAACATATTACGTATATTACAAAACGAACATACAAAAAAGGGGTGTACATCAAGAAAAACTCATAGGTTTGTATAGTATATTTATATCGTATATTACGTGTAGTACAGTTGGTGTACATCAAGAAAAACTCATAGGTGTGTATAGTACGTATATATCGTATATTACGTGTGATATAGATTGTATATCAAGAAAAACATATAGTTATGTATAGCACGTATATTACAAATATATATATATATATATATATATATATATAAACCAAGAAAAAAGTATATTACATATATTACATACTGTATAGCAAACACAACAACAGAACGAAAGACCACAAAATATATATTTAAACAGACCACAGAAAAATGTATATTACGTATAGTATAGACATTACGCAAAACAGAAACAGATGACGGACAAAATATGTATAGTACGTATATTCCAAAATAACGTATATTGCATGCATTACATGTATAGCAGAAAACAAAAATTAAGAATTTATGTATAGTACATAAAACAACAAAAAGACATAAATCAAACAACATATGTATATTACCTTTTGTCAAATCCATGCTTATTTTGGTTTAGATCTTCGAGATTCGGAACCAAAAACGTTGAAATGTATTTATGAAAAAACGAGATCGAGAAGAAATTAAGTAGAGATGTAAGTAAATAAAAAAAAAGTGTAGGAAATTTATGAGATTAACATTTGTAAAAGAAAAAAAAATTGTAGATTTTTGAAAAAACAAATAAAAAGAATGAGAGAATCAATGGATTTGAGAAAGAAAATTATAGAGAAATGATAAAGAAATGAGAGAGATGGAAGAAGAAATGAGAGAAAATGAAAAAAAATGAGAGAGATAGAGAGAAATTCTGATATATAGAAGAAAATGGGGGGGATGAGAAGGAAAATATTTATAAATTAAATATAAAAAGTAGAGAGATGTTAATATTAAAAAAAAATGAATGGATGGAAAGAAGGGAATGGGAGAGAGGAGAGAGAGTGTAAAAAAATGGACAGGAGCGAAGGGGAGAGAGGAGAGAGAGAGTTTTGATTTGACATTAGAATATTTTAGTCATTTTACTTTTAGAGGTGGCTAAAAAAATAAAAATAAAAATATATGACTACAAAGGAAAAAGGGACCTCCCAAGTAGCCATTATGGCATTTTTATTCTATTTTTTAATATTATATGATAAATAGAAGAAGATGATATTGAATACTACAATCAAATAAAAGAGAGAATATTAACTCTTTATTATTAGAGTTATATTTTAGATTGGGTGTCACTCTTTTTTTTTTTTTATTATTAATTATAGCTTGTATCAATTTGGTTTAAGGGACATAGCTTTCAAATCAAAGAGTTTTTTAATAAATTAATGCTTTTTTAAAAAGCATTTTTAATTAAAGTGTTTTGAATTAAAACGTTAACTTGTTTGGTCAAACAAAATTTAAAAGTATTTTTAATGTAAGATCTTATTTGATTGCTCTGTCTTCTTTTGATTGAAAAACATTCTTAAAAATATCAAATTATAAAGGATAATTTACCTTTTATAAGTTAATTATTTTTATTTATACAATTAGTATTTTAAAAATTCGTTTCTTCACATATTATTCCCACATAGTCGTTGAAATTAACGATCCTACCAATTAAAAATCCGGTGGGAGATGAAGCCATCATCCTTATTTTTTCTCATAAAAAAAAATTACACAGATTTTAGTGAAATCAAATAAAAAAATAAAACAAGACAAGACAGTATATTAAAAAACAATGAATCATGAAATTCGATGTCTCTAGTCTAGACACAAGTAGTGATGTCGTGGCGGTGACATTGGTGTTCAAATGTTGTGTTGTTCTTCAAAATTCATTACAATACACAGATCCATTGGATTTCGATTCAATTTTAATCCAATTCTGAAATCCTCCCATTTTCTTTCTTGTCTCCTTGTCTTGTTCAAATAATAACGACACCTACACATTTTCACACCCATTTCTACCCTAACAATTCAATTCTCATTTTTCAAAATCATTTTATGATATTCATTTATAATTGAATAATATTTGTGTGTTGTGATTCTCACTACTAAAATCGTCTAACCGAGAAGAAAATTGTACACCAAAAAATATCTTAGTTCAGTTGCCGAATTATTACCCACAATCTATTAGATATCGATTGATTACAAAAAATATAACTCAAGAGAAAATATATTACATAGCCATGAAAATTAGAACTTTCACCAAGAACCCATGTACATCCAGTGACGGATCCAAAATTTCAGTTTAGGAGGGGCACCATATAAATATATAAAATTTAATCCGTTCAAATTTTAAATTTTGTATAATAATTTTTACACTACAATATTGTAGAATTTTTTATAAAAAAAATAAAAATCAATCGTCTATTGTAAAAAGAAAAAGTAGAACTTACTATTTAATATACAAAAATTAATTACCATAAACTTCAAGTCAAAGAACAAAATAGGAATGGAAATTGTAAAAATAATTTCAAATCATTAAAGAACAATGTGATTAGAATAAATAAAAAGGAAAAAAAAATTGAAACCATAAAAAATTAATTGAACCACATAAATTCTGTTAATAGTAAGGTTATTAAAATTATGGCTTTTTAAATAAATATATTTTTAATTTATAAATATAATTACATATATATTTAAAAAAAATCAAAAGTGAGGGTGGTCACGTGCCCCTGGTCCTTAATTGGATCCGTCCGGGTTTACACCTTTTCTCACCCTCACACAATAATAAACTTTATCTAATTCACTTATCTCATTTTATATATCCAATGGTAAATTACTAATATGAAATATAGTAACCACATATGCTAACAAAGACATAGCGTATTGATTAAGACATTTAGTTTTACTTTCAAGAGAAGGGTTCAGTCCTTCCTCAACCCAACAAATAGAATATAATAACCACATATTAATTAAACTTAATTAATAGGTAAACTACAGCTAAATATAATAACTAATTTAACAATTTGGTATATATTTATTTTATCGTTTTTTAGTTTCTTGAATTTATAAAACTAATATATTCATAATCTTATTTAGTTGCATTTATATTCATCAATTTTGATCCAAAGTCTATCTTTTATTTATTGTCATTTAACCACATTTATATAATTTGGCTTGCTATGATAAAATATATATATATAATTGGGTTTGCTTAAAAATATTATTATAGTAACAAAAATAAAAATTATAGTTTCCACTTTGGTACTCGAACTCTTATAATCTCGGTTTCAATTTATTTTTAGAATTATGATTTTTTAATATAAATAATATTTATAATATGAAAAAGCCTTTAAATAAAAAATTATATTATTTTTATAAACTTGTATATTTATGCAGTTGAAAGCATAATGAATCGAACTCCAGCCCTCCAGCATTTTATATAGACTGCTCGACCAACGCGCAAGTACAATTAACACCTGTTTGAATATATGTATTATACATAGAGGGAAGTAATTTAATCTAATGTATAACTCATATATATAATTATCTACAAATCAAGGGGGAACGTGCCATCCTATCCCCTATGTAGATCTGCCTCTTATGTATATATTGCAATTTAACTAAGAGTGAGTTTGGGATGGTTTTTCAAATGTTTTTCATCCACTAAAAATACTTCTTAATGTTTGTATGATGTCTGGCTACTTCATAAAAATATGTTTGTAAATTTTAAAAATGTTTGGAAACACTTAAAACTATTTTTAGAGAAAACAACTTAGTGTTTATCTAAAAAGGGTTTTTACAGGGAAAAAAATTGCTAAAAATATTATCTTTAAAATGTATCCTAAATTCACCCTAATACAAAAGAGAGAGAGTAAAATATAAACTTTGTTGATTTTAATTAACTCTTACAAAAAAAATTAGTACAAAATCTACATCCATGTGTGAAGAGATCTCTCCAATCTCACTTATATTGAAGTGAACAAAAAGATAAAAAAATTAATTTGCACCCCAAAATTTTACATGTATGTCAATTTAAACGTTAAACTTTTGAACTGATCAATTATATCTAAACTTTAATGAGTGGTTCAACTTATAATCTAAACTTTAACAAGTATTGAACAAGGGCTTCGTTGATCGAGTGGTGGAAACGGATTAAAAGGAAGCTAGAAATCTTATCACTTCTCCGGATCAAAATCTATCTTAAATAGGGCTCAAACTGATGAAATTAGATCTTTAATCATTCGATGTAATCGATTCAAGATAGTTTGTGTTCGTAGATCTGTAAACTGCTTCACTGATTATCTTGCAAAACTTGCGATTTCTGTAGAATCCTCCATTGTGGAGTGATCATTTTCCTCTTTGGCTTCTTGACAAGGCCAGAGAATCAGCTTAATGAAATCTCTATTTTTTTGTTGTTGAGATTTTTAGCTAAACTTGTGCTTTTATATCTAAATTAAATTTTTGTTTTCATAAATTATTTTGTATACCTTTGTTAAATATTTTTTATGACTATACTTAACTATTTTGACGTTGGGTTTGATTTTTTTTTATACCATTTGATTTCGTAACTTAATATAAGTTTTTTTTAATAGTTGAGATTTGGTATATTTTATGATTATGCTATAAATCTTTTGTCATAATGTAACTTACCTACATCATTTTGTGATTTACTCAATGAATTTTGAGCACTTTTATAGTTTTGTTTAGATCATTGGGTGTAAATTGAAGCACTTATTAAAGTGTAAAAATGATGTTGAATCCATTCTCAATGAAAAATAAGTGAGAAACAAACATGAGAATAGTTTTGTAACAACACTTCCAATTCATTTTATCATTCATTCTATCGGGTGCATTTTATGTAACTTATCATAAGGATTGACCACTTATATTAAAATGTGTCAAAATAATTATGATTACCATTTGAAATGCGAATAATAAATCTTTTCCAAGCATATTTTTATAAATATTGTCCAAGCATATTTTTGTAAACAAAGAGATGAAGATTCAGTTAGACTTTCAAGTATGGAGTTGGAGTCTGGTGAATATTGAAATATTAACACTGAAAAATTAAAGTTGAAGAATTATAATAGAAATAACTGAACATAGAGAAGAAAAACCATATTTTGAAAAATTGTCAATTATCCACTATATTATGTTATATTATTATTCAATAGTAACTTGGATATATTACATGTGGTTTAAAAAAAAAATTAAAAAAATTTACCTTTTTAATTTCAAAAAATATTCATATGGTTGAAATGAGAGAGGGGGATAGAGTGAGGGAGAATAAAAAAGAAAAAGACAATGAAAAGGTTTAACTTGTATGAAAATCTCTAACATTGCTATTGAAAAAGAGTCTAATTTTGCAAAAATTAAATCTTCCACCAAATGAGCATTTAATATTATTGTCTTTTGGATGTTTGAATTGGGGAAATAACCATCTTTTTCTCTTTGTAAGAAAACAAAGGACGTCACCTCTACCTTAGCCAAAGAAGGAAAGCATAGCATTAATTATTTCCATTTTAATAACAATATCTTTTTCAAAACTTTTCCAAACAATATTAACAAAACGTGGCACGATTTAATTAGCCAAAGAGATCTCAAAGTATCGTTTACTCTACGATCGGGACCACAGAAGTATAAATATCTCCATCATCAGACGTCATTGAATCAGAGTCCAAACAAAGCTAAGTCTCCCCCACTCATCACTCTGTGGTGTCTGTGATTTGATGTGGACGTATCCAGAGGATAGAATGATTGAACCCTCGAGATTAGGACCTGATTTCATCAGATTATATGATCGGACGGCTGTGGATGTGTTGTAAGTCTTAAATTTGATTACTTTTGGGTATATGATTTGATTGGTGGTGGCCGGTGGGTCTTACTTTTTAGTAAATGGTATGTTCCCAAGGTATTTAATTCCACGTTTCTTGTTGTTTTGATGTTTTACCTTTTATATAAAATTTGAAAATTTTCACTCTAATTTATATTTAGTTAGATCTATGAATTCTAAATTTTATGAATATAAACTCTGAAATTTAATAATTTCTTCGATTATTTAATTAAATTACTTAGTTTATAGATTAAGGAACAGGCATGTGTGTTTTTATGGGGGGGGTAAATTTATTTTTGTATATAAAGTCATTTGTGAGGATGTTCTTTTTATGTTTGTGTTAAGTATTTTTATGATTAGATTAAATTATTTTGATGTTGGGTTTGGAATTTTTCTATTTGATTTTGTGACTTAGGTCTAGTATTTATTTACTGTTAAAATTATACGGTTTTTAAACGAGATATAATATTTTGTTTACTTCATCTTTTGGTGATTTACTAACTGGTTTTTTTAGTAATCTTGTAGTTCTATTTTGATAAGGTATCAATTAAACCAGTTATTAATATTAAAGATTTAAATTTAAAAAATTTAAAATTTAGAATTTGAATTGACACACTTTATTCAATTTAAATTCAATTGGGGAGGGTCCGGTAATTTTCATAACTACCCACTTATAAATTCAAGTTATATAAAATATCCCAATATTAGAAAAAGTTTCATAATCACCCTAAAATTAGTAACTGATTTTACTGTAATTTAGGAGAAAACTGTGTTAAAAAAGAAACTAAATTTTAATTAGGATAGTTTAACAAACCATACTGAAAGAAACTAAATGATAACTAAACCGCATTTACCATTGGTCGCGGGCCGAAGTGTATCAGCCCAAAGAATGAGAGTTTGGGTAAGGCTTTAAATATAGTAGGGATTTAACACAGGTATAACAAATGGCATATTTTTTATTTAATCATATAAATAACCTTTAGTTTTCATTTTTACACTAAATTATGCACTTCATAAAATTATATCTCAATTAAAAAAAATTATGAAGCTAATAAAATAAAATAAAATAAAACATGTTTTTTTATTAACAATATTACCAGATTACAGTATTTAATAGATTAAATTACCCTATTGTCTTCTTTTGATGTCCTAAAAATTGCTTTAATATTCGAGTAAGAAACGATTTTTAAAGATTATTATATTTACTTATAAGAAGAAGTGTTTTTAGAATCGAAAGTGTTGAGATTTTGCATATCTGAGAATAAAATTATTTAATTCAATTAAATATAAGAGGAAATTATTATAATAGCAAAAAAAATATGTAATTTTTTTTTTATAATAACAAAATTTAATAACAAAATTTAAAAAACTGTCTCAGGCCAGATTCGAACTCAGGAACAAAAGGGAAGGGGACTACCTGGAGATCTGCCCAACAAGCCAAACACTTCAATATGATGTTTGTTAGCAGAAAATATGTTAAACCAATTAATATTTCGGGTAACAATTTCCAGCCCATTGTTTCCTTGAAAACCGTGGGTGGTTTTATTTGTTTTATTATTTTACTTTGATTTGCATGCCAGCTATCTTCCAAACATTCATTATTATTTTTTTATTAAAACAAATCTATCATATCTATCTCTTTTCATTCTCCTTCCCTTTTTTACGCTCTCTCTCTCTCGATCTTCTTCCTCTTCTTTTCCTTTTCCAGATCTTGCTTCTCTTATTTTTTAGGGTAAAATAAAATGAAAATAATAAATATTAAAAGTAAATAGTTCACTGATTTATTGAACTAAACTAGAAAGAATATATTATTTTATTAAATTTTCAAAAGTTGTGTCATATCATATGATTAAAAAAAATTTCTCCAATTTGAGCAATTCCCCTCTTAATATTTGCTATATTAAAACTTCTAAATCATTATGCACATCGGGGTTAATTAGCTGTAATCATACCAAATATTTTTACGATAATAAAACTCTGATTTTATTGAAAATTTTGAATGTTTAAGATTTAATTTTAATGAGCAAGTTTTAAGATCTTTGATTTAATAAATTATTAAACATTAAATAAGAAAAGAAAAAATGAAATTACATATTTAAAATATATTGTTTGAGTCAATTTCTATAAAATTAATTGAATTAAATCATCTGGTAATTAGTAATCATATTTTTTATCACAAATTTATAAGGATGATTGTTTTTTAGAGAAGCTATAAAAGTGGTTGTTTTCCTCTATAAAAAAACATGTTTTTCAACAGCTTAAATCTGCTTCAGTTTTAATTTCATAATTTTATTTTCAGATCGTTGATGAATCAATGAGAACGCAAGAGAATTAGTATGATAAGAAGGGTTTAAATACCTGATAGATAGATGGGAATTTTTTATGGATCTGGCAAAATTGTTCCTCTCCCCTTTCTTTAGGGAAGATCCTTCTCTGTCTCCTTTTGTTCTCTCTGTTTTTTTTGGCTATTCCTTTTTTCTTTTTTCTCCTCCCCCTCGTCACACTTTTTTATCTCTATTTATAGAGATTATGAACATCTCTAGATTCTTCTTTTTGCAAGTATAGGAGATGAGATCAAAAAAAGTTGGGCGGTGGAGGTGTGATAACACACAAGCAACCGACTAGAAGAGAGAAAAATCTAGAGATTTTGATTTGCCTTGCCCTTCGTATTTCTTAAGAGTTTATTTATTTATATTTATTTTTATTGTATTTCTAAAGTATTTTAACCCTTCAAATAGGGTAGAAAGTATTATTGTAAAATTAAAAATTTGGAATAAAACTAAAATTATGATTGTTGTATTTTTTATGATTAATTATAAAATTATTGGATTAATGAAATATAAATTTGGATTTTTATTTATGGTATAATCATGTAAGTTAAAATAACTACGGTAATAAAATTATCACTCATTTTGATTAATTTTGATAAAAATTGAGAAACATTGAAATTGAATTATAAATAATTTTTTGTAATTATTGTTTGTTTTTATTTAAATTGGGAAGATAAAATATTATAACTATTAATCATGAATCAATTTATCATTTTTATTATTATTATTTAACAAAATAATAGGTTAAATATAAGGTATAAAATTAGGCTTTAATTTTATTTAATCATAAATTTTAATATTTGAGTTTTTATTTTGATTAATTAAAAATGATGATTAATATAAACTAAAGTAAAATATCAAATTAATTTTTAGGGTAAAAATGCCCTTTTATTATTATTTATTATGATATCGAATTAATTAAGGTGGTTTTGAAAACCAAAATTAATTTAGGGGACCAATCAAAGCTTGGTTTAAAAAGGCATGAAATGTAATAATTCATTTCAATTTCTTTATGCGGTAATCTTTTTCATTTTATTATGATTTTAAATGAGATTAAACAATTTGTTAAAATAAATAGTTTAATTAAATAGGTTTAAGAATATTTTATGGATAACAGCACCTCAATCTCATTCTTCGTTCTAGGTTTATCGAACAAAGAATTGTTTGAGAAAAATGAAAGAACGAGAGTTTTTGTTTTTTTTTTTAATTCATTTTTTCACCGTATGAAGCGACCAAATAAAGCCGTTGAAGCGTGACTACCTCCGACTCGTCCCATAAATTAAGTTCGTTGCCTACGTGGAAGCTATCCATTTTTAGGTAACAACAATAATTCTTCAAATTGCATTGATATGGCAAGCAAAAAAATTAAAAAGAAAAAAAAATTTTAAAAAAATCTTTATGTGAGGAGGCATCCTAACCTATAAAAAATCCTTAAATTATTCCACAATAGATCTATTATTATGGTAGAAAAATCAGAAATATAAATAAAAAATATACTATTTGAGTAAGGAAAAAAAATCTTATCTAGTTAAACTAATCTAATCAAATATTCTATATTAAAAATATTTAATTAAATATTCCTTTATTTAGTAATTTCTTTTGTTTGAATCAAATTTGTGTTAAATAAGCTTAACAAATTGTCTAGTTTGCTTTTGCACAAATTTTCCCTATTTTCGGAAATTTTGACTATTTTTCCAATTAAATTCAATGGATTTATGTGATATTTTAGGATACCCATATATGTGGTTTAAAATGCATATTATATGATATTTTGCAAGAGTTTTGAACCTTATATTATATGATTTTAAGTTTTTTTTCCCTTCAATAAAATACTTTTTATTTAATTTTTAATACTCTTGACATTTATGTAAATATCAATCTATGATGATTTCGATTGTTTTAAAATATTTTTTATTGTAATAGACAAAATACTAATGTCAATATGATAAGCACAACTCAAGTAGTTTGACATTGTTTATAATTAAAAAAAAATTGTTAAATGTTATACTCTCTTTCTATAAGATCAAATGTTTGAATCTCCCCTCATTTATTCTAATTTGATGTAATATATCTTGAAATAAAATAAAAAAATATAATATTTTAATTTGGAATGGTTGAAATGGGTTTAGTCCCATATATCACTTCTAACAAATTAGAGTTTGAAATTCCTATGGACAAAAAAAAAGGAAAACAAAATAATAATTGAATACATGTGTAAAATGTTGAGAAAATAATGTGGGGAGGGGACAAAGAAAAGTTAGGTTGTGTGTCACATCCAAGGTTCCGCACCCCGGGCCCGAGATTGATAGCTCTGCCATTGACTCCTCTCCATCAATAAATATCTCCTCTCTTACATGTAAATAATTAATTGAATAACATTTTTTTTATAGAAATTTTTACACTGATGAAAACCAAACCGGAGTACATAATGACAAGAATAATGGAATGTACCAATTAATTACAAAATCGTCTATTAACTGCCGCACATGGGGGAGCTTTTGTTTTTTTAAGACATTTTTGCCTTTTATTAAACCGTATCATACTTTTTTCCTTTGATTACGATTGATTTTCAATTATTGCTCAGATTTTTTTCCCAACCATTTTGAATCGCCAAGAAAATTTCGCTTGTTGATGTTAGACGTCCCTTAGGTAGACCACGCATGAAACTTCACTTATTAATAATGTTAAATAACTTTTCCCTGGAGGACGCTAAAATTTCCCTACAAAGAAAGTTGCTGACAAATATGTTCAATTTTTCATTAATTTTTATGTTGTTTTCTCCATTACTTTCGTTTAATAATGTTTAACAAAGGATTTCATTGATTTTATCCATGTTTTTTTTACATATGTTTATTTCTAGTTTTTATTGGTTTAACAATGTTAAATTATGGATTTTTATAAGTATTTTACAAATATAAACATGTGTGTTAACAGTGGTTTGTTTAGACTAAAATCACTAGAGGTTTGGTTTGCTTCTTCCTTTTTTTGTCCTCTGGTTTAACAAATATAATATCTATTTTTATTGGTTTAATAATGTTAAACTATGGATTTTTTTAAGTATTTAACAAATATAAACATGTGTGTTAACCATGGTTTTGTTTAGACTAAAATTATCATAGCTTTGTTTTGTTTCTACGCTTTTTTGGTTTCTTTGGTTTAATAAATATAAACCGTTTTGCTTTATTTTTAACAATGTTAAACTATAGATTTTTTTAATATATTTACAAATATATAAACATGTGGAAAAGAAAAGTGGTTTTGTTTGACATCAATCCCAAGAGCTTTGGTTTGTTTTTACGTGTTTTTGTTCTTTAGTTTAACAAATATAAACCTGTTTTTATTGGTTTAATATAAACCACCATAACTTTGTTTAACTAACTATTGTTTTTCGTTTTTTAAATTTTGTAGCTTGAAAAAGCATAAATGGTGGTTTTATGGCACTTGGAGAGGAAGAATAAAGATGAAAGGAGTTTGAAGGAAGATTTATTTTAGTTATTAGACATAATAGAATTAGATTTCCCTTTTATTTAAATTTTAGTTTTTAATTTATCTTAAATCAGGC
Source organism: Gynostemma pentaphyllum (assembly GCA_028015215.1). Taxonomy (NCBI): domain Eukaryota; kingdom Viridiplantae; phylum Streptophyta; class Magnoliopsida; order Cucurbitales; family Cucurbitaceae; genus Gynostemma; species Gynostemma pentaphyllum. The sequence goes on from CM051352.1 coordinate 54,138,014, forward strand.
ACAATTTTAGGTATTTAATAAATTCAATCAGATTTTTTCCTTTCAACCATTTTGAATCGCCAAGAAAATTTGGCCAAATCCGTAATAAAAATAGTTCCACCAATATTTTTTGTAATTAACCTCTTCCTTTTGATTATTAATGAAATTAGCCCTTTTTTATAACTGATTTATTTTCTGTTTTTTTTTTTAGTTTTTTTTTTTTAAAAAAACAATTTTTCATTAAACAAGAATTAGGAGAATGAATTTTTTTACACAATGGCACAACACTTAGAGGGAGAAAGAATAATATAAAATAGAGGGATTTTTTTAGAGAATTTTTTTTCTATTGAGTGCTATTACATTCAATTGGAGTTTGGTTACAATTGAAGGATAGAGCACCTCTGGTTACAATTAATTATTACATGGTTTAGATATTAAAAAAAAAATAACGTATCGTAAATGAGGCTTTTAAACTTTCTAGATGACAACTAATAAACCATTGCAACAAGTAAACAAATTGAAAAATATAATTTTTATTTTGGACATAGAAATTACATTGAACTTGAAAGATGAAAAGAGAGACATTAAGCAAAATAAAAAAATCTTCAACAAATGTTTGGTACAGAAACAGAACAATTATTAAATAGTTGTATAGTAAATCAAACAAAATCTATGGTGCCAAAGCTTCCAAGAGCTCTTGATCCATAGCCATGGCTTGAAGTTTATCTTTAGATAAGCAGCATTCAAAGTCAATACTTCCTTCTTCCTTACCCTGAAACACTGTTAACTTTCCATCAAATTTGTTCCCTGGTCCGCTCAGCACGGCAATCGGTTTCCCCCAACCAAAATCATTTCCATAAACATTGAATCTCGGTGAGCTTCCTGTGATCAAAGTAATTCCACCATATACTACAGGATCTGGATTCTTCAACCAATTTTCTAAGAACCCTTTTATCTCATCTTCTGTTCCTCGAGAAGCTACCACTTGGTTTATCTTCCACGCCACCCAACCCAATCCATGACTCAATAGATCTCCGACAGTCGTTGAAGCTGCCGCAAATTGAACAGCATTTCCGACATATGATTCTGGTAATGGTGGTCGGAGTCGTGTTCTTGTTCCGATAAGAAAACTGTATTTAACTTCATAATCAGGAGGAAGATGAGCAGCCCGATTAACGACTCGCCATAGAAGAGCATAGAGAGCTTGTAAAGACGAGATCTTTTCAGTACCCATTTCACGATTCGCTTTCGCTTTAAGCTCTGCGATTCTACGTTTCGAGAAATGGAGGATCCTCTGTGGCGGATGGGTAACAGGGGGTTTAATCAGATTCCGCTCTTCAGGAAGACGAAACCGAATTGGAAACTCATGAATAATCCCATTAAGACAAGACCGATCGAAAATGGGAGGAGAACGAGTTAGATCAGTTTTACCAGAATTACGAGAAATATGAGACCAAGTATTGAAGAAATCCCAAAACGAGCCGCCGTCAAAAACAGAGTGATTGATAGTGCAAGCGATAAAGAACCCATCAACGAGCTCAGTCACTTGAACTCCGAGTAACGGCGTTGAGACACCGTCACGGTTAATACTTCCATTAAACAGGAAGAAAGAGTCGACAATATCAGGAACACAGTCGGCGTCGAGAATATCAGAGACGGAGATTCTGTCAGCGACGGCGTGGACAAAGTGAGCTCCGGCATTGTTGCAATCAACAAAACAGGAAGTGGTATGGTCGTCGTGATGATTGAAAACGAGGCGGCCGGCGAGAGGATAGAAGATATCGAGAGTGAGGGAAAGAGAGAATTTGAGATGATCAATGACAGAGCTTTGAAGAAATTGATTGGGAGTGGGTTTGTGAAGAAGAATGCCTTTTTGGATGGTACTTACGAGAAGGAGTTGGAGATCCCATGGAGTTAAATGAACTCGACGAGTTGAATGATTCTGATTGCTTATCGATGGTTTAATGGTGGCCGATGAAATGAAGCGAATATCTGCAGCTGACATTTTTATCCAAATTAGCAAAAGATAAGCAGAGGAATGCTTTTGTATCGCTCTCAGTCCTTCCTTTTATATATATATATATATATATATAAATGATGTAATTGTATAAAATGTTTTAATTCTTAGACTCAAGATGTACCTTTTTATGACTCCTAAGGTGTTCAATATCAATGTCCATAGTTCAAATTTATGGATATGATGATTGAAAAATTGATGTCGACGGATATTCCAATAAAAACCATGGAAACTTAAATCAAATTTTACATTGAAGAAAAAAAACAATACATTAAAGAGAGAAAAAGAATATAAATTAAAAATTAAAGAGAGAATAAATTAAAAGTTAATAATAAATTAAATAGAGAGACTAATCAAAACAAAAGGTAAAAAAAGAATAAAGGAGGGAAAGTAATCAGCAATATTTGAGTAATAGTTTCAATGGACATGTCGATAATGTCCATCAACATATCTATGAGTGTTTGTTTGAGGGTTTGGGAATGAGAAATGAGTGTAGGAATGAGTTTGTGAAACAATTCTCATGTTTGTTTCACCCTTCTTTTTACTTGGGATTGACATCACATTCCCAATATTACTATTAGATTTGACATCTCATTTCCAACACACTCACATTATTTTCACTATTCATTCTTATTTTCATACAATTCAAACACATTCTTCACAAACCCACACTTTTCTTTCTCAGGCATCACAAACTTAGACATCCGTTTCCCAAACCCCCAACCAAACACTCCTAAATGAATCAAGTGACTGAGCTCATTAATGGGTTCTTTATTGCTTGCACTGACAATCACTCTGTTTTTTACGGTGGCTCGTTTTGAGATTTCTTTAATACTTGGTCTCAGATTTTTCGTAATTCTGGTAAAACTAATCTATCTCATTCTCCTCCCATTTTCGATCGGTCCAGTCTTAATTGTGTTGAATTTTATTTTCTTTATTAATTTTTGTGATTGTCTTCGTTTCTATGTTTAACTTATTTATCTTAGTTTATCTTTTGTATATAAAACAATACAATATTAGCTATAGTTTTTTTTAAAGACTGTTTTCAACCGCTGACATGTTTGAAACTTCACTAATTAAATATATACTGGCTTTTTAATATTCAAAACAGAAGAATGAAAGAAATTACAAAGACTGGTTTAATTGAAACAAAAGAAATTATTATATTTTTAATGTGAATATTTGGTTAAAATAGAGAAAGGATTGAATTTGTTAGAGTTGAAGAATGAAAATGTTGGTCTCTCGCTTCAGAAGTTTTTCAAACAGCTTCTCTACGTTCGGTAAATGGTTATGATAAGAAGGAGGCTTCCCTTGAGTCAAACTCATTCGTTTAAATCATTTATTTCAATTTTTTCTCGTGTTTTATGATTATTAATTATCAGATGATTTAATTCAATTAATTTTTAGAAATTGTCTCAAATAATATATTTTAAATATGTAATTTCATTTTCCCCCCTTAAAATAGCATATTTAATGTTTAATAATTTATTAAATCAAAGTAATAAATTATTGAACTAGAAATAGATCATCAAAATCAAATTTAATAATTAACTTATAATCAAATTAGAGTTTTTTTTTAGGGGGATAAAATGAGAGTTTTGGTATTTAAAAACTCAATTGGATGATAGTTATTGAGTGCAAAACATTAGATAATATAGCAAATATTAAAGGGAGAATTACTCAAATAGTATAAAAAAAATATTACTCATATGATATGACACAACATTTGAAAATTTAACAAAATTATATTGAGACAATTATAAGGATGTCCACTTTTTCAGGACCCTCATCAAAAAGGAGCCACCACATATTAAATTACAAAATCTAGCCTATTTAGTCATCATTCGTAGATACCCTTCCGATTATACCCTTTACCAGACATAGCTTATCAATTTTGATGTCTGACACACGAACATGGGGACTTGGTGAGGCTGTCAATCATGACACACGCACGGATTCCTACTTTTCATTGGAAGATGGACAAAGCATCAGATATGAAAATTCAACTTTGGATTTCCCTCTCTTTTTTTAATATATTATTATCCCACATTATCCATTGTACCTTCTATATACCATAACCCGATTATATATATATATTTTTACTCCTCTTTTTTATTTTTAGGTTTTTGCTTGGAGTTCATGTGCCTTCATCCATGGATGAACCAGGTACAAGAATGGTATTTATTTAGTACGTATTGTAAGTAATATACCTTTTTTATGTATTTAGTTTTGTTTTTTCTATCATCATCTGTAGGTTTTGATTCGAGATTAGTGGTGATCAAGTATGAAGGCTATTGGGATGTAAACAAAGATTTCGTTGGATTTTCTTGGGTTTTTGTAGACTTAAATGGTGTTTCTGATTACGAAGGATTTTTGGAATATATTGAAGAGAAAACGGACATTCTCTTAAACACAAGCCTTTTTCGGGTTTACATCGAGCTAGTATCTGATTTGAATGTTGCCAAATACGTCCCTATGAATGTTAAAGATGATTTCACGTATTTTCTTAACTGCTTGGATTCCAATGCTCTAAATTGTGCTATTATTATTGAGAAGGGCACCAGCGACATGGATGTTGAAGAGGATCAGCTTGAGGTGGTCGTGGACGAAGTTGGGACTCATGGGGTAGACAACATGGGTGCAGATCAGGAGGCGAGTGCGGGTAATGTACGTGTTGTACCAACACTACCAACAATACCCGAAGAAGAAGATGAGGTTTTAGAAGATGTAGTTCATGAAGAATCTACTGGAGCATTTGAATATGACGACTTGGATGAGGATCAATATAACAAAGATCTCAATACATGTGTATCTGATGGTGTATATATTCCGGATGGCCATCGCTTTATAGACAGTATCGACTTGCGTGAGTATCGGTCGATATTCAATGTTGTGATAAACGATGTATACGCTACGAAGAAGTTATTGAAACAGGCTGTGAAGATATTGGCCATTAAGAATCATTTTCAATTCTATGTTGTCCGTTCTAATTCTTCCAGAGTATATATAGCTTGTCTGTATGACGAATGTGAGTGGGGTCTACGTGCATCAAGGTTCAAGGATTCACAGACTTTCAACGTGCATACTTATCACAACTGCCACACTTGCCCGACTGATTTTGTTAAGAATGATCACAGGTAAGCATCAGCTGATGTTGTTGTTTTGTTTGTCAAGCAGTTCTATCCACCTATACGGGGCAAAGTCATTAAGCCTCAGAAAATAATGAAGATGATGAGATGTAATCACGGGTTTTCAATCAGTTACGCCAAGGCGCGGGTTGCAAGGGAAATAATAATGAATGAGATGCGTGGCAGTCATGATTCTTCTTATATCCATTTGTCGTGATTTTGCCATGAAGTTAAGCAACGAAACCCTAGTATGTATGTGACTGAATTATTTATAATACGGTAAATGGCGTACAATGAATACAGTTATACAACGGATACCAATTTGACTTAATATACATATTATTACAGGGACATTCACAGAGTACGAGTTTGATGAAGATTATCGTTTCAAGTATGTGTTCATTGCTCTTCATGCTTCGATAAAAGGATTCCCAAATTGCAGGCCAGTTATATCAGTGGATGAGACTTTTTTGAGAAATAAGTATGGCGGTACGATGCTCGCAGCTGTTTGCATGGATGCAAACAATCAAATATTCCCCATCGCCATATCTATTGTTGATTCAGAGAATGATTTATCATGGGAATGGTTCTTTGCAAATATGAAGAAAGTAATTGGTGACAAAGTAGGAAGATTTGCTATCATATCTGATCGTCATGGTAGTATAATGAAGGCTGTTGAGAAGATATTCCCTCTTGCTGATTACGGGACATGCATGTTTCATCCGTCAAATAATATAAAGAGTCGGTTTCGGAAAAAGGGTATTTGCGATGTTTTCAAACGGGCTGCTAGTGCATTTACGATTGAAGAATTTGAACAACACAAGGAAGAGATGTTTAGAATGGAACCGAGGTTGGAAGTGAAGGGATGATTTACTAAACTAGCGGAATTTGATTTAGTAAACTAATTAAAATTTAATTATGGATCTATTAATATCATGCAATTTGTGAAAAAACATGTAAATTCATGCTTTAAATTTCGAAAATTAAAATCAAAACTTACATTGAGTAATAAATGGAGAATCGGTTGGAGGTTTCTTTACAACATCAAATCCTCAGCAACACCGGATCTTCTACGCTATATCCCGATCGATCAAACGAAACCCGATTGTGGGATCGAACTTTAGAAGAAATTGGGAAGAAGAAAAATATTTTCTTCCCAATTTTGAATAGGGAAAGCGGCACTCGGGGGTAGAGGAGGAAGAGAGAATTCCGAATTTCTAAGGAATTTAATTGTATGATTTATGAATGACTCAACCCTCCTATTTATAGAAAAATAGGAATCCTAATCACATTAGGATTAATCTATAGAGATAAATACAAAAAGAAAAAAGATTATCTCTTTCCTTTATCTTGCAATTTCGAAAATGCCATAGATAAATAGGAGATTATTTTATTTTCTTTATTTTTATTTATCTTGGGTAAATAAATCTATGTAATTATTTTAGGATATAATTCAAACAATTATCTCTCCAAAATAATCATGTATAGCCGATTTTAGCATTAATAATTAATAAATAATTCTAATTTATTTAATTAATTATTTTGAGCTAATTTCAAATGGGTTCATTAATCCAATTGGGCTAGAAATTCTCTCTTAAATTAATAAGTCCAACTTAATTAATTTATTTATTAATTACGATTTAAATAAAATATTTTATTTAAACAATTAATATTTTTCTCCCGACTAAATATTATCAAATTTATATTTAATTATTAATTTCCATTTAAATAATTTTCATTATTTAAATAATTAATAATAAATATTATAATTATTAATTTCCATTAAATAAACTCATTATTTAATTAATAATTTTATTGACAATATTTTATTATTAATTAATTAATTTTAATTATTAATTTCCGTTCAAATAAAATTAATTATTTAAACAATTAATAATTGTTAATTAATTTCAAATTATTAATTATCATTTAAATATACTCAATATTCAAATAATTAATAATATTTCATTATTGATTTCCTGTTTAAATAAACTCATTATTTAAACAATTAATAATGTTTATATTAATTACCGTTTAAATATACTCAATATTTAAACAATTAATATTGCCTATTTAAGTAATTCACTTTACTTAAACTTTTCATTTCTTCTACTTGATTTTGCGACTACGATATTTGGGCTAGCATAGGGACCCGATGGACCTATAGATCATGGGCTTAATAATTAATCAATTAATTGATTAACTCATAATCAGTTAATTACTTATTATCTAACTATGAATAATTCCAATATAGATTCATAGCTGAACTCCCCTCACTATAGATGAGTTATGTCCATTTAGTTTATCTTTATTTATATCTCGTGATATTATCCTTCACGTGGAACCCTCATAATTACAAAGGATAAATTTACCGTTTTGCCCCTGTAATTACCGCTTTATCCTTGTGTTCCTGCGATTCTCCAATGAACTTTATCTTTAGTCGAACTAGAGATAAGGTACTTCGTGATCAATAGAAGTCGTGGCGCCACTTGTTCATGTCTCGAATCGAGACATCAAGGGAGTTTCCTAAAGTTCCTAAAATGTTCAGGTATCGCACCGATACTGGTTAATTTATAGGAAAGTTATGAATTCCATCTCGTGAAAATGAGTTCCCAGCTACTTATCTAGTCATGTTCCCAAAACAGAGTGTATTGAGCGTTCTTACGGATCGCTTCTCAACTATGTGAATCAAAGAACATAACTCCACAAATAGGAGTCCGCATTTCACTCGGGATTGAGATCTATCACCTGGTTGATAAACTTAGTTTGATATTCGATCATTTCTCGTAAACTGGTACTAAGGAGAAATTTGATCGAACATCGTGGTCTTGTCTTATACAATCAACATTGTATATGATACTTCCATTTCATGTTTCCCATATGAATTATCGAATTAGATCATTTGTCTATAAACAAAATGCGAAGCTATCAACAGTGTTACCAGGATAAGGTTCCCAAACGTTATCCATTTCGTAGACACTTTTTAAGTTACTCATCTCGACTTTAATCCTCTCGTATGACTCACATACTAAGTCGTGATTTCATAAGAGTAACTTAGGGTTTACTATTTGAATGTTTGATATTAATATATTTCCATATATTCCTAATATCGTTAATTGAATCAATCTAGATAATATAAAGAACTTATGTTTATTTATTTAATTTATTCTAAATAAATCATTATTATTAAATAATTACAAATTCTAGGACACCATTCCTAACAGGAAGCTTATTTGGAAGGAATTGGGTCTTCTAGATGGGCACGTGCGCTGTTTGGTGGTCATCGTTTCAACATTATGACCACCAATATATCTGAGAGTTTTAATAACGCGATGAGCCGACATCGAGGTCTTCCTATTATTTCATTTCTCGAGGAAGCCTTACTCAAAATACAAACTTGGTTTTCTATACGCAGATTTGCTGTGGCTAAGTACAACCAGCCGTTGTTTAATTGAGCGGCTGGTGAATTCCGACACCGTCTCAATACGGGCCGCCGATTGAAGGTATAATTACACATACCGGATATAACATAATACACTGGTTATACCAATTGTACTAATTGTTTTTATCACCAGGTGCATGTGTCTGGTTTTGCGAAATTCATGGTCAGTGAACTAGATTCTGAATTTTTTTGTGGATGTTAGTAGACGTGAGTGCTCGTGCAAACGCTGGCAATCAGAGTTATTCCCTTGCTCGCATGCGTGTGCCGTTCTCAACCATGTTCAAATGTCTTCTATTGATTATGTTGACTACTATTATTCAAAAGATGCATTGTCTATGACGTATGCAGAGTCGGTTTGTCCAGTTGGGAGGATTTCAAGTTGGCGTACGATTGATGATATTGATTTTATACACCTCTTCCCTCCAAATACGAAGCGTGCTACTGGTAGACCTCGAAAGAGGAGATTTCGTAGGCATGGGGAGTACAAAAAGGTGTTGAAGTGTGGTAGGTGCAATGAATCTGGCCACAACCGAAAGACTTGTCAAAACCCTTTAAGTATAGTCCCATATTCTGATAGTCGTTGAAGCATGAGGTATGGAATGATCCTTTTGAAGTTCAACTTGGGATGTGGTTTATGTTGGACCACATCATTTGTTGAACTTTAGTTTAGGGTGTCTTAATTTTAATCTACAAATTCTTGTATTTTTTGTGTTGGGTTTGCTTTTGGTTATATGCGCAAACTCAATCATGGGTGGGAAATTTAAATTACTGTAAGTGCCAAAGCTATTTTTGTAATTTGTTAAAGGTTTGAACAATACTAATGGCGATCCAAACGTTAATGAATGTTATTAAGTATATTTCTTGTTGTCCACATGTGTATTTGTGTACTTAGGATGTAAATGTTTTTGGATAAGATGCATAAATATCAATATTTTGTAAACCACATCAGTTTTACCAGGGTTGTGTTATCGATGAAAATGTGTGCGTTCTATTTTTACTCTCAAAACAACGAGTACTATCGGTACAATAAATGTTATTAGTATAACGAATAATAGTGGTATAATGCGTACGCAAGTACCAATTATACCAACTACACATAAGAGACAATAAATGTTAGAACAAAAACATTAATTAAGAAGAAAATATTTTAATTATACATTTTATTTTAAAATGATTATGTATATAACTGAACCTGTAGTAATTGGTTTTTTTTACTAATGTACCATTTTTTGGGTAAATGTATACATGGGTAATGGTACTATTGATATAATTCGTATTATATTAAGTACTAATTGTACCAACTTTACGTACCACGTAACAAACGAGCAAAACATAGTTGTAATTTTGCTAATCTCAGCTATAAAAATAATGGTACTATTGTTATAATTCGTATAATATTTAAGTTCTAATTGTACCAACTTTACGTACCACGTAACAAACGAGCAAACATAGTTGTAATTTTGCTAAACTCAGCTATAAAAATAATGGTACTATTGATATAATTCGTATAATATTAAGTACTAATTGTACTAACTTTACGTACCACGTAACAAACGAGCAAAATATAGTTGTAATTTTGCTAAACTCAGCTATAAAAATAATGGTACAATTAGTAAATATACATTTTTTATGCCTTTTTTAAAATGATTATGTATAAAACTGAATCAGAAGTAAATTGTAAAAAGGCATAAAATGTATAAAACTGAATCAAACATGTACTGTTAAAAAAGGCATAAAAGGTATAACGAATACGCAAGTACCAATTATGCCAATCATACATACCATACAACATTAGGCAAATGATAGTTTTAATTTAGTTAAAACACAAAGTCACAGTTAGTTGAAATTTAGTTAAAACGACACATCAGTCCACAGTAATAGTTTACGCATTAACATTTGTTGCTTCAATACTACCTTCAACTTCCTTAATTTTTCTTGGTCGACCGCGCTTTCCCCCTCCTGCACCTCGCCCCCTCTTATGTGTGCTGGCCCTTGTTTAAACTACATGCATATTTTTTGTGGACTCATTTGATCCGAAAGTGCTCGTGTAGGGTTCTTTGTTTTGTCGTCCTGCCTTTCTCTCTCTAACTGGCCTCACATTTGTTCCGTCCTGCGGTACAACACCACATAATGTACAGTAATTTTAATATGGATGATTTTGTGCATATGTTAGTTCAATACATGTTGATTGTTTACCTCTGCTGTATCTTCTGCCTCTTCAACAATATCCTTCTCCCCTTGATCCGTCTGCCCAATGTTGGTGATGCCTTCCTCTTGAGTATCCTTCTCCCCTCATGCTCTTGACTTGGCTGTCCAATTGCATCTTCTGCCAATGCAGTGTTGGGGTCAGTATTTATGGGTGGTTCATCAGTTTGAAGCGTCTGGTCATCTGAATGCAAGACATTTGTGGTCCCAGACACATGATGTACCTACAGTTTTTGCTCAATATTATACCAATACTACTATACCAATAATAATATACCAATAATATACCAGTAGGTTTCATGTTTCGTACCTCTAACACAATAAGAATTGTATGAGTTAAGTCAACAAGAGGATCTTCATTTTGCGAAGCAGCACACCCTCTTCTTGCACACTGATTGTTGAATCGATGTTATAGTAAGTACTTTAGCTAAAATAGCCAGGATATTGAAATAATTTACACAATGTGTGGATAAGGCTTTTACATACTGAAGGTGTTGTTGTTGGCGGTGGGAAGGGAAATGTATCATCATCGAGACCTTTTCCTTCAGATAACTTCACCAACTTCAAATTCAAATTATCTACCTTTTCATTCAGGGAAGTGAATTCAGTAATAATCAAAGCTTGAAGGTCACTCAAGCTTGTTTTAGTTGCGTAGTCACTCGCATCAGTTTGTCTTGCCTCATTCTGATTATGGCTGTGATATTAGGCCATTTCATCCCAATCTTCTTCTGACATTTCGTCATGATCACAATCCCATTCATCATCCACCATTTTTTCCTTTCCCTTATTTCCATGCATATTAAGAACTTCATCCTCTGTAGGCTCGAGTGGCACCACTACAATCTGTACAATAAATACAAGTTATTATACAATTTGTACTCAAGATAATAATAAAAGATATATTTAATCAAAAGTATGGATTATAACCTTTCATTGAAGATCTTTTTTTCTAATTTCTTTCCGTCCATCAATCTGTGAAGATCCCAATTCATAATTCTTAGCATTACTGGACCTTAATCTCCTACCAAACATCTCACTTTCCGATAACTTTGGTATGACTTCGTACGCCCAATAGATTAGGGCGTACACAAATCCAGAAATTGCCATTGAAGAAGAATGTTGGTGACTTACTGATCCAACGACACTGTCGAAAAGTAACTTGTAAGCAACACTCCCCCATGGATACGACTCAAACTGGTTGTTGTCTTTAACTAACCTTAAGTGAAGGGGTTCTAACTTATTTGACGGGATTTTTGCAATCACTATGCCCTCTAGAATCGCCAACTTAGCCAACTTAAGTGAAAGTACGTCATCCTTGAATTCATATGCCTCTATTTTTTCCCTCAAAGTAATAAATTTTGGGGATGGATAATTCAGGAAGAATTTAGACGCAATTTGACTTGGTGGAAGCTTTTCTATGTTAACATATTTAACCTCTCCACAATTTAGCCCGGTTATCAAACTGAAGTCTGCTAGTGTGAAATCTATTTCATTACCCTCTATATTAAACCATAAGACCCCTTTAGCGGTGCTTGGAATCCTCCTTCTAATGATTTGTAGCAAAAGTTGCGTCGGGAAGTTTGTTGTGGGCATGTTAAGGAAATTGCTAACAAAGGACCCCCTCAGCATTTTTTTTGCTTCGATGTTGTTTTCATTCTAAGGAGTTCAAATATTTTTGGCTTACAGTAAACATTAACGCGCTGGTCTTGTAGCCAAGCCTCCTTTGGATGTATCAACTGAGTTCCCTATTAGCAGTACACAATAAACTACTTAAGAAGTACACGAACGAAAACAGATGTACGTCTTACACCGCGTACATGTACAGTATGACAGTGTTACATAGCTGAGATTACCCCACCATACACATACACATCAATTACCACAGAGAAGGTTAGGAAAACAATACCTTATGTGTGTCCCTTGCCTGCCTTTTTGAAGAACCACATAATTCTGCAGAGATTTCGTTCCACCCTTCCTCTTACCACTTCGTTCCCTCTTATCTTGAACGATAGGTTCGTTTGGCTGATTGCGGGAAGAGTTAAATATAGTCGTTAAATATATGTAAATGCAGTGTAATTATTTATACACACAGTACCAGACGTACCTCAGTCTGTTCCCCTTTGTCAGTCGTATCAAGATGCTCTATACCCTCTGTATCTTCTATTCCTAGTGGAACAAAGGAAGAGTCATTCTTAATTTTTCTATGAATTCCATCAGAATGCAGAACCCAAAAATAGCCACATCAAAGTACAATGCAACCCCCAACATGCAAAATCCAAGAAGACACCCAATCACCAAATCACGAACATTAGAGATGTAAATGCTTGAATCTATTAGGATTTTCCCTCAACACCCCTAAAAAATATGCTCACTTTTATGAACACAGCCACACAAACTGTATAAACAAGGGCAAAATAGGCCTACAAATAGCCACATGAAAACCCATAAATAGCCACATCAAAGAACATTGTACTACCCCCAACATGCAAAATCCAAGTACACACCCAATCACGAAAGCACGAACATTAGAGATGATGAATGTTTGAATTTATTCAGATATTCCGAAAAAAAAAACCGTAAAAAAGATGCTCACTTTATGAACAAACTTGCATAAACATAGAAGAAACAAGTGTTGCATACCTTTGGTGATAGTTGAATAGAATACGAGGCCGATTTGCAAAGAGACGGAAGCTTGAGCGAATAGATGGAAAACGTTTTGGGAGAAAGGGTTTGAGAGCGTTTGAAAATAGAGGAAATGAGTATTTTGAAATAAATTTGAAATGAAATCTGTTTTTGAAAGTAGTGGGAAACCGGACGTGGATAGAAACTGAACGTGGCTAGAAACTGCATTAATTTGGCGATTTGACAGCGCTTCCCTTCCCCAAAAATGGAATGATAGTACGTCAGGTACAGTGCACACCATCAGTTTTCCTTTTTCAGTCAAGAGGGCAATTTTGTATTTTCAATACAGCTTATAATACGTGGCAGTCAAAAGTTGGCTGTTTAGCAATTTTTTTTTATCTCATGGCTATTATATATTATTTCTCTTCAGATTAGGCTATTACTATGTTTAACCCAATTATATATTGTTTCTAGTTTAGTTCAATAAATTATCGAACCGTTTATTTTTAATATTTATTATTTTAATTTTAGTTTTGAGGTTGAATAATTACCTTTTAAATGAGTTCTTAGGAACTAAAACTCTCATTAATAAATTAGTTATACACCATGTTCTCAAAATCACGTGTTTATTTTAATTTCCTAAATTATTGAACGAGTTCAATAAATTAGTTGAATTTTTATTTTAGTAAATAATTTAAAATAGTGACATGAATGAAAATACATTTCTAAAATCTCTCTGTCATTTGAGATAATTTTTTAATATTTTTAATGGAACTGTTTCATAATTTTTTTTTAAAAATAGGGTAGGGCATATAAAAAATTACATATTTGTCTGCTATTATAATAATTTTTAATTGAATTAAATATTTTTATTTTCATATATGCAGAATCTCAACACTTTCAATTCTTCTTATAACTGAAATCTTATCTATAGATCAAGTTAGTTGTGAATTTTAGGGTAGTTTTGAAATTCTCATTAAAATAAGGATTGATACTTTTGATAATTTGAATGGTTAAAGTAGAAGTTAAGAAAATTCCCTTATATTTAACTTTAAAATAAAATTAAAAATCCAACAGATATATATTAAATTATCTCAAATAACATATTTTTATATACTAATTTATTAAAATATCAGAGATTTTTAAAAATTATACAAATAGCAGTTTCAATAATTTATTGAACTATTTTTTATCGTTGTTTTCAATGAATTTTTTAGTTTTTGACATTTTCTAGTTCAATAAACTATGATTAATAATTTATTGAAATATTTTGTTATTTTTTAATGAATGCATTCGTTTTTTTTTTACTTTTCTTTTTGTTTTTTCTAGTTCAATAATTTAGAACTGCCGATTGAGTATTTTTTAAAAGTTTTGACATTTTAGTAATTAGTTTAAAAATATATTATTTATGTAGTTGCCTTATATATATATATATAATGTTAGAGTCCCTTAAATTAATATAATATCTATAAAAAAAATCATGATATTTAAAATATTCTCTTCAAACATAAATATATGGGCGATATTAAGGAAATTTTGCTATATATTGGTGAATTGGACCTTGCAAGGTATCAAAAGTATAGATAGAAGTATTTTTTTTTTAGTCTTATCGCCCATATATCGAGATAATTGCAAAATATCATAGATATTAAAATTATATATATAAAAATAAAAGGGCATAGATTGCCATAAATATTTACACGTTCTGTTTTAATCTAAATTCAGGTACGTAAAAACTTGGTCCCTTTTAGACTTTTAGTAATATTCTTAGTTTATATTTCTGCTTTCTTGTCTTTTAATCCCATTTTTTTTAAAGGAGAAATCGAAACATATTTAATAATTGTTTCTTTTCTTCTTCTAAATACAAAAAATTAGTATTTATTGTTTGGTCTAGTCTTTAAGAAAAAGAAACAAGAAACATGTCTAGTCTTTCTCATTTTATAAGAAATATGCTAATTGTTTTTTTTTTTTTCTTATTTCTTGTTTTTGGAAAAAGAAAAGAAACATAAATGTCAAGTAACCATTTATTGTTTTTGTTTCTCATTTAAAAAATATTGTTGAAATTATTAAAATTTAAATGAAATATTTAAAAAATTGTATCAATATAATTTTTGAATATTTATAATATATTTTATAAATCAAAACAGGACAATATAATAATTTATTAACATGTTGAAAATTTTGGAATCAAGAATGAGAAACAAAATTAATATTTGTCGTTTATAAAATTTCTACCTATAATTTTCGAAACGTTTTCAAAAAAATAATAAATATTAAATAGGTAAGAGTTACCGGATAACTTTATTTAGAGAAAATTTCCTACACTATCGTAGTACCCAATTCTCCATACCTCTTCCATTTGTTAATTGCCATCTTGTAGTAGGACCCAAAGAAATTTTAGACCATTTATTTCCTAATTTCTCTCACCTATATGTACCCACAATCTTTAATTGAATCCTATACAACTTTATTTTCTCCCGTGATTTTCTTATTAGGTAAATCTCTTCCATTTTATATCAATCTTATATTTTTTTCATTTTTCATTTCCAAACCAGATTTTTCTTCTTCTTCTTCTTCTTCTACTTTTTTATTTTTAATTTACTTTCCTTTTTTAAGCCTTTCTTTTCCTCTTGGCCTTTGTTTTCTTTTTAAATTTCTTTCCTTGTTTTTTTTTTTTTTCATTTTACTTCTTAGCCTTCGTTTTCAAATACAAAAATTCCTTGTTTTTTTAAAAAAATCTTTTACTCATTTTCAATTTCCACTTCCAATCCTTATTTTTTTTAGTTAATGATTTACTTTTCTTTTCAAATTATAGAGATTTTAAACTCTAAGATTAATAAGATAACTTTTTTTTAAAGAAAAATAATAAGATGACTTTAAAAATAACATATGATAGTGAAAAAATTACCATCTATAATACATTGAAATTTTACACGGTAACAAATTTTAATGTAATATTTATAAACATATTATTACCTAAAATTATTTATAAATATAGCAATTTTTATTTTGTTAATTAATGATTTATTTATTTGTAAAAATATCTACTTAAAATTTATTATATTTATAAATATCTTCAAACCATATTTTTATAAATATTATAAAAAAAGGGATAGATTTGAAATCATCTAAAAAAAGGTAGGAGATAAAAAATGTTACTGGATTGGAAATAGAAATTGAAAATGGGTAAAAGATTGATATAAAATGGCCGGGGGGGGGGGGGGGGGGGGGGGGGGGGGGGGGCCCCCCCCCCCCCCCCCCCCCCCCCCCCCCCCCCCCCCCCCCCCCCCCCCCGGGGGGGGGGGGGGGGGGGGGGGGGGGGGGGGGGGGGGGGGGGGGGGGGGTGGTTTTTTTTTTTTTTTTTTTTTTTTTTTTTTTTTTTTTTTTATTTTTTTTTTTTTTTTTTTTTTTTTTTTTTTTTTTTGGTGTTGGTGGTATTTTTTTTTTTTTTTTTTTTTTTTTTTTTTTTTTTTTTTTTTTTTTTTTTTTTTTTTTTTTTTTTGGGGGGGGGGGGGGGGGGGTGGGGGTGGGGGGGGGGGGGGGGGGGGGGGGGGGGGGGGGGGGGGGGGGGGGGGGGGGGGGGGGGTTGGTGGGGGGGGGGGGGGGGGGGGTTTTTGTCCTTTCCCTTTTGGGGGGGGGGGGGGGGGGGGTGGGGGGGGGTGGGGGGGGGGGGGGGGGCCTCTGGTGGGGGATTTTTTTTTTTTTAAAAATGAGCAAGATTTACCTGATAAAATGCAAAATCACGGGAGTGAGAATACAGTTATATGATAGATACAATTAAGGCATATTAATGTAGATAGCCAGATTTTATATCTTCTTTGAATAAATGTCCACTTCAATTAATTTTAATGTAAATAGCCATAAAGAAAAAAGTAAAATACCAATTTGTCCTTATATCAAATCACCGCATCAAATCAGATTTATAAAAAATAAAATAAAATCTCTCACTTCACTCTCTCTCCCTCCTCTCTTTTCGCGCTGAAATTTGTTTCCTCCCCTTTTTTCCCCTCTTTTATAGATTTGCTTTTTCTCTCTTGTCGCTACATGATAGCGATGCGGAAAGAAGGGATAGTCGCCACTAATCATTGGTTTTAAGGTGTGGTGTGATTAGTCACCTAGTCTCTAAGTTAAGGATGGTCTGCTAACTTTTGATGGTAGGTTTGGGAGTTCATTCACACATAGAGAAGGTATTAGCACCCTATTATGTTCGTTTGAAAATGATTACTATTTATTATCTAGATTTCTTCAAATCATTTCTTTCTCTTAAAATAAAATAAGAAATTTAAAATTTGCATTAAATTTTTTTGGTTATAATTGATAAAAATGGTATATTAAAACTTGGTTTAAAAATAGAATAATTTGAAAAATATATTTTAAATGAGAGTTTATTTTATTTTGCAAAGAACGAGTAGGAGAATAAAATAACATCTTTATTTTGATAAAATTTGGATATTAGTATGAAAAGATTTGATTTAATTTTTTATTAAATAGATTTTCCTTATTTTAATTTATCACTTGACTATAAATAGAGTCATTCTATCAAACTCGATTCCTCGTGCATCCCCTCAGCCACCGTTGCAATTTTTTACTCCTTTTTAAGCAAAAAAAAATTATATTTCCTATTTGTCACACTAAGCATTATCAAAAGGTCGGTAAACATTCTTTTCAAACGAAATTATTTTTAATTGAATGTTTTCAGTGATTCATGGTCCCCAAATTAATGTAATATCTCAAAAAAAAATTATAATATTTAAATATTCTCCTTACATAAAAATATATGGATGATATTAAGGAAATTTTGCTACATATCCGTGAGTTTTTTTTTGATAAAATATATCGGAGAATTGGTCCTTGCATGATATCAAAGTATAGATAGAAATATCTTTATATCTATCGCACATATATTGAGATAATTGCAAAATATATTATAATTATATATATATAAATTGTATTCTAAAGAAATATCTTTACATCTATTGCACATATATTGAGGTAATTGCAAAATATCATAGATATTAAAATTATATACATATTACATATAAATATAAATATATTTATTATAGATATAAGGGTCTGGGCTGGGTGAGGGGTGGGCAGGGGTAGTGGCAGGGAAGGTAATTTAATAAATAAAAAATTACATTTGGTTCGGTTTTGGTTTAGGTGCGGTTTCACCTCTCCCGGACCTAAACCGAACCGAACCGAAATTGGCGGTTTCGGTTCGGTTTGGTCGGTTTGATCGGTTTTGCCTAGTTTGCGACTCAGAATATTTCATCTTATATTTTTTTTCAGCCAAAAAGAGTTAAATCCATACCAAACAATTCATTGTTCACCGCTACTTTAATGTTCTCGATCATTATATGTACGATTTTGTTTCCTTTTCAAGATCTGGGTTTTGCTCTTTGAATTATAAATGGAAAGTAATGTAACTTTTTTCTCTCTTCAAAATCTGAGTTATATATCATCACAGACCAAGATAAAACGGTCACAAATTGAATTAATTTGGAGTATTTTTGTGAACAATTGTAGCTTTAAGCATATCAGATTTCCATGATATAAGTTAAGTGATATATACTTGGGCATAAAGAATTAGACAACGAAGAACATATAAACTAAATGTTTTCTGCGATTCATGGTAAATTCCGATGAATCTTCGGTAAAGTAGTATTGAAAATTATTAATAAAGGGAAAGAGAATGTGATTTTGTTACATAACTGAGAGTGAAAAGCAAGATAGGGAAAAGTTGAAAATTTTATATGAAAAAGAATTGAAAGAATCATGTTTACCAGTCTCCTCTTGTTCCGTAGGAGGTGGATGAGACCAACTTGCTATCTTCGAAATCTGTGGAGCTCCTTATGGCAATCCAAACATCTGCTTGAGTTGAATATTTTGGCACAAATTCTGCATTTGTGTCTTCTTTTCTTCAGACCTAATTTCTTCTGATGAGTGGATACATCAAGAGTTGAGACGTTTCCTATTCTGAATCCAAACCTTTTTTTGTTAGTCTGATTTCTGTAAGAAGTATGTAATTGATCTTTCAATGAACTTTCCGCCTGTTCTGAATCCATGCTTGACTTCACTCTTCTTACATTCTCCAATTCAACCTTGATGCAAGATTCATTTCTAAAATCTTTACAATTTGAATTCTCAATAGCAACTTCCAGTTTGGCTCCATTCATTTCCAATTCCGCATTACAACCATTTTTCCTAAGATGAGAAGATGATGATGATTCTGCAACTGAAAATCCATTATCTCTAGACAACATCATTAATATCTCTGCAGCCTCATTCATTTTCTCAACACTCGTTAACGATTCCTCGGAATCGGATCGATCGTCTTCAATTCTTAGATTGTGAAGATTGGTATCTGATTCCCTTTTGGTTCTGCCCATACTTTTGAAACTTCAAGATATTGCTTCTTTCGATTTCTTGAACAGAATGTATAGCTAATTTTTCACTTTTCTGAGTTCTAATAGGAATTCCTACATACAAACTTAGAACCCTCCATTGATATCAAAAGAAACTTCCTTCTTTTGATCTTTGAAAGAAGAGAAGAGAATAAAGATTTGGAAAATATCAAGAAGAAGAAGAAAGGAACTTAATATTATAAATGGGTATAGTTCCGTTCTCCGATTGTGAGAGGAATGGTGGCCGTTGCGGTTTTATCGGGAGGGAAATTTCCAATTTGTTTTTTTTTTTAAAATGTTACAAAATTATATATGACAAGATTCACTACATTTTTTAAATTGATATTTTTAAAAATACAAAAAAAAAAATATTTATCATAAATCACACTTTTCTTTCACATTTTATTATTACATTTTTTAAATCAAGATTTTAAATTAAAATGTTAAAACGAGAATACTATTTTAATTATAAAAAAATGGGGGATTTGGATGGTGAGAGGAATACATTCTCCGCCCCGTCTCTAAACTTATTTGGGGGGAAACCATCACCGTCCCAATCATCCAGAGCTACCCATGTGAGAATTCACAAAAATGAGAGAATCAGAATTAGAGGTTGGAATTAAAGTTATGAATTTGAGAGTGAACTCCAAAATGATATAAATATTTGTGTAGATAATGTGGCAAAAGAAGAAGCTTGAAGATCATTTTAGACGATGGATTGAACATATTTTGATGAATAATTAACAAGTGATGAGAGAAAACAAGAGGTTGCCATGATCTTAATGTAATGATTTTAAAAGTTTGGAGGTCTGAATTAAGTTGCAGAATCAATCATTCTGGTAATAATTCATCATCTTAGGAAAAATGTGATTTCCGCCTCAGCTAGGAGTTGCTAAAATATGGTACTGATAATTCAAATTCTAAAAATTCTAGAAAAGAATCTTGTAAAAAGGTTAAATTGAAAAATGCTCAAGTTTTGATGGAGAATGTAAGAAGCTTGAAATCAAATATGGATTCATAAGAGGAATTATAATTGCAACGCAATAAGTTCAAAGAATTCAATGATGAATAAAACGACTTGATCAGCTGCATCATCATATCAGATAAGGAGTTAATTTAGTCTATCAGAGGCAAAAACAAGAGTAAACGGGATGTTTCAGGAAATGAAGACATGAAATTAGGTCTCAAGACTAACAGAATTTGCTCCAAAGTATTCAAATCAAGCTAAGCTTTGGGCACTCAGCATTCCCAAGAGATAGCTGGAGGCGTCTACAGAGTAGGTCGACAATGAGAAACTGTAACAGTAGACTCAACCATGGCAGGTCAAGTTGCAAATGGGCAGGAGATGGACCAAAGAAAGGGCAGGCAACCACAAACGTGCCCTATATAAATTGAGCAACTCCGATGACAATCTCGATGTCTCACTTTGTCCACGTCATCGCAGATATGAAACGTGAATCACTTTGTCCACGATTGTCAGACACCGGTGACATCGTGTTTCAAAGAGAATGTCAGACATGTTTCATACTTTCATATCTTCATGTTTCATATCTTGTTGACTCTTTCTTCATGTTTGTATGTCAATGGAGGGTTCTAAGTTTGTATGTAGGAATTCCTATTAAAAGTGAAAAATTAGCAATACATTCTGTTCAAGAAATCGAAAGAAGCAATTTCTTGAAGTTTCTTCAAGAATCAAAAGTATGGGCCGAACAAAAAGGGAATCGGATACCAATCTTCACAATCTAAGAATTGAAGACGATCGATCCGATTCCGAGGAATCATTAACGAGTGTTGAGAAAATGAATGAGGCTGCGGATATATTAATGATGTTGTCTAGAGATATTGGATTTTCAGTTGCAGAGTCATCATCATCTTCTCATCTTAGGAAAAATGGTTGTAATGCGGAATTGGAAATGAATGGAGCCAAACTGGAAGTTGCTATTGAGAATTCAAATTGTAAAGATTTTAGAAATGAATATTGCATCAAGGTTGAATTGGAGAATGTAAGAAGAGTGAAGTAAAGTATGGATTCAGAAGAGGCGGAAAGTTCATTGAAAGATCAATTACATACTTCTTACAGAAATCAGACTAACAAACAGAGGTTTGGATTCAAAACAGGAAACGTCTCAACTCTTGATGTATCCACTCATCAGAAGAAATTAGGTCTGAAGAAAAGAAGACACAAATGCAGAATTTGTGCCAAAATATTCAACTCAAGCAGATGTTTGGATTGCCATAAGGAGCTCCACAGATTTCGAAGATAGCAAGTTGGTCTCATCCACCTCCTACGGAACAAGAGGAGAGTGGTAAACATGATTCTTTCAATTCTTTTTCATATAAAATTTTCAATTCTTTTCCCTATCTTGCTTTTCACTCTCAGTTATGTAACAAAATCACATTCCCTTTCCCTTTATTAATAATCATTTTCAATACTACTTTACCGAAGATTCATCGGAATTTACCATGAATCGCAGAAAACATTTAGTTTAAATGTTCTTCGTTGTCTAATTCTTTATGCACAAATATATATCACTTAACTTAATCATGGAAACCTGATATGCTTAAAGCTACAATTCTTCACATAAGTACTCCAAATTAATTCAATTTGTGACTGTTTTATCTTGGTCTGTGATGATATATAACTCAGATTTTTAAGAGAAAAAAAAAGTTACATTACTTTCCATTTATAATTCAAAGTGCAAAACCCAGATTTTGAAAAGGAAACAAAATCGTACATATAATGATCGAGAACATTAAAGTTGCGGTGAACACTGAATTGTTTGGTATGGATTTTAACTCTTTTTTGCTGAAAAAAATATAAGATGTGTTTAAAACAAGGAAATATTCTGAGTCGCAAACCAGGAGAAAGAAACGATTTGAAAAAATCTAGAATTATTTGTTTGATAAATGTTTCTTGTTTTTTTTTTCTTTCTCCGTTTGTAAGAAACAAAGTTGTTTGTCTCTACACTATTTAATAGTTCTCATTTTATTTTCTAAATATTCATAAAATTTCTAATATTAGTTTCATGTTTCTTATTTTCGTTTCTAAAATTGTCAACACATTAATAAATTATTATATTATCCCATTTTAACTTATTAAATATATTATAATTATCCAAAAATTATATTGATATAACATTTTAAAATAAAAATTTCAACAATATTTTTAAAAAATAAGAAATAGAAACAAGAAATAGTTAACAAACTGTTACATATATTTTTTCCAAATTAAAAACAAGAAATAAGAGAGGGAAAAAAACACCTATCAAATATGTGTCTGTTTCTTAAAAAAAATAGAAAGACTAGACATGTTGCAACAAATACTGATTACTTATTTTTAAAAGAAAAAAAAACTTTTACCAAATATGTTCATGTTTCGGAATTAGGAAACTAGAAACGAGCCCCTAGTTTATAGGTACCCGTATTTAGATTAGAATACAATTTGTATATATATATATATATATATATATTGGGTAAAATACCATTTTGGTTCCTGAACTTTCACTCGAGTTTCGTTTTCGTCCCTGAACTTTCAAAAATGATGTTTTTCGTCCTTGAACTTTCCAAATCGTTTCATTTTCGTCCTTCCGTCCATTTTTCCGTCTGGGACATTAATAGAGGCTTACGTGGCATGTTGAGGTGGCTTTTTTATTACTATTTTAATATCAATTTTAATTTATAATAGTTTTGAATGCATATGTGTCAATTTTTTTAGTCTCTCTTCCATTCTCCCACCTCTCCTCTTTCTCTCCCCTACATATCATCCTCTTCTCTAACTTTTCTCCATCATCCATTTTTTCACCACCATGAATACTTTTTCAGTTTTCTCAATCCATCACAGCCATTTCACAACCCAGATCTAGAAACTTAAGGCATAAAAATTTGAGATTTTTTAAGATCTCATAGCCATTGTAATGGAACTCATAAAAGTTGGAAAATTAGAAAATTTATTATATTTTTTCTTCACTTTTTTTTTATATCAATTTTTGTTACGTTTTTAGAAATTAACTACATTTCTAGATCTGGGATTTAGAAGATTGTAAATCCACAATCCATTGTAAGAAATTTAAAATGATTGCAATGTGATTCAAAGATTGCTTATGCGAAGTTGATTTGAATAATAATCAAAAGCTAAAACAAGAAAAACCCTCTTAAGATTGAAAACTCAAGGCTTTTTATTTACACAAGATCCAAAAAAAAAAGAAAAGAAAAAAAGACACAATTTCAGTTGAATCTGGAGAAAAAAAACTCGTGCAAGGCAAAAAAAAAAAAAAGAGAAAGAGATAAAAGCGAGAAACGTGAAGGCGACTGCTAGATGAAGACGATTTGACAGAAACGTGAAGGCGATCTTAGCCAGAAACGGTCTCGACTCGTGAAGAGATGATCTTGGACAAAAACGTGAAGGCGGGTCCGAGATGAAAATGATTTGACGATCTTGGACACGGTAGTCTAAGATCGACTCGTGAAGCCGTGGTGGTCGTAGATCGACTTGTGAAGCCACGATTTGACGATTGCGAGATGAAGCCACGATGGTCTGAGATCGAATCGTGAACACGATCTTGGATAGAAATAGAGTAATAGATCTGACGACGGTGGTTAGCGTATGGCAAAGAAAATGACAATGCTACTATGGTTGATTTGGGCGGCGGCGGCTGCTTCAAATTGAATAAGGGATGGAGAGGGGAGAGGTGGGCGGCAGCTGCTTCAAGTGAACAATGAAAAAGAGATGAAATTAGGGTTTGCTTAGAAAGAGAGAGGAGAGATATTATAATTATAAAATGAATAAAAAATGCCGCATAATATAAAAAAATGATTTAAAGAACTAAACATGCCACCTCATTTAAAAAAAGCCACATAAGTATGCCACGTAAGCCTCTGTTAATGTTTTAGATGGAAAATGGACGGAAGGACGAAAATGAAACGATTTGAAAAGTTCAGGGACGAAAAACGTCATTTTTTAAAGTTCAGGGACGAAAACGAAACTCGAGTGAAAGTTCAGGAACCAAAATGGTATTTTACCCTATATAATTTTAATATCTATGATATTTTGCAATTATCTCAATATATGTTCGATAGATGTAAAGATATTTCTAGGGGTGAAAGCTAAAACCCCGACCCCGCTTCCGCGCCCCGCCGCCAAACCCGCCTAATAAATGGGATAGGGGCAGGGGCGGGAATTTTTATCCCCCGTTTACACCCGCCCCGCTTATCTACTTTAATTTTTTTTTTTTGTAATTTAAATTTCCTAGGTTTATTTTGATATGGATTATAATGAAAAGTTTTATTTGTGTTAATTTATCCTCTATTATGCACTATTATCATTGAAAAATTGAATTTTGAATATAAAAAAATACGAAATCATGCATTTTTAACAATTTCTCCACCTCCATTTAGCTCCCGCCCTACCCCTCCCCTATTTAATAAATGGGGCGGGTGGGGTGGGAAAAAAACCCCCCCGCCCCATGTACACCCCTAGACATGATCTTCAATTTTTTGTTGATTTAATTTTATTATGATTTATTGATAAAATATAAATAAGTTAAATTGTTCATGATCTACCTTCATTTTTTTAATTTAATACGATCATATTCTGATTATAAAATATAAATATGTTAAATTGGTCAGTTTTTTTTTAGTTCTATTGGTTTATATGATATAAAACATGATAAACTAACTTTCGTTTAAATATTTTTATCTTTAATTATTTATAGATTTAATTGGTTCTATATAGGAAAATTATGCGAGATAGCCAATTTTCGAGTCTTGTTTTCATATAATTATATGCCACACTTTCATGTTTATATTAGATTTACCTATTTCTAGATATTCTATTAATTTAATGATATCATTGTGGGGTGAAATTGGATTACACGTGGAATTTTACAACTTGACAAAATTGGTCCAGAGCACGGGTGTAAAGCACGGTCCAAGCACGTGTAAAGCACCGGTGTAAAGAGCCCGCAAGCACTGGTCCGAAGCACTGGTGTAAAGCACTGGTCCGAAGCACTGGTGTGAAGCACTGGTCAAAGCACTGGTCCGAAGCACTGGTCGACCGTGGTACCTAGGCATAAAGTCCATGCACGGAAAAGAAGCGGATACGCGAGCTCCAACACGTACCAACACATTTAAACCGATTGCAAGCGTCCATTTAAAAGCGACACGTGGCGTAACCCAAAAGCGACACGAATCGAGAAGCAACATGTGGCCCAATCCTGGCGTGACACGTGGCACGATGATGTCATCAACATATTCTCCTATAAATAGGAGAAGAAACTCATTCATTAGGTAACTAATCTCACTACTACTATCCGGCACACTAGCTCGCTTGCTCGACTTTAGCATCGGAGGGTGTTAGGCCGACCACACCGGTGCCTTTCCTTTCCTGCGGTACCTACGTAGCACGCCGTCGACGGGGGGGCACTACCTCCGACTCGTTCGATAAATTAAGTTCGTTGCCTACGTGGAAGCTATTCATTTTTAGGTAACAACATTTGGCGCCGTCTGTGGGAAAAGTATATAACTAAGTGCTCTACCATCAAGAATGGGTCGTAGAGGTCAGCAACACGGTGATGTTACTAAAGATGGTGAAAACCGTAACCCTCGTAATACGAAAAATCAAACTCGTAGCACTAGGGAGCTACAACAAGTTGATGAAAATCAAGAAGTGGAAAGAGTTATGTCAAGCCTTGATGGAAGGGTTGATGCTCTAGAAGAACAAGTCCGAGGTGTGAATCGAGATCTTGCTAAAGTACTCGAAATCCTTACACGGAGAACCGACCATCAATCCCCTACCGACAATCAAGAAGTCCAATCCAAGAAAAGATAAAAGAACCTATAGAACGCATGGGAGAATCGCTGAATCATGAGAAAGGTGGTTCAAAGAGGAAGTCAAATCTAAATATCCAGGACAATTCCTCCTCCTCTTATAACTCTTATCGCAACAAGCACCCTAGTGAGAAACGAAGATCCGACCTCAGAGAAGTTCTCAATCAAAAGAGAAAGGAACATTCGGATGTAGTGAAGTCTATGCGGGAAAGTGCCCACCTTGGGCACCAAAATGAAAAAACTCCAAGATCAACTTGGTCATATGAAGAAAGAATATAGAGGAAAAACCCTCTTGCACTAGAAGATCTACTCGAGCAAACCGAGCCTCCATTCGGTGATGACATAATGGAGGTGGAGCTTCCAACCAAGTTTAAAATGCCAACTATGACCACGTATGATGGTTCAAAGGATCCAATCGAGCATGTCGATACGTTTGGACCGGATGGAGCTCCAGGGAGTCCGAGATGCTATCAAGTGTAGGGCATTCCCCTTACATTAGGAGGCCCCGCTCGCGGTTGGTACAGAACATGCTCATGAGGTCTATCTCTTCATTTAAAAGACCTCACTCGATCTTTGTAACTCGGTTCCTTGGTGGAAGAGATCATAAGAAAACCGGCCACGCACCTTTTGGGCGTGGGGAGTGGGGGGAGAGGACCTTCGAGACTACGTAGTAAGATTTAACGGTTGAGGCATTGAAGGTGCAAGGTTACAGGTGATGACATAGCTCTAATCGCTATGATGGCCGGCTTAAAAAGATGAAAAATTCTTATGGTCACTTGGTAAAAAGACACCGACTACGTGCACCGAGCTTCTTGCTAGGGCTCAAAAGTACATGAGTCTTTGGAGAATTACTTAGTGCAAGAAAAGCTCCGGATGAGGGAGGTATTAGGAAACAATCGGAGGCACAAAAAGGGAGAGCAAGAAAGACCTTTCCCTGTAATCTGAACGTCATGATGAACGAAAAAAGGAAAAAGGCCGGAGACCAACTTGATAAACAGAGTCTTCCTCCTAGTAAATTTAAAAAATACACTCCCACCACGGTCCCAATTGAACAACTACTCATGGAGATCCAAGACAAAAACATAGTGAGGTGGGCCGTTAGGATGATGGCAGCGTCAAATAAGAGGAACAAAAACAAGTATTGCCTCTTCCATAAAGACCACGGGCATACCACCTCTGATTGCTTCGATCTCAAGGAAGAAATTGAAACCCTAATTCAAAAAGTGTACTTGAAAGAATTTGTAAGAGGTGAAAGAGATGGGGAAGATCAGGACTGTGATGATCAAATTTTTCAATTGGAGAAGTAGGAACCATATTCGGGGCCCGACTATTGAAAAAGGAGTCCAAGCTTTCAAAAAGGACCATGTTTGGGTCACCGAGGTATTGGCCTCATCTAAAAGACTCTACAATACCTATGAAGATGTCAAGCAACATAGATTTTATTTCAACAATTTAATTTATTGCAATTTTCATTTCCAATAAAGTCTTCTATTGTAAAGAGTTCGAAAAATGAAATGAATAAAATTATATTTTTTCTACTTATTGCATTCATGAGAGTTAGATCATTCGAGAAAAATTAAACTCGAGCTAGACTTCAAGACATAAAACTCTACTCAGAGTGGGGGCCAACTATGCGATTCTACTGCAACAAAATTAAAAATGTTCTGAGTCCATCAAGGTGGAAGAGCAAAAATTTCTAAGTCCGCCTAGGTGGAAGAACAAAAAGAAAATGTTCTAAGTTCACCAAGGTGGAAGAACAAAATAAAAATGTTCTGAGTCCATCAAGGTGGAAGAGCAAAAAGTTCTAAGTCCGCCACGGTGGAAGAACTAAATAAAAAATTCTAAATCTATCGGGAAATGCGGGCTCGCTGACGGCCGCACCTTAGAAGAATTTAAAACGACTAAAAAGTTCTAAGTCCGCCACGGTGGAAGAGCTAAATAAAACAAATTCTAAATCTACCAGGGAGTGGCGGGGCTCGCACGAGCCGCACACTGGTAGAATAATTTAAAAGCGACTAAAAAGTTCTAAGTCCGCCACGGTGGAAGAGCTAAATAAAATGTTCCGAGTCCATCAAGGTGGAAGAGCAAAAAGTTCTAAGTCCGCCACGGTTTGGAAGAGGCTAAATAAAAATTCTAAATCTACCAGGAAGTGCGGGGCTCGCACGAGCCGCACCCGGTAGAAGAATTTAAAACGACTAAAAAGTTCTAAGTCCGCCACGGTGGAAGAGCTAAATAAAAAATTCTAAGTCTACTAGGAGTGCGGGGCTACCACGAGCAAAGACCCGTAGAAGAATTTAAAACAATAAAATAATTCTAAGTCTACTAAGGAGTACAAGGCTCGTAGAGGGATTAAGGAAAATTCTAAGTTTACTAAGGGTGTAAGGCTACTACACCTACAAAGCAACACTTAGAAAATTTAAAGAAAAATCAAACCATATCAAGACTCAACGAGAAATTAACTCTTAGAAACGAAGTTGAGTTAAAAAAAAAAAAAAAAAAGTCAACCGGTTGACCAGTCAACACGGGTCAAACACTGACCCGCGTCAGCGGGTCTGACTTTTACCCGAATTCATATGAGGGGTGGCATAAAATATTTTTATTCTTGAATTGCAACAAGAAAGAAAGAAAAAAAAAAAAAATTGGTTGAAGGCAATGTGCGTTCGCAGCCTGACGGAGAAAAAAAGTTTACTGGCGGGCCATAGGGGCTTTATTTATTTTAAAAAAAAAAAAAGGAAAAGTTTTGGGCGCGGGTCAAAACCTGACCCGCGACCCCCCAGCGGTCGATTTTGACCCATGGTCCGGAAACCCTTCCCACCAATTTTCTCTCTTTTTTTTACTACTTCCTCTCTACACTTGTTATTAATTCAATTTTTTTCAAATTTTGTAATCTTTTCTTCAATGAAAAAGGGAAAATTTTAATATATTTGATTTCCAGAGAACTTTTACTCTCAAAATCAAAGGGGGCGAGGTATGTGATAATTAAACGTGGCGACTTGGACATACAACCCAACTCCAAAACGACCGGGGGGCAGGTAAAATTCAACCTATCAAGCTTCAACACTTAGTATTTTAAAAAAAAATTATGACAGAAAATTCAATTACAAAGGAGAAATACAAGCTACAAACTATCAAAATTTTGGCGAGTACAACGGTTGGAAAATTCAAGCTCCGGACCTCAACACTTTGAATATTTTCAAGAAATTGACTAAGGTAAAATTCCGCTTTGAAAGAATACTCCCAAGTAGCATTGAACTCGCATCCCAACTCAACTCGGGAGTGGGGGGCCCGTTGTGGGGTGAAATTGGATTACACGTGGAATTTTACAACTTGACAAAATTGGTCCGAAGCACTGGTCGGAAGCACGGAACAGGCTGTGTAAAGCACCGGGTCCGGCAATACTGGGGTGATCTGGTAGGGGCATAAAGTCCATGCACGAAAAGAACCCGGATACGCAGCCTCCAACCACGGACCAACACATTTAAACCGATTGCAAGCGTCCATTTAAAAGCGACACGTGGCGTAACCCGGAGAACACGTGATCGAGAAGCAACATGTGGCCCAATCCTGGCGTGACACGTGGCACGATGATGTCATCAACATATTCTCCTATAAATAGGAGAAGAAACTCATTCATTAGGTAACTAATCTCTACTACACTATCCGGACACTAGCTGGCTTGCTCGACTTTAGCATCGGAGGGTGTTAGGCCGGCACCACACCGGTGCCTTTCCTTTCCTGTGCGCGGTACCTACGTAGCACGCCGTCGGCACTACCTCCGACTCGTTCGATAAATTAAGTTCGTTGCCTACGTGGAAGCTATTCATTTTTAGGTAACAACAATATCAGTAATATAAACTTACAACGACAATTTAAGAGTAATGTAAATTTACAACAGTAATATAAAATTTACATCAACAATGTGTAAATTATAGTATTAAATTTATATCAGTGATGTAAATTTACAACAATAATATATTAATTAT
Organism: Gynostemma pentaphyllum; assembly: GCA_028015215.1. Classification (NCBI taxonomy): domain Eukaryota; kingdom Viridiplantae; phylum Streptophyta; class Magnoliopsida; order Cucurbitales; family Cucurbitaceae; genus Gynostemma; species Gynostemma pentaphyllum. The sequence continues at coordinate 54,168,619 of CM051352.1, forward strand.
AATCAATTTTTCATTAAAAAAAAATTGTGGGTTATTTATGAAAGAATGATATTATGGTAATAACTCATGTCTCCATATGCGCACCTTCTCATGTGCGGGGTAATTTTGATATTTTTCAATCTTTATGGTTTTTTTTGAAATCTGAGTCTTAATATTGGCTATATGTAATAATAGTCCTTCTATATAGCTAGATTCATACCACGTGCGTTGCACGTGTATTTCTTTTCAATTTATCAAAATTTAAACGAATGTACGAAGTTTTAATTTTCATTTTCCCACATTTATGAAATTATTTAGAATATATTTAATTTATTGGAAAAATTAATCATATTTTTAACTTTATTTTAATTCAAATAAAAACATTATAATTAATTAAATATATTTTATATATTATTTTAATCTAACAACAAATTTAAAGAATTGCCCTCATTAGATTCAGAGTTTCGATTTTGTTTTTGCTTCTTCTTTTACATGCTTTTAGTTTTGTTTTTGGTTCGTTTTGTTATAAAAAAAAATAAATAACTTTAAACATCAAACTACCCATGTTTCCTAACTAAAAATTAAAAAAGAAAAGAAAATTCTTTTATTTATTTAATTGAAAAACAAATAGTAATATATGGATTTTTAACATGTTGATTATTACAAAAATAAATAAAAAAAATAAAAATTGATAAATAACCATGTTGAAATATAGCTTTTAAGGTTTGTAAAGTTTGAACATGTTTTTATTTTCTTGACCTTTAATATACATGAAAATTCAAATTAATATTAATAATGTATATGTATTGAACATAATATGTTATTTGAATGATAATAATATATTGAACTAATGAATTAATCATTAATTTAAAAAAAATCTACATAATTAATACATAAGTGGTAATTAAATGATAATGACATATTTTGTAATATTTAAAAACCAAATGGGGATATAATGGTCCAAAAATGTTTTTTAATCATCCCACCTTTTATATATTAAGAAGATAAAGAGATTTGTAAATTTTTTTAAAAAAAAATCTTCCTTAAATCTCGCACAATTTAAGGGATTTCCCAATTTTTCTTAAATCTTGTACGGTTTAAGGAAAATTAATCGAGATAATGTATTAAATTTGGTAGCTAATTTTATTTAGTCGTATTTATAATTTATATAGTTTATTAAACATTTATGCAATATCCATTAAAATTTGGTTAAATGCACCATTGATCCTTGCATATTCAGGCTTTTCTAATTTACACCCCTAAACTATCAATTTAGCTTTTTTACCTTGACACTTTCTATTTTCCAACTTCCATCTAAAAAAACCATCGAAATCTACGTGACCTAATTTTTTTTAATATTTTTTTTATTTCCATGGTATGTGAAAAGTCAGTTTAACTATTACAACTACTTTTTTTTTTTAAATAATGGGCTAAAGTACAATCCAATAATGTTTTTTAAGATTGAAAATTAAATCTTTATAAATGTAACGTCCCGGTTTCGGTAAGTTTTAACTAAATAAATATTATTTTCTTTCCTAATATATATTTGGGATTTTTGATAAAAAGAGTGACTAATATTTAATTTTCTTATTTCAGGAACTAAATATTTAAAATCTTATTAGTTATTGGATAAAGGAAAATAAAATAAATATTTTATTTAATAAAAAAAGGGTGGAGGCGTGAATGCAAGATAAGGAAAAGAAGTGAAATCCCTTTTCTCTTTTTCACGTGAAACGCAGACATCCAAGACAGACAAGGTAGGGTTCGTATTTTCTCTTTTCTCTTCTCCTCTTTGATCATCAATCTTTGCCCTTGTCCTTCATTGTTGATCAATTTTCTTCTCCTCCAACCTTGTGATAGGTGATAGTTTGTAGTGGTGGTGTTGAAGGAATTTCTAGATCGTTGGAAAAAGGTTCTTTGAGATCGAGAAGAGGTAAATTGAGTTCTTTTAAAACTCATATTTGAATTCGATTTCTATTTTAATGAGAAACCAAGTTTTCTTAAATCCTTTACTTTTCTCTTCTTGATTGAAGCCTTTCCCTTGATATTTTTTCAAACCCTAGAAACCCTAACTCTTGATTTTATGAAAAACCCACCTTCCCTATTTTTCTTCAAACCGAAAAACGAAACCAAACCCGCCAAGGATTGCCACGCCAGGCATAAGAATACGCAGCAGAGAGCCCCGGATTCATGCAATGTTGGCCGGCGACGTGACGGCAAAGCGACCCTTTTGGGGTCATTTGTCTCTTTTTGTCTTGGTTTCTCGTCCCGGTTTGACCCTTTTTGGTATTTTATATTTAGGTAATTTTTAGAATGAGTTTTGAATAGTTTTAGATAACTTTTCAGGCGCTTGAAACTCTTTGAAAGGAAGGCTAACTTCTTATTTCATTTAAAGCTTTAAAAGGTGAGTAGATGTGTTTAAGATTAATTAATTTGATGTTTTGTTGTTCGTTTCTTTTATAAGTAATTACTATAATTTTTGGGCATTAAAGAGACCATTTAAGTATGTTTTAAAGAGGATACATAAGAAGAATATCTCAAAAGATTGAATTGTAGAAATACGAATTCGATGCTTTTGGGGAAGAAACTCACTTTTGTTTTTGAACATTAGTTGAGAAAGGCATTGTGTAGAAAAATCGATATCATTTAAGTTGAGAGAACTTGTTGGGTGATGTGAGATCGATATGGACTTAAAAGATTTAGAAAAACATCTCATGTCATTACTTTTTTTTAAACATTTCTACTCATTGTGCGTAGCCTCATGATGCTACATTTATTTTTTTCAGGTAAAAAGAAGAAGAAAGCTGGTAACTGACGATGATTCGTGACCAGTGGTTCAATTGGGTAGGATTTGCATCGCCGGCGAAATTATTCTTTTCTTAGTTGTTATGTTGGTGGGATTAGACTTGAAATTGTTCTTTTCTTAGTTGTTATGTTGTGTTTCACTTTTGAGTGAAGTCTTTATTTTATCTTATTTGATTATCATCGTTTTGGTTTAAATGTTATTTGAATCCATGGATTTATTTTGAAATAAGATCGATCGAATCATTAAACTCGTTTGATTTGAAATTTAATGCAAAAGAAAGGAATTTTCGATGTTTTATATTACTTCCGCTGTTGTGTGTTTTAAATTCCATGTTTTGGGATTTTGGGATGTTACAATAAATAACACTTTTTCAATGTGGAAGAGAAAATTCCTTTAGAGTGAAGTTACAAATTTAAGCACATAGTATTTGTAACAAACATTCTTACCATTATTGGATCAGTCTATGGCAACCCCTTATAAACTTGTTCGTTATGACCTCCAATTAGTAAATTAATTAAACCTTTTTTAAACCCACTTTTATTTGTATGAAAATTCTGGAAAATACAAGGGTGAAACCACTTTTTAAGGTCAAAATTAACAAATGTCCACCTTTTGAGAAATTTAGTGGGATAGCCACTTTTTACTATTCAATTTTTTAATATACCAAAAACTGCCATTTTTGTATCTCAAGTATAGTTTGACACCCCTGACATTTTGACACGTTTGTATAGTATGTACAGCCTGACACTTCTGACATTTTTTCTTTTACAATGCAATTTTCTTTCCCAATGCATTCTTTCTTCCCCAGTTTATGGTATATTTAGTATATTGTTCATACTTCTTTAGTGGATTTAGTATATTTTGTAAGTTTTTATTTTTTATGTTTTGATTTTATAATACATACTTCGATTTTAATTCAATTTTTTAGATTCATTTTAGTATATTATTCATAGTTTCCCTTCTCATGTAAAGTATTTTGTACGGGTGTAAACGGGGTACCCCATTTATACCGCGCCTCGTTTAAAGTTTTTTTCCACCCCTCCCCGCCCCAATTAATTTTATCCCTCGTCCCAATTAATTTTATCCCCCACCCCGTACCCCGTCCCATTTATTAAACGGGGACGGGGCGAGGCGGTGGCTAAACGGGGTGGAGGAAATTGTTAAAAATGCATGATTTCACATTTTTTTTTCAAAATTCAATTTTTTCAATGATAATAGTGCATAAAAATAAATAAATAAAACTCTCCATCATAATCCATATGAAAATAAACCTAATAAATTTAAATTACAAAAAAATAAAATTAAAGTAGCTAAACGGGGCGGGGCGGGGTGTAAATGGGGGGGAATTACCCCGCGCCGTTTATTAAATGGGGGGAAAAAATTCCCCCCCCCCTGCCCCGTTTATTAAATAGGGGAAAGAAAATTCCCCCGCCCCGCCCCTGCCCCATACCTCACCCCGTTTTATTAGGCGGGTTTGGTAGGGGCGGGGAAGTGGGATCGGGGTTTTACCTTTCACCCCTCGTATTTTGTCCATCTAGTATATTGGGTATATAGTCTTCCGTTTCGTAAGTCCATTTGAGAAAAAGTGAGGGTGTTTATACATAATATACATGTCATTTAATCTGCACATGAAAAACAAAAAATATTAATTAAAAAAATACTTAATATACAAAAAAATAGTTAGTATGCAAACAAATAAAAAAATAAATGTATATTATGTATGTTACAAAATGTACTGATAACAAAAAAACAGAACATAAAATAAGGGTGTGGATGTACGTAATATACATAATATACATGTCAACATCATGACGACTATACCACTTCCTGTTTCATTGATTGCAACGATGCCAAAGCTCACTTTGTCCACGCCATCGCTGACGGAATCTCGGTCTCTGATATTCTCGACGCCGACTATGTTCCTGATATTGTTGACTCTTTCTTTCTGTTTGATGGAAATATTAAGTCTCAATGTCATTACTCAAAGTTCAAGTCACTGAACTCGTTGATGGGTTTTTTATTGCTTGCTCTGCCAATCACTCTGTTATTGACGGCGGTTCGTTTTGGGATTTCTTCAATACTTGGTCTGAGATTTCTCTTAATTCTGATAAAACTAATCTATCTCATTCTCCTCCCATTTTCGGTTGGTTTAGGGTTATTCATGAGTTCCCGATTCGGTTTCGTCTTCCTAAAGATCGAAATTTGATGAAACCCCCTGTTACTCATCTGCCACATAGAATCTTCCATTTCCCGAGACGTAGAATCGCAAAAGCGAATCGTGAAATGGGTACTGACAAGATCTCGTCTTTACAAGCTCTTTTAGCTCTTCTATGGCGAGTCGTTAATCGGGCTTCTCCCCTTCCTCCTGATTATCAAGTTAAATACATGTTTCTTCTCGGAACACGACAATGAATCCGACCACCATTACCAGAATCTAATAAACGGGGGCGGGGAGGGGCGGGGGATAAACGTAGAGGAAATTGTTAAAAATGTATGATTTCATATATTTTTTTTTATTCAAAATTCAATTTTTTCAATGATAATAGTGCATAAAAATAAATAAATAAAACTCTCCATCATCATCCATATGAAAATAAACTTAGTAAATTTAAATTATAAAAAAAATAAAATCAAGTAGCTAAACAGGGGGCGGGGTGTAAATGGGGGGAAGAAATTCCCCCTCCCCATTTATTAAACGGGGAAAAAAAATTCCCCCGCCCCCGCCCCTGCCCCTGCCCCTTGCCCCGTCCCGTTTATTAGGCGGGCTTACAGGGGAGGGGGCGGGGCGGGGAAGTGGGGTCGGGGTTTTAGCTTTCACCCCTAATCATGTCACTTTAACAAATTCACATTTGATAAACGTATAAGGTGAATGACAAAAATGACATTTATAAACATCTCCATTACATTTCCACCCCATTGGATTGTATATGGTAGTTTATATTTTTTTAAAACCGGTGATCGGACCGTTTGCGTTGCCTAGACTGCAACGAACAATCTCTGTTCCTAAGCTTCGGAGGGAATTGATACTGCAAGACATCAAACCTCCAAAAAACACATTAATTTAGGATTCGGAGGGAATGGTTAAAACTAAGCACCAAAAGTCCAACTCTAAGCCCAAGCGACTGCCTAAAGTAATTTATTTCCCTCTCTTCTTTCATGATGATGAACCAGAAATTGTGTTTTTCTTGTTCAAGTTCTTAGCTCTGTTTTATTTGTATACGAAAGTTAGCTTCCAATTGTTTACTTATTCACTGGCTGAACTTGTTTTTAGGGTTCATCTTTTCCCCAATTTTAATTGTATCTTAATGACTGTTAAGGAAGGTTATTTTTTTAGATGATTATTTCTCGTTGTTTTGTTAGAAAGTGATCATTTTTTTTTCTGTTTATTTGTTAATTGCACTTGTTTTGCGAGGATAATTGTAGGGAGTCTTTACATTGTTCTCAGAATGACTTAATTTTCATCTTCTGAAAAGATCCCGTTCCCGGTTTAATAACTAAGCTTCAGTTCATTGAAATGGTTGATTGACATGCTCATTTTGTTCAATACAATCTCGACTAATATAGTATGCTTTTGTGTTTGATGTTTGGCTAAAAAATAGTTTTTTTATGATATCGGTTTTGATTCGCATTGGCAGAACAAAAGGTCGGGAAAGTCAGCTGATATTTCTCAGTTTAGTGCTCAGCTTGACTCATTGAACCTTCAAATTGTTCAAGTGACTTCTGATGGTAATTGCTTTTTCAGGTAAAGAATAATTAGATGCATGCATCGTATGCTCGTGAAGAATGATATATACTGCATAATGCACATGACCATTGTTTTATTTGAAGTTACTCTTGTATAATCTCACTAAGTTGCAGGGCACTTGCAGATCAGTTAGATGGGGAGCAGGAGGAATATGGAAAGTATCGAAGGATGGTTGTGCAATACATATCGGTATATAATCTAAGACCAACTTGTATAATGATACAAATTATTTTTTAATCCCTCTTAATAGTTATGTTGTGTTAGTGTTCCTTATTTTCTTAGGTGTAATGTATGCTTAGATTATAATTAATGTGGAGTTCTTTTTATTTGGTATTTTATTCATTATTTTCTTCTCTATCTCTTGGAAAAGGCAGTACACTAACTTTAAAATTAAAGCTAATTCTGCAAAGAATAAATATATATTTGGAAGACCTTAATAATGCTGCAATTTGGTAAATGGTCACCTGTCTTCTCTCTCCTTCTCTTCTATGTATCTTTTGAAGTTAATTTGAAACATAGAATGCCATTAACAGAAGAATCGTGAAATGTTTGAGCCATTTATTGAGGATGATGTGCCATTTGATGAATACTGTGAGTCCATGGAGAAGGATGGTACCTGGGCTGGTCATTTAGAATTGCAGGCTGCTTCTCTTGTTACTCATAGTAATATATGCATTCACAAGGTGAGAAATTTTCAGAAACCTTTTCTTCTGTATTTCCTTATCCTGAATCTATCCATGTAGACTTCTAAAATTTAGCAACCAGTTCCACTTTCCACTCTCTGAGGAAAGTATAACAAATGTAGTGGTATTATTTATTGAAGTGCTTAGAGGGTACTTTTGATGCTGTAAGTAACTACAATGAGTTGAGTTGGGTTGGGTTAACAAAACAAATATTATCTATTTTGCTGGATATAGAATTTGGTATTTATATGAATGTAATGTCATCTAAAATTAGATAAAACTCTGATATTTTTTTAGAAAGTATAAAAATGAGATATTAACCTTCAGATTTTCTTCAATATAAAGAGAAAAGGCAATTAATGTAATAATTTAACTGAATCTTCAATTATTAGAGTCATCTGAAGTTTTCTTAGTAGTAAGTTGTATGTAAACTTAAAGAATATCTGTAGTTATTTTTCAAAGAAGATTTTATTTTCATGTCGTTAAACTTGTTTTGAAAATTCGCAGGCATATTGATTAATTTGTTAATTTAAAGGAAGATTTCCTCTCCATACTCTTAAATGTTTTTTTGTCATTCACCATTCACATATGATATTTTGGTAATTGGTGAGGGTCTTTTGAGACTCCCATTTTAATTGGGTAGGGCTTTTTTTTTCTCAAGGAAATAAACACTATTATTTGGGTAGTTTGGAGCTGGGATGCAAGTTTGTTTTTAGAAGTAATATAAAATTTATTTAGGAGCCATTCATACAATGTCTTAGGATATGCATTTAGAGTATTCTGAATAAAATAGATTAATTTTTTTGAATGGAACCATTGTTGTAACTGAAGTGAGAAACAAGAACTGGAATGGAACCTTTTTAAGTGGTGGAATAATCCTTTCATGGATTCCTCAACAAAACAAAATGTTTGTACCTTTTGTTTTCTTATGGTGGGAGTGAGATTAAACAATTGAAATAACCCTTTTTTTAACTCAGTGATTTGGTTATTTTATTGCCATTGTTGGCAATGCAAGTGGTACAGTGCTAGTGCATGTGTCCAGACTAAAACTCCAACATCTACAGTAAACTGATATGCATACGCCTATTGTTTTGGCGCTGAAGTAATTGCATGGAGATTATATTAGTTGGCGAGAATTGTTTGCTGACTGTTGTTTAATGGTATAGATGTCATCCCCACGTTGGTACATACGGAATTTTGAGGATCGAGAAGCTCGTATGGTCCACTTGTAAGTGTTGATGATTTTTACATCATAAATTTGCTGTTAAAATTTTCTGGAAATGATTAAGTAGGTGTAAAGAAATTTTAATATGCTGAACATTAAAGCTAATTATACGATATATACTCGGTGATGCATTCATATATATTTGCGATACCATCTTGAGTTTGAAGGGGAGTGTTAGAATAATATTAGGATTTTAGGCTATTTTAGGATATTATTTATGTTTTCCTTATTTAGTTATGTTTCCTTGTTTAGGTTAGTTTGTTTGTCTAGCTAGGTTTACTTTTCTATATAAGTTGATGTAACCTCCCTACAATTTAACCTAATTCAATATATCATGAGTCTTTCCATTTACATTATTAAACAATCAAAATAACTATAAAGCACGGTAAGATGGCCACCCAAGTAATTTGGGGAACTTGGATGCTTCCCATCTCGAGAAAAACGCAAGCCCAAACATTCGAGAGGATGGGTCTCTGTCTCTCCTTCATTAAAGAAAAAGCCTCGAGTTTACCCCCAAAAATACCATCATCCCATTACCCTACTCACCACTCGGTTATATACGGACAGATTAACCAACTCACATAAATTACTACATGTAACCAACTCTTCCATAACTAACTCATTAACCATTTACTATTTACTCCTAATAACATTCCTATTAAATTAATCCCCGAATACGTTTGTAATTCTAAACACATTCTTCAGTAGTTTATGTTAAAGACTACGAAGTTATAATTGGTAAATTTTTAAGACCTGGTGTTGATGATTTTTGAAATGAGGACAAAAATTGGCTTCGTTTTTTTTTGCGATATGAAGATGAATAGAAATGAAAAAGCATTTGTTCACATGCATACTTGAGAGGAATTAGCATGTCTATGGAAATGGTTTTAGAGTTGGAGTTCATAGGGTTACAATTACAATTCCTTTTATCATCTTATTCTTATCATAATCAAGCATAAGAACACCGGTTTGGAGGCTGATATTTAAAAATAGGGTAAAATACTATTTTGGTCCCTGAACTTTTAAAAATGACGTTTTTCGTCCCTGAACTTTCCAAATCGTTTCGTTTTCGTCCTTCTGTTAAATTTTCTGTCAATTGACTGTTAGTTACTCGCTGACGTGACGTTTCTAATGAAATGGCATGCTAATGTGGTAAAATTTAATGAGTGGCATCCTAAACTTTCCTCTCTCATAGCTTTCTCTCTCTTCCCCTCCCCTTCTTCTTCGTCAAACCTAGCCATGAAAATGAGACCAAATCTGAGATGCAAAACTAGCCATGAAAATGGTTTTTTTTTATGATTTAAGTTTTTGGGTTGGAGCTTTACCCCTTCTTCGATGAAACTATAGAGAATCTTTAGAAATGATCCATCTATTCATCCCAGCAATTGAGGCGGTGGAATTGCAGTCAATACAGAGGCTCCAAAAATGCATTTGGAAGAGTATTGGATGACTACTTTGGTAAAAATCTTAGGTTTTGAAGATTCAAATTTTTAATTTGATTACCACAAAAAAAAAAACATGATTTGCTGTCTTCGATTCAAGTCGCAAGAAGAGCATAGAGTATTTGGTTTATTTTCTCTATTCCATGTTTTATGTCAAATCTCTATAGAAACCTACCAACTAAATCAAATTAAACAAAAGGGGGAATCTCTCAGATCTGAAGTAAAAATCGCAGATGTGAAGCTAAAATCTCACGAATGGAAGGGAACTTCTCAGATCTGAAGCTAAAATCTCATATCTGGGTTTTCTCCTCTCTCTCATCAATTAGTTTTCTCTTCTTTCTCTCACATCTTTTTTAATGATCTAAGTTCCAATCCAGAAAACGGTCTCATCCTTCTTTCATCTCTTACTCTACATCAAAATCCCAGGTACCAAATCTCAAACCATGGATGAGGATGAAGAGAAAAGGTGACTATGTGCAGTGGAAGACATGGATGAGGATGAAAGAAAGCTTTTGAATTTCAAAATAAATTAATTCTTAATTGTAATTTTACTTAATGTTTTCTATAGTTTCTAAGAGAGAAAAATTAATGATCTAATTTTTTAGTTTGAAGTTAACGAATTTCTGGGTTGAAAGTTTGGAACCATAAAAATGAAGTTTGACTAGAGAAGAAAGAGATAGATAGGAGAAAGAAAGAGTCATTGGATTTTGGTGTTAAGGATTAGTGTCATTGGTTTTTGGGGAAGATGATGCCACATCATTTAATAAATGCCACATCAACTTGGTTTTTCCATGTCATTTATAACAATTGCCAACATACATAATGCCACATCATTTAATGAACGCCACGTCAGCTTCTGTTACTGACCCAGACGGAGAAACGGACGGAAGGACGAAAATGAAATGATTTGGAAAGTTCAGGGACAAAAAACGTCATTTTTGAAAGTTCAGGGACAAAAACGAAAGTGTGGTGAAAGTTCAGTGACCAAAATGATATTTTACCCTTAAAAATATCATAAAATATCAGGTAACACTTCTAACATCTGAATTATTTTTTCATGAGCATGTTTGTTGCATTTTTCATTAGTGTTATATGTATTACCACAATGCAGGTAGCATCCCCTCAATATTAATTCCTTTACTTCATTTTGCAATCTATTTAATTGTAACTTGTTACTGTTCTAATCTCTGCCATCCATTTCATATGATTTGGCGTGCATGACATATTTGTTGATTTCCCATTGAAATTTGTCCTGAAGATCTTATCATGATGAGGAACACTATAATAGTGTGCGGTTGAAGGAAGACACATGTGCCGGCCCAGCTAGGCCAATCATAATCAAAGTCAGTTTTTTGTTTTTATTTTTCATCAATTTGTAATTCTTATAAAAAATTACAGTTTTTTTTAGCAGAAATTGAAAACATTTTGGTTGTAAAAGCCTAATTGTTTTTCTGTTGAAGGCTGATGCTGATGCTTCAGCAAATTCACTGCAAGCAAAAGTTCTCCCTACTAATGCTCAGAAGAGAGGAATTGCTACTAGTCCTGGAATTGTCAAATTAGTTATGGCAGGTAGTGGTTGTGAAAATGCAGAAAAGGTTGAAAAGGTGAACAGATAATGTTGTTTGTCTCCTATGTCCATCTAATTAGTCTTCTAGGGTTTACTTAGTCAGGAATTCTTGCATTTTTCATATAATGCCAGGTTTTGGTTCAAGTTGATGGTGATGCTGATGCTGCAATAGAGTTTCTTGTTGCAGAACAAGGAGCAGAAGAAGAACATGAAGAGCCAATTGATTCTCCACTGAGCCATATAGATTCTTCTTTTGGTAGCGTCTGATCAGCAACTTTCTTCCTTTCTTTTTACTTCGAAGCTTAGAAGACGATATTAATATTGATTATTATGAAATGTTTATAATTTCGCACTAATGCCACATAAAAAGTGGAAGACAAAAAGTTTTTTCTAAGCTAGTGGATAGCGTGATAATGCATTTTGGAAAAACTGTTGGTATCCTGTATTCCCCTGCACCCCCACCTATCCGGTCACCGTATAAAAAAGGGAACATGAAATTTGTGAAGGTAATGAAAACTTGGAATGCAGATAGCAATCTCTCCGTGAAGAATTAGGCTAGAAAAGAAATGTTTTAGGAGATGGTGCTTTTGCTCACTAATCTAGCTCTCTCTGGATTCTGTTATTGGTCTTTGATTTGTATACCATGATTTCTGCTGATGTTCAGGTAATGGTATAATCAAAAACTGTGTGCAAGTAGAAGAACAAGCAATCGAGAAGCATGATGAAGTTGATTCCTCCAGCCATAGGATTAAACATACTGATTGTAACAATTCTGAACCAGAGGACAAGGTCTTCTTTTTAGGCCACAATTCATTTAATTTTTGCTTCACTAAGTATTGTTTCTCCCACCCTCTCACTCTAATATGTTTGTTTTAATGGCTAAAATTCTCTTCCCCTTCCTCCTTCAGAGGACCCCAAGGAATAAAGTCTGCCCATGTGGTTCAAAAAAGAAATACAAAGCTTGTTGCGGATCAGTTCCTGGGAGATCTTCTACTAAGTACATAGTGTATGATTCTTGACATTTCTGTTGATTTTGTATTACTGGATTGTAAGTGTATTTAATAGATTTAGCCTATAATTAATGAAAATATCATTCTAAGAGAATTTTTCTATATCTGGGGTTTGTAGAACTTTCATTTGAAATAGAGTTAGAAAGGGTTTAAATTGAGATATTTACAGCCACCCAATTTGGAAGGCAGTTTATAAGTATGAAGGTGACTAAGAATTTTTCTTCTGGCTTACTGGTGGTCTGTAGAAGCTTATCTCCATCACTATCTCATTCCCAATCTCCCATCTTTACGAAAGCCCTGAAAAGAGTAGATGTGAAATTTTCATTACCGAAAGAGAACCATCTAATATGAAGCTGTTCTTGTAACAGGAACAAAACTGTCGACTCTAAGAAGACTAGAAAGGAAAGGAAGATGGTTAAGAAAGGTGGACCTGCTAAAGTTGAATTGTCGTCTGTATCTGATGCACTGCCGCATGACATGGGAGCTCTTTGTATTTGATATTCACCTGGCGTATGAAAGCCATCTCACTCATTTTTTATTGACATTATAATGAAATGTTACTCTATTTTTTTATTCCACATGAGATATTGGCTCATGCTGCTTAAAGAGAGTTCAGAAATGCAGGTTAGTATTCTTCAATATTTCATGTGGGACTTGTTATTTCATAGTTACAACAACTTTGCATGTTTGGAGCTGTTTTTTCCTTTATTTATTATTACTATTACTATATTGTCATTGGCTAGAGGATATGACTACATTGGAAATAAGAGAGAGTACAATAAAAAAGGTTGAGTTGAAGCATTCACAATAGGGAGAAAAAAGGACTAGAGCAGGCAGACTAATTTTATTTGTTACTAACCTGCAACTGCAAACTAGTAAAAGAGGAGAGCATCGATAGGTCAGAATTTCTTCATGAATAAGTAAAGAACTCAGATCTAAGTTCAAGCTTTCTCAAGATCATCAAAATTGTCTTAAAAAATTTCTCTTTTTGCTCTCCCACTCCAAAATCCCAGAATAGCTAAAATGGCACTAACGCAAGAAAACACCCTTTTGTTGGGACCAGACCATTGAAAAAATTCCGGTAGAGGATTGAAGTGGCTGTTTTAACAAACATCCACGCTTATCTGACTCATAAAGTCGCTTGAGATGGATCCATTTTGCAATTTTTTTAAGATTAGAATCCCCTTCGCAAATTGACAATGAAGGAACAAATGATCCAAAATTCTACACATGCTTGGAGTTTGTCTAAATAATTTTCTTTATTCAAACCTTGAGGATTATTGTGGGAACTAATAAAATAAAAGGTGGCAAATCATCCCTTAGAAAAAGAGTAATTGGCTGACACAGATAGATGTTTTTGTCATGAATTCTTTCATCATTATATTCTTCCTGATATTTCTTTTATTTCACTTTCCTGTGACTCTGAAGGGGATAGATAGTTTTGGGGTATTTTGCCCCTCCAATCATTTTGCATGTTCAAATATAGATGATCCGGTTTTCAGGGTGGGCTTTCTCCCCACTATCATGTTTTAAATTAAAGAGTAGCACTTACAATAACGGTTATTTCAATTATACTGATTTCTTCAAGTTCAGTAAAATATGATTGCTGTTATAGGGGTAAATAAAGAGTGATGATTTTTTCTTTCAGGTTTGATACACAAGGCATGATTAATGTAGAAGCCATTGGTACTTGAAGTGCAAACTGCTAGTTAACCGGGGTGAACTTGTGCCGAAGTTCAGATTATTAATCATTGTCCTCCAGAGATTTATATTATAATAGTAAGCACACCATGTTTAGACTTCTATTTTGGTTAATTTGTCAACTATTTCTTTAGTGCAAAACGAAAGGAAGGAAATCGTGCACGTAAACGGATATATACACAAATATGGTTATTAAATTTTGTTGTAGATGATCTGGGATTGTGGAGACTCTGAGAGAATGTAAAGAACTATGATATCAATCAATAAAAGATGGATGAGATGTTGCTGAGGATACTCTGCTTGAGATCGTTATCGATTAATTGTGAAGTTGGGAAGTCTTTAAGGCAGGTAATCTGAGTTGATGCTGTCCTATGGTCTTTCTTATTTAGAGGTGACAAACTTATAATTTAAAAAAGAAAAGAGAAATCAAGTTATAGACTTTATTTTTAAAAATGTTGTGTTAATTTATATATGGTTTGGTAATGTTTTTGTCTTTCTTTGTCTTTTCCCCCAAGGTTTTGAGGAACTTGAGACCATGTGTATATATATATATATTTTTTTTTTTTAATATAATATTTCCTGTGTTCATCGTTTCTACATTCTCAAAATTGAATACAATTCGTTTTTTTTCAAAAAAGTTTGGTTTCTTGTTTCATGCTTTTAATTTTTAGATCATTAATGAAATTGCTATTTGTATTATTATTGGCTCAATATTATAAAAAAAATGAATTTCTACCTCTAAACTTTAGAGGTATTATCAAGTTTAACCTTAAACTTTAAAGTGATTAAATTTAACTTTGAACTATATAAGTAATTGGTAGTTTAAGTGAGCATCTACGTAATATTCACACTAAATTTTTTCTATTAAAAAACCTTTTCACATGAAATTTCATTAGTTTTTTGTTGACCATAAAACTACAAAAATAATTATCTAATACAAGAAAATAAGCCAGATGAGATTTAGATTAGACTTTGCCTTATTGATTATAATTGCTTGTAAAATCTCACATCACAAGTTTCAACCTTAACTTCTTCCCAAATCATTCAGATTTGTTGCTACCCTCGAACACTATTTATATTTTATACATGAATTTATTAACAACTAGTTAGTTTAAGGTTAAATTTGCAACTACTTGTATAGTTTAAGGTTCAAATAAACAACCTTTAAGATTTAAGGTTTAAGTGTATAATACCCCGTTAAGTTTATGGCTAATATTTATCTTATCCACGAAAAAAAAAAAAATTAAAATGAAAAAATTTAATGGTTTATTTTTTAAAATTAATTTTTCAGTTATATATATATAAGAACTTGGAGGTTCTTAAATTTATATAATGTCAGTTTTGACAAGATTATTTAGTTAATGATTTAACTTATGAGAGTTAAGAGTCAATTTGATTCACGACAAGGTAAATAAGTAATTTACTGCAGTTAGTTGTTTCATAGTAAAATATCATTTCTAGTGTTTGAACCTAGTTGAAAAATTAAAGATTTTTTTTTAATTTTTATAACTCGTAAATTGTTGAATCTACAATACCCAGAAAGTCGTTTTTGGCTTCAATATAATTGTGAAAATATCATCTAGGAATGAAAGCTAAAACCCTGACCCCGCTTCCTTGTCAAACCCGCCTAATAAACCGGACGGGTATGGGGCGGGGGAATTTTTTTTCCCAGTTTAATAAACTGGGGGGACCCCCCGGCCCCTTTTAGCTACTTTAATTTTATTTTTTTGTAATTTAAATTTACTAGGTTTATTTTCATATGAATTATGATGGAGAGTTTTATTTATTTATTTTTATGCACTATTATCATTGAAAAAATTGAATTTTGAATAAAAAAAATATATGAAATCATGCATTTTTAACAATTTTCTCTACCTCGTTTAGCCCCCGCCCTGCCCCGCCCGCGTTTAATAAACGGGGTGTGGGATAAAAGTTAATTGGGGCGGAATAGGGTGGGAAAAAAAACCTTAAACGGATGGAGTATAAACGGGGTACCCGGTTTACACCCCGCCCGCCCCCTCAACCTCTAATATCATATGAAAATATTGTTCTTTACCTTTTATTACTTTTTAATTATAATTATAATTTCATTTTTAATAGAGGTGATTTTGACGGCGTGTAGGGTTGGAATCTCCACCTTCACACTAACACAGTTATAAAAAGTAGATTTTTTTTACCACTCTAATTAACTAAAATGTTGTGTTTTTTCTTTTTATACGAGACTTGCAAAAGATAAACTTGTACATAACTTTCTTAGCCATTTTTAGTCTTATTTTCAAAGATCAAAGGATTTGAATTTCAAACGAAAACTTCAACCAAATTTTATGATATAATAATAAATATCTATTTTTAATCTTTTGAAGCTTGTAAGAAAAAGAAATGCTAAAAAGTAAAAACAAGATTAGGATGGATCTATTCAAATTCGAGTAGGAAAAATAATGGAAAAGGAAAAGGAAAAAAAAGAAAAGAAAATAAAAAGGTTATGAAATTAGAGTTGAAGAGAAGACCAAACTAATTCCTTTAAAGGAAAAGAATGGAATCAATATTAGTTAGGTCAAACATGACTGTCCATGAAAAAGGTTATAATCAAAACCAAACAATTGAACAAATAAAATCCGAGGAAGAAGATTAGTGG
The DNA here is from genome assembly GCA_028015215.1 of Gynostemma pentaphyllum. Taxonomy (NCBI): domain Eukaryota; kingdom Viridiplantae; phylum Streptophyta; class Magnoliopsida; order Cucurbitales; family Cucurbitaceae; genus Gynostemma; species Gynostemma pentaphyllum. The sequence continues at coordinate 54,185,412 of CM051352.1, forward strand.
GAGATTGTCCGAACCCTAAAATGGGTGCTTACCAGATTGAGACCACACCTTTTTTTTTTTTTTTTGGAAATTTTTTGAATAAATTAAACTCATAAACAATGAATAAGAAAATGGATTTATGTTTCCAAAATTATAAATTTCGTAACTGATCTTCCAACTCAATGGCTGATTTTTCTTAGTGAGGTTAAGAAAAATTGTTTGACAATAAACCTTTGAGAAGAAACAATCGTGTCTCTTTCTTATTTTGTGCCTTGAATTATCACTCATTTTCCACTTTTTGAAAAATAACCTTCTTCTGTCCTAGTTTATTAAGAGAAACGTTATTCTTTTTGGGATTTGGAGTGGAGAAAAACTTTTCAATATTTTAGGTCGTTTTGATTAATCACAATTTTTTTTCTCTTTGTTTTCTATTTTTGAAAACTAAATTTGGTTACCTACTTTTTTTTTTTTTTTTTATGTTTTAAAATCTTAATTGAATTTTAAAAACAAAAAGATTGACTTTAGATGATAGCTTTTTAATTTTAAAATTTAACTAAAATTTTAATTATGTTTTTTAACAACAGTGATATATTACCGTCTTTAAAAGCAATGCAACAGAACTGTTGCAATAATATATCTCAAGGTTACCTTTTCTTTTCTTCTAAATCCTTGGTTGTTTTTAATTATTAGCGATGTATTTTAGTTAAGATATGTTTTAGTTAGGTTACTTTTCTTATATGATTGACACAGATATTCAATGTGATTACCGAAATTAGATTGAGATATAGATTTCTTAATTAGAAATGAGTCTTAATTTGGCTTTCATGAGAGTTATTTTTTTAAATATGACCGTAAATCATGGGAAGGGAAATTCGGGCTTTAGACTTTATTGAAAAAAGTACGGTTATCTAGCCAATTGAACTATTCTCATATGAACTATCGGGGGGATATGGGAAGTTTTTTTAATTTCACGAAGTGCACCTATAGAGAAGGAGAAAAGGACAATTAAAATTTAAAGACTCCAAGACACCATGAAATCAAGCCAGATTGCCCCATTTGAGGAAACAATAAACAGTTTTTAATGAATACTAACTGCCTGCATACACTTCTTATATGTTAATCAAGTTACTACTCAAACATAAGAATGGTCATAATCAGACTAAAATAGTTGAATTCAATGAAGCAAAGTACATTGCACAATTTTTCTTTTGAGTTCATCAATTTCATAAATAAAGGTTGCATTTCTTTAATCAACTCATTCAAAAAAGTTATATTTGCTTAATAAATGTCCCTCTCTACTTTATTTTTTATTTGTTCACTACCTATATAATAAATCTAAAGAATAATTGTAAAGGAAAAATTTAAGAAGGGGCAGTGCCCCCTTGATTTTTTTATACAAAATTTGAAAAATATGTTGTTTCAATTTTTATTCTTCATTTATTAATTATTGAAAATGATATTTACCCCACTTGACAAAAACTTTCTTGATCCTCTCATGTTGTAATTTACATCCCTTTTGGTTTGCTTATGTGAAAAAAAATTTAAAAAATAAAATAAAAAACCTTAAAAATGTTTTCAAACGTCTCTTTATAGTTTGCAAATTCAAAATAAATATCAAACCCATCTGCTAAAATTTTCTTATATTCAACAAAATTGGTTCACTTATTTTAATTTTATACAAGTCACTTGGTACAAACTCCATCAAATTTAATGGGTAGAAGGGTATGATCTACAAATTAAAATATAAGATGTGATTTACGATTATCTCAAATCTAAAAAGATTTTGATAAATAAGGAAAAAATAAAACTAAAAAATAGGGATGTTTGATGACAAGAATAATTAATTACTTTATTATCACAACTTAAGATCAACAATTTCTTTCTTTTCTTTTTTTAAAGTTTTGAACACGTTTTTTACAAAGGTTAGTTATCGAAATTTATTTAAGTGATGAGTGTTTTAAACTAGTGACTGTGTCACCAAACTATTATATTGGTGGCCTGACCCTCACATCCACATTATTACCTAACTTCATTCATTGAATGTTCCAACGAAATCATCCATGTACGTTCACTCAAATCAGACGTATCCCTTTTTTTCTCCATAAAACTAATTGATATTGAGGGATTTGAATTCGTGATAAATACACATAAAATCAACTTATTTTTGTATGGTTAAGTTGTTTCTATGGGACAAACATACAGCTCCTTTTACCCGACCAAATGTTGCTTCACTTATGCAATGTTTGGTTTTAAAAATTAGATACTTTATCCTACTTCAAAGGCCACAAGGGAAAGTGATAATATACAACAAAAACATATGCATAAGTAACATCTACCAAGTTTATATTCTGATAATAAATTTAACTCTATACTTTACAAATTACCCTTTTTTTCTTCATCTAAGCAACGTCACCTTCATACATTACATCATAAATATTGAATGCATGTAATTTTTCAATTTCACAAATTATACCCAAATGTTTTGATACAATTATAAATTGATTAATTAACACACCCTTCTGATTTATATCCACATCAACACAAGGGGTGATTTTTTTTTCAATCTAATCGAATGAAGAGTATAAATAATCATTTTTAGACCGTAGGGCATTTGGTTCACAAATTTGGATAGATTTATTAATTCTGAGGTTGTTAAGTATATATATGGATAGTGCAAAACATTAAGTTTATTAAGTCCGTATTCATATGAAATGTATTGAAAATGTGAAAAAATGAATGAATTTATTTCAGAATGATGAGTTTAGATTTCTCATCATCTAAAATTTATAAAACTGAGAGATAAAGGCTAGTTAATTTTATGTAGCTTAAACCCTGAGTTCAAATCCACGAGCCAAACACTAATGAGATTAATTTACAATTGCAGTAAGCATTATATGAGGATTAAAATTTAAAATAACAACCAAGTTTTCTAGTTCAACACGCAAGTAGCTTCCAACCAACTAAATGAAAGATTAAATACAAAGCAAAACGAAAACCAAAACCAATTAATTATTTTTAGGGTAGAAGATGTACCTTTTAACAAGAATTACATTTTCCATACATTAAAACTATGTACTGCTTTTCACATTAAAGAATCTATTTAAAGGAGGAAACAAAATTGGTTGGTCCTTACCTCTCTTTTTAATTTAAAACTCTCAACCAAACCAAACCCAACTCTACAAAACTTTCCATTACAGGAAAGTCTTCAGTTGAGGAAACCCTTCAAAAAAAAAAAAAAAAATCAAAAATCAAAATTTCAAAGCATTTTTATGTTTTGTTGAAATTGGACCATTAATTCCTCTGCCTGTGAGCAATAACATTACCATGTGCAAATACTTAATTACTAGCCTGTCAATAAAATACTTTTAGTACAACATTTAATTTTATTCAATTTTCACAAAAGAGAGAGAGAGAGAACTTAAAGCCAACCCCCACCCAGAAATAGTAGGACTTGATGTTGAAGATAAGGGTAATTTTACAAAGGAGAAAATATGGGATATTTCTGTTTTGAGAAATTTGAGAGGATTGATTGTCTTATCAAGTCATTCAACTTGTTTGTATTTTAATTGGATTTTTACTTTCTGGTTTTGGCATTCCTATAGCTCTTTTTTTAAGTGTCACATAAAAGCTTAAAAAAGGAATTAGGTCAAGTTTGAGATTTTTTTTTTAAAAGATTTTCCCTAATATTAGGTTTTGTATACAAATGGTTACTTCAAAAATAAAACACGGAAATGTTAGAAATTTTTTTCCCAAATTTATGTTGTTTATTTGTTTGATGGAAATTGTTTCCAAAAATAATACAAATCAAACAATTTTTAAGGACAATAGGTCGGATTGGACAATTTGAATGTCTAACTTAATTGTGAGTATACAGAGTGTCTTATCACTAGACTAAATTTTAGTTGACCCTATCAAATAAGTTACTTTGTTCGAAATTTTGGGTCTGTTTGGTAACTGAAAAACATGTTTTTAGCTTTCAACTCAATAGTTTTTTTTTATTATATAAAAAATCTACCACTAAAATTATAAATTTATAAATAGTTACTCAAGTGCTATATAATCTTATTTCAAACCACTTAAAAGTTGTCTTTTTTTTTTTAAATAACAAATTTAAAGCTGGTTTTCCAAGTATTTTCTAAATAAGGCATATTATTTTCCATTTAAAAAGAAAATAGGTACTTAAACCTAATTCAAAACTAGCCCTATATAATTTTTGAATTATTTACATTTTTTTTCACTTGTTTACTATTTAAGTTTTTTTTAATAACATATTTGAGTTATCATGTACTTCGAAACACAATTTCCCCCTACAATTGCTTGTTTCTTATTTCTTTTCAGTTTTAAAAAAATATTAAAAGATTAATTTGAAAAAAGTTGCAGTCTTCTAATTGAACACAAAAACCTGAAAATGACATGAGGTGACTTTTAGGAATCAGGCATTCTAAACATGATAATGGAAAAGATAGATCGATCAAAGGAGTTAAATTTGTACACAATCTTCTTCCTGTGGTCCCTGTTCTTTTATATCTCTATAATAAGATGAAAGCAACTTGGCTTTACTGATTTACAGCTGTAAATCTTTCAATTGCTTTCATAATTTTTAATTAGGGTTTCTAATTCTATATATGTTCACAAAATCGCTCATGGACCAAATTTTATTGAAATATTAACTTATGCTATGAGATGAATTATATTGTAGGTATGAATTTAGGGTTCGTTTTGTAATATTTTCTACTTTTCGTTTTTATCATTTTTTTACTTATAAAATATATAATTAATTTCAAAAAAAATTATTTGACATGCTAATTTTATGTGTCTAATTATTAAAAAAAATATATATTTCAACTAAAAATTTTATTTTCATAATATTCTATTCTCAAACATATGTATTTTCTCTTTTTAATAAATAATAGAGAACGAAAAATAAAAGAACGATTATTAAATATATCTGTATCTTTTTTCTAAACGAAGAAATATAAACATAAAATGAAAAACAACATAAAATTAAAAACGAGATAGAAAACAAAAAAATTATCAAACAAACGGTTGAAACATCCCATTTTATACCATGACAAACAACATACTCATAGTTCACATACTTTCATTTTTTCTCCCTCAAATGTTATTCCAACCCAAACAACTTGAAATTATTTGGTTAGAATTTTGATATAATTATTGATTTTTTTATTAGAAAAACAAGGGTGTGTATTGACATTTTAAATGATATAGCTTTAAAGAAAGCCAATAATGTGGTCCACACTCTCTATTATTTCATTGAAATTGCACTAATTTGTGTTTCCTTTTTTGGAGTTAGTGGTCACATCTTTCCATATAATTAATGAACATATATATTGCATAATTTGTGGTACAAACAATCTACTCTCTCAACTAGTCTACAAGTGGTTAATATTAGTCTTGAGAGAGCTTTTCAAAGCTAAATTAAAAATCAAGGATATTAGCCACATCCCCATCCCTTTCCTTTACACAGCTTCAAACGCCTTTACACAAAGTTGGGTGGAGAACCCACCTATTTAGTTAGAATAGAGCTAAGCTATATATATATATATATCTTGAATTTAAATTTCTTTCTTTCTTTCTTTTCTTTCAAGGGTATTTTGTTTCCAAAGATACTTTTCATTTGTGGTCCTAGGGTTTCACATAAAGATGGGATGAATGAATAGTTTCTAGAGAGTTGAAATGGCCTACTTGTAAATTTGGTTATGGTTTTAATCAAAGATACCATCTTTTTTTTCCATCTTACGATAGGAGTAATATAGGCTAACCCGAACATAGCTCAAACTTAAAAACCCTGTGAAATAATGTCAAACTTTGAATATTTCATATCCAATTTAAATGAAATTAATTTATTAAGACTTTGATCCACCTCGAAGTAATTATTTTATGTAACAACCTTCGTAATTAATTAACGAAAAAATTACTATCAATATCAATCTTTCTAACCTTAATTTAAAAAAATGAGAAATTATTGAAATAACATACTTTTACATACTAATTATTGAAACGTCAGAAATTTTTAAAAATTATATATAAATAGCACTTAAATAATTTATTGAAAAAAAATGCAAAAAACCAATAAATTCACTGAAAAAATAACAAAATAGTTTAATAAATTATTTAATAGTTTTTTTTTTTTTTTTTTTTAAATTTTCGACTTTCAGTAATTAGTATATAGAAATATGCTAATTTGAGATAATTTCTATTAAATATTTGATTTAATTTTTTAAATAGAATTTTTATTTTTAAATTGAATTCTTTTTCATTTATTTATTAAAATGTTTTAAATCAAAATTATTTTTTAAGAAAAAAAAATTGATTAGTTTTTTACGATTTTGATAAATTTATTATATGATGAATAAGTTTTATTATTTAATGAAGGTTTAAAAGAGTACTATTTTTTAGAATTCTATAAACTTTTGACTTTTTACATTTATATATCAAATTAGTCCTTTGCTCGAAAAATGAATGAAGAGGATGAGGAGGGGGTGTTTAGTCATGTTAAAAATGGAGTCTGTCTATTAGTATGTATTTACTTAATGAAAATAATAAATGATCAATATACTCTCCTATTTTTTTTTTAATAACTCCTATGCTAATTCTTATTGCTTACTAAATTAACTAAACAATGAAAAATGATTCCCAATCTATATGCTCACACTAAAATCAGAAATTATTTTCATGATCCATTTCTCTTTGAAAAGGCGTAGAGAATATCATTCTTGTTATCTCATCCATCTCCCTTTATTTATGAGTCTCATATCAATTTAAATTCGACTTCAATTCAAAATATCATAATTAAAGTGATAAAAATAATAAGCTTCCAAACCGATGAAAACAGACCAAATTAGTGAAACATAATTGTAGTTAAAACAAGAGAGTGATAATAAAGAAAGTCAATCATTTAACAATACAGCTCATAGAAAAGGACTCTTTAGTGTTCTCTGTTAAAAAAAAAAAAAAAAAAAAAAAAAACAAAAAAGTAAAAATTGAAAATTGAAAAATGAAAAATGAGAGAAATGAAATGCCAAAAAAGGAAAGCAATGAAAGCAATGAGACAGAGAGAGGGTGTATAAAAATGGGAAGAGAGTCTCAGAAAGGGAAACCGAAGCAGAAGGAGAAGTTTGTCTCAGTAATTCATGAAAGCGATCCAACATACAAAGCCCACTATTTTTGTTATGTCACTCCCTTCATAGTCAAGTCCCACTCACTTACCTCCCACTGTAATTTTTTTATTTTATTACTCGTTTATTCGGTCAGATATATTATTCAATGTTATCGTCACAATACAACATTCTCGATTAGAATTATTGAATATACTTTCATTGTTACAAAAGGGAAAAAAATATCCCTACAAAATAGAAGGAGTATAATTGGAGACCAGCTACATTTAATCATTTTTCTTGTTTTGATTTTATTTTAATAAATTAGTAAAAATAAGTTAACATTTATACATTTAAAATATTATAAATTTATGGATAGTAACTTAACTGAGATGTCAAATTGCCTTATCATTGTCAAACCATTTCAATATTGTTTTTGACAAATCTTATAACTCCTTGTGAAATAAGGTATAATATTTCTTTGTTTATTTATATACAAACCCTTGGGGATTTTAAGTAGAAGGGAAGGGTTAGGTGAGGTGGTTTTTTTTAGTCTAAGAGCTCGTATTTATTAGATAGGTTAATTATCTCGAAATTTGATAGTAAAAAGTGAGATTTTACTAAACATTTATTTAGTGAGATTGAAATCAAATTCTCAGGCTTCTTAATATATCATGGTTACTATTTGTAGTGACATCCTAAATTCACCATAAATAAATATTAAATATTAAATTTAGTTTTATTTATCATAATTATTATTTTTAATTAAAAAGTTACTTTTAAATCATGAAGAGATTATTTTAAAGTAATTTTTATTTTAAAATTAATTTCTTGTCACAATGTTATTTTTTTAAAAAAAAAAAACATATAATAAGTTAATTAAATAAAAAACTAAACTATTTTTTACATGCTCATCCCCGCCTCCCGAACATAGACTTTTAATTATTTTATAGCGTCATATTCTCATTCTTATGCACCAAACATCTTAAAAAAAATTAACAACATAAAACTCATAATAAAACTTATCAACTAAACACAAGCTATATAAATTTAAGTTCTTCAAATTGATTATCCGAATGTAGACTACATAATAAACTTGAGCTATATAATAAGAATCTTAGATTATAAAAATCTAAGCTTAACAACTTCTCCTATCACATATCTCTTTTTTTCATTAAAAAAGAAAAAAGAAAGTAAAAGGTTGAAAACAAAAACAACTCATGAAAAAAGATTCCAACTGTCCAAGAAAACCCATTTATAGAAACCCCTTCAAATTCATCTAATCTCATCACATCAAAGAAAAGAAAAAGAAAAAGAAGAAAAAGTAATCTGAATTCTCAAACTCAGAAATTCAATTCCCCAACCCACCCTTTTTCTTTATTAAAAAAAAAAAAATTAAGAAAACATATTCCCCAATGGGGATTGTATTTCTCTTTCAGATATATAAGCAGCATTTGCTAGGTTATCTATTTGTGTTTGAGGTTTCTCTTTGGGACAATAATTTTCAACAGTAAAAGCTAAAGACAATAGCCAACCCACCCCAGCTAGTTTCTTTTTTATAGATACCTAGAGTGAGATTTTTGAATCTCTGTCTATCTGAGGTTTTTGCAGTGTTTTGTAGATTCGATGCAAAAAAATTAAAATGAAAATCTTATTTATAAAGCATATAAATCTTTTTTTTTATTATTTAAATTTTTAAGAGAGAGAGAAAGAAAGGACACAGAGATCAGTTTGTTCCTTGCTTGAGAGAGAGAGAGAGAGGGGGTGTCTTTTTTTAAAAAAACTAAGGCTTCAAATGAAAGACGCGTGGAATATGCTACACTATGGACCTAACCATTTTAAGCTACCTCTCTATATAACCATATCTAAACCCCTTTTCTATACCAATCACATCTCACCCTCTCAATCCCATTTTTTCTTTCTTTCTTTATTTTTATACCAATTCTAAAATATCAAAAATAAATATGTTAAGACTTATTTTATATATTTTTTTTTAATTATTTAGTCAATGAGGAAATTAATTTGGAAATTAGTTATTGAGGGGTGTTTGTTTTGGAGTTTTGTTTTGAAGTTTGTATAATGTGTGGAAATTTTCACTTAGTTGAGTTGTTTATACCTTGTATAATTATAAACGTAAGTAAATGGGTAGCAGATACAAATTTAATTATTTATACAACGTAATTTTTAGAATTTACTAAAATAAAATATTATTTTTATTTCAATATAATTGGTTTTTAATTTTTGTTTCCAGCGGAATAATTGTCATTTATGAGTTTTTTAGGATTATAACACTCATTTTATGACAATTTAATTTTGATTTTTTAATAATTTATTATTTTGATTTCAATAAATTATTAAATAATAAATTTACTATTCAAACTCTCAGGAAATCCGTGCAGCGGAAGATCCTGAATTTGAGACTTTCTATACCAAAAATATTCTCTTAAACGAAGGTATTCGTGCTTGGATGACGGTTCAAGATCAGTCTCATGAAAACCTTATATTCCCTGAGGAGGTTCTACCCCGTGGAAACGCTCTTTAAAGGAAGTTTGGGTTTAGTTGGTTGTGACCAAGAAACCACCGGTTTCGCTTGGTGGGTCGGGAATGCCCGACTTATCAATTTATCCGGTAAACTATTGGGAGCTCATGTAGCCCATGCCGGATTAATAATAAAAATTAATAGTATAAATAAAATATATTTCTAAAATCAATATTTTATAAAACTTAGATTTCACAACTTTCAAATCCATAAACTAAACATTTTTCTTGAAGTTTGAAAGAAACTAAGTTTTTTTTTCACATTTGGAAGAAACGAGTTTTTTTTTCCTTCCCCTTTAGCTATTACATCAAATTGAGAGAGGGGAAACTCAAACCTTCAACTTTAAGTGTAACATCCAGAAAATCCCAAAGCACAATAAATTAAATAAACAACAGCGGAAGCAATTAAATAACGACATTGAGTCCTTGTTATAAAAAAAAATCAAATTCATAAATTGTTCACAACCGATCGGTTTTATTAAAATCAATAAAACATCGAAAGAAAAAGGCAAACTCAACCATTGTCTAAGAATTCTCAAAATAAAAATTGAACAGTTACTCTTATTTAAAATCAAAATAAAACACAAAAACAATTAAGGTTTTCACCCTCCCATCATAATAAAAGATAAACTGATTCGCTAGCGTGCAAATCCGTGCCAACCGGTCACCACCTCGAACCACATCAGCCACCAAGTTTCTTCTTTCCTTTACCTGAAAAAAAAAATAAAAGTAGCATCATGAGGCTACGCCCAATGAGAAGAAAAATGTTAAAATAAAAATCACGCCATGAGAGATTTTTCTAAGCCTTTAAGTCCTTTATCGGCCTCACCGACTTCCGAAAATACTCTTTCACCCAAAGCTCACTTAGTTAATACATTCCTCCACATTATCTCTTAATCCTCAAATTAAAAGAATTAAAACTGTCGAAACAGTTTTAAACTCTCTTTCTCATTTTAAAACTTTTCGATCTTTAATTTTCCTAATACCTCTAATCTCCTCTTTGTCCGCAAACAAAGAGAGACTATGCTCAACAAGGCATTTAAAAACTGTTTTCACATTTTAAATCCTTAAGAGTTAAATATTCTTTTCCATTGTACATATGGAATGAACATGCCCCGTTAAGTGTTATAGAGTTGTGCACAACCGTATAATCTCCCTTAACGGAAAATATTCTTCTTTGAGCAAGGCCTTTGCTTAAAAGTGAACCTACTACCATATTACTCAAGGTATTTAAGTAATAAGATCCTACACATCACTACTATGATGTTCAAACAAGTCTAAACTCAAACTTCTCGAAAACCCTTTTTCTAGGCCGAAAATTCCTTAAAATTAAATTCTGGAAAATTCCCCTTTAAACCACTCTAAAACGTCCCAAAATCACCCAACATAACACTCTTGGGTCACTTCCATCAACTCCCAACGGTTTTACAAGTCTAGAAGCGAAACTAGTCTAAACTAGTGTAGTTTCGCTCCTTTTTTGGACAATTTAAAACTTCTAATAATCTAACTAAATTTCAGCGGCATAATGCCTATAATATGCCTCCCAAAACAGCACCTAAACATAAAGAAATCGATCCAAAGTTCCAGAGCACAATATATAAGAAAGTAATTAACCTCCTAGGCTAAACTTTCGACTTAAGGGCACTAATCTCCAAATAAGGTATTCATGGACAGCAACTCAGAAACATCTTAAAACATCCAAAACATGCATAAATATTTAGTTTCAAGGCCAAAGATCATAAGGAAACAATTTATGCAAAACCCGATATCATTAGTCATCTAAAGCGTGCTTTAATTCCAATTTTAATCATACTTCACCTCCAATATATAAATTCTTTAAAACAGCCCATAAACCTCTTTATCATACTTTAAATCACCCAATATCATGCTTAAAATTCAGAGGTTAACTTGTAAAGAAAAAGAAAAACACAAACATACATAATTTAAAGTTTAACAAAAAATTTTTTTTGCAAAAGAAGTTTAACAAATTTCTACTCACCTTTTTCAAGCTTAGTTTCCAACACTTGAACTCTTTCCCAAAATATTTTAAGAACCTGAAAATGCACTCAAACCACTCAAAACTACATCCTAAATAACTAAAATTACAAAGGAAAAAAATACCACGAAGCAACGCACGAAACGATGGACCGAACCACGCAAGAACAGCCCCTTAATGGGGCTGCCTTACACGGCAGCAACAACTTTTTAGCTGCTGCAGCGGCACGATGGCCCTTTCGTGGCTTCCCGGCTTGTCGTTCGGCGGTAGGTTTACTCGGTAGATGGGTTTTTCAAGAGGGGAGAAAGTTAGGGTTTCTAAGTTTTGAAAAAAAATGAAGAAAAGTGAGGAATAACATTGAAGAAACAATGTTTTTAGGAGAGTTTTAATTAAAGTTACAAAAAGAAATTTCAATAAAACAAAGGAGAATTCCAATTACCTTGAAACTTTTCTTGAAAGAAAACCCTAATCTTCCTTCCAACTCCACCACCACAAATTAACCTATTACCAAGCAAGGAGGAATTGAATAGGTGATTAGCAAATAAACCACAAGATCTCCATTAACGACATTGGGAAGGAGAAGAAGAAGAAGAACCAAAAAAAAAAACTCTACGTTTTCTTTCTCTGTTGCTTCCAACGTGAAGAAGGATGAAATAATACGTATTGTACCTTTTTTTTTCTTCCCCCCTTCTTTACACGCCTCCCCCTTTCTTTCTTTCTCTTTTTTTAATTTCTTTCTTTTAATCATTTATCTCCAATAAATGATAAATAGTAATTACATTTAATTTCCTGAAAAAATAATTAAATGTAAATACCAAAACATAATCCAATAAATATTGAAAAAGGGAAAACAATATTTATTTATTCACTTACCGGATTTATTCATTTACCGGAAAAATACGGGACGTTACATTAAGGGAAGAGAGTGAGTATCTAACCAATTGAGACATTTGGAAGAAATAAGTTAATCTAGTGAATATTACAACTTTTTAATCGTTAATGTGCATGATTATTAGTATAAATACACCATCTCCTGCAAGACAAGGAACATAAACATCATATTCTCAAATCCACTGGTTGACTAAAATATATAATTATGTTGAATCATGTGTTATTGTTAAATTAAACTTTTTGTAAATAATGAATGTCAGCATGTGGTGCTTGGCCTTTTCAGACTTTATATTATAATCAATAATATAATTATAAAATCTTAATAAAATAATGTGTGATGACGGTCCGAGTGACGAAATTGCATCGTTTATTATATTAATTTCTTACAAAACTTTACAAAAAATATCTCAAAGGGTTATGATTAAAATAATCACACTATTATCAAAGTAATCAGACTGTTTATTTATTTTTTTAATAAAATATTATTATTATTCTGATGATGTTTCCTCGTATGCTCTCTCTCGTAGGTTCTTGCTTCACATGCATGTTCGGTTCCCTGAGCCGGATAATTTGAGATTTCTTATTACAAATTCCAAATCCCATTTTTTACCCAAGGGGCAAAACAAGGTTATAATTTAAAATAAATATAATTCAGTTCTTAAACTTCAATATTTTTTTTTCTGTATTGATCCTAAATTTTATTGAAAAATTCATTTAAATATTTCATAAAAAATATTTATGTGTTTTCGTTTCAAGTCACATGTATTGATTTATGGTATCAATTTTTAGAAATAAGTAATTTTTTTTATTACATGTAATATAATAAGAAAATTTAGTGATAAAAATAAAATATATGAAGAATCAGATATTAAAAAAACAGTAAGACTCGACATAATTCAATTATTTAGGTACATATTTCAATCTTATTAGGTCTCTCGAGTCTCCGCCCCTTATTTGCTAAAATATCTATAGAAAAAACGTAAGAGAATTTAAATTAAACCTAATAGAAAAATGATGAAAAGATAAAACAAGATTCATTTTCCAAATTGTTGAAAGAACTAATTAGGAATGACAATGGGTCGGGGCGGGGTCGGGGATGCCATTCCCATCCCCTAACCCGCGGGGATTTTAAATCCCCATACCCTACCCTATCCCCTAATCAAAGAATCAGGGCGGGTTCGGGGATCGGGTTCCTCGCGAGGAAAATTCATTTTCTTATATTTTAATTCTTATTTAAAAAGAAATATAAAAAAATATATATATTTAAAATATACATTTTTAATATAAAAAGAAAACATAATATTAAACATTTTATAATTTACAAGTTAATATAACTATATTTTATATATTTTTTTCTACTAAATAAATATAAAAGTAAACAAAATACATAAGATGTTAATAAAATATCGGGTTCGCGGTCGGGGGTGGGGAGAGGAATGTGTTCCCATCCCCTAACACTAAAACAAATTTGGGAAAATTTTCCCTACTAACCCTAACCCTAACCCTATAAAGAGGGGATTCCCCATCCCTATAGGGTCGGGCCCCTAACCCGGAGAGAATTTTGCTATCCCTAGAACTGATAAGTGACTCTTTTTGGTGTGTGTTTTTAATCTACCATAATTAATTAAAAACAGTGAAGACTTTGGCATATTTTTTTTTTTAAAATGATTTATTTAAAAAGGGTCAGTTTCGTGAAGTGTCCTAATATGAAGGTTTGGCCTACGATGAAAGGTACGAGTCGTCATAATAGCAGTGTCTGACTGCTTTTGGCTGAAGAGAATTGATTCAAAGGACGCTATGATGGTGACTATTCATCGCCATCTAACTCATATTTCCAACACACTACAAAATTCTAATTTCCTTCTTTTTCTCTCTCCTTACTCTTAAACCATCTTTTTCCTTTTCTTTTTTTTTTCCTTTCAATTTCTTCCAAATTGATTTTTTTTTTGTTTGAATTAACTCTAAGGATAAAATAAATACGATTTTTTTTAATAACAAAAAAAAAACCCTCATACTGAACATAGATATTGTCTTCTATTTGATGCGAGAATTAAAGGGGTCGTTTAGATCACGGGTTTAAAAAATTAAAATACCTATAATTTACTATTGCAAAGTTTGGGATTGTGCATTTTAGTCGTGTAACATATATTTGATATATAAATTTATGCACAGTCAATAAGCCTACGAGTTTAAAAAAGTAAAAATATATTGTAATAACCACGAACGGTAAAAATTTATGAAGTAAACCTGCAATCCAAACGATTAGACTGTGGATCCAAAATAAAATTGTATATATAATCTTTGGAAAATGATCATTCAATTGATATGGAGGAAAGATTACAGTCCTTTGGGTTGTAAAATATTTTACATATACTCAAAAAGAAACTTGGAATATAGTGAGCACAGTGATAAATAGAGTGTAGGGAGGCAAAACATAGTAAAATAATGTCAAGGAAAATGGGAAAATTATTGGTCAGAACAATTTCAAGTTTTCACCCATTTCGTTAAATTTTAGTACAACATTTTTTTTTTGTATTATTTTTTTTTCCCACTCTAGATTCTCATTGGAAAGTGGCGAAAAAAGAGTGAACAAAATTAAACTTACAAATCAGAAGTTTTGATGGGTTTAATAAAAACCCATTAAAAAAAAGAAAATGATTACTAGGCAAAATGAGAGAGAGAAATAAAAAAATAAGATAAAAAAATGGAATGAGAGGTCAAGAAGGTCTCATGAGACAATGAAAACCATTCTTCTGCAGCCAATTTTTGGAAGGTCTAATCTGCGGTGAGAATCCTGATGATGCTGCAGCAGTTGCAAGAATTTGTGAAGGGTTTGATTGTAGAAGAAGCTGATTTTGATCACTCATTGACAGTGATAGATCACTTCCTATTCTCCCTCCATTACTGCTGCTTGAATACTGACTCTTCACAATACAAAAACAAAAAAAAAAAATCATCAATTTTTCTTTCTTCACCATTAAATTAAAGCCAAACATTTTATCTAATTACCCACTTGATAATTATTCAAAGAATTGAAGCTTGGACCGTGATTTTGAACCAATATCGGACACCGATCTTCGGCAGCGGCTGATGGTCGGTTGAATTGGTTGTGTCTTTGCATTTCAAATGAAGATGCTGTTGTTGGAGATTGAATGTGGGTTTGGCTTAGAAGCTGCATGGTTTCACTCTCCAAGTACCTATTTCTTCTTAGTGCATTACTATTATTATTATTATTATTATTTGCACCTCCACATGAATCTTGCAGCAAGTTGAGCTATTAAAAAAAAAAAACCCCTAAATTTAAAATTGAGAGAAAATTCAAAAGGGGATTGATTTTTAATTAAATATTTTGTGATTCTAACCATAGACAAAGAGGCAGAAGAAGAATGCTGGTGCTGATGCTGATCAATGGCGGCAGGTCTTGGGCTGTCGTTTTGCTTTGTGATTGAATTTCCCAAACTCAAATCAAGACTGTGATCGGTCAAATTGCTTACTGAATCTAGTAAATGTCAATGTAGAAAAGATGATAAATTAAATTACCCAAAAAAAAAAGAATTAAAAAAAAAACACAAAAATTGTACCAGATGTCGGATTGAGCTCATTCTCATAGATGGTGGGATCGAAATTGGTGACAGCGTCTTTACCATTACATTTGATTGCAGCTTTATCATAAGCTCTACCATCACCATCGAATCAAGATTTAGGGAAAGAGAAAAAAAAAACATCCTTAATTGAAATTGTCGGCCTTCTTCAATGTTCAGAAAAAAACTCACCTTGCTGCTTCAACCTCCGTATCGAACAAACCCAGATAAACATATCTGTAAAATTCAAGTTTTAAATTAGACAAAAGATGAAATTTTGGAGATGGGTTTTTCAAAAGAAGGAAAAAGATAAGATTTTTTTTAATAAAATGGAATACTTTTTGCCAAGAAATTGACCCATCCGAGCTTCCCATCTTCCACACTTGTGTAATGTAACACCTCTATACTTGGAGCTTCCTCTAGGGAAGCCAGTGCTTTGTCGGCGAAGTACATGCACAAATTCTTCCTTTGTTAAATTCCCCATCTGTTTTTTTTTATAGAAGAAAATAAATTATGATTTTTAATTAATTTGAAACAAAATAAAATTTAATTTAACCCATAATAGAAAATTAAAAAGACCTGTTTTAAATCCTCCTCGTAATCTTCGATGCTGAAGTTTATGTCTGCTTCTACTCCTCTGAATTTAATGGCCGCTCTATCGTAAGCACTGTAAAACAAAAAAATTCCATTTCCTTTCAATTTTCCCAGACAAAAAAATGGTGCTTTTTTTTTCCCAAGTTCAAGAGGAAAAAAAAAAAGTACTCACCGGGCAGCTGCATGAGCTGTATCGAATCCACCTGTATTCGATTTATTGATACAGCCAAAAGATTAAAAAACCCAACTTTCACTAATTAATGAAGATTAAAAAAAAAATGAAAACTAGTTAGAGAGAGAACATACCCAGATAAACTTGTTTTCCACAATCCCTGCAGAAACGCAAGAACACAAATTTTTTATTGGTTACACGATTCCAAATTTCAGTCTAGAGAGAGGGGAAAAAAACTGTACGGACCAAATATGAGATTCCCATCGGCCAGTTCTCCGGTAAAACGTAACGCCGCGATATTGAGAACTCCGGGACCTAGGTCCCCGGCGGCTCTTTTTCATGGGGTGAGAAATCTCGGCCGTCGGTTTATTTGAAGAAAGAGGTTCGGGATGACCGAATTTAACACCGACCCAGTGAGCTCTTGGAAAAGAAGAGCCACTTCCACTTCCATAACTCATTTCATTTTCTTCAACTGGGAAAAACTGGTGGGTCACCGGCGTCTCAATTTCCATGGAATCTTCTTCTTCTTCTTCGTCTTCTTCTTCCTTGGATAATCCGAATCTTTTTCCGACAGCTTCCTCGTCTTCATCGGATCCATCTTCTACGACAATAGCTGAAGAACTCGAATTAGAAACGGATCCGACCCTTTTTCCTTTTTCATCGTCTCCATCTATGGATGTCTTCGGAGACGAACACCCTTCTGATTCATTGTCTTCTCTCTGATCAGGAGAATCGTTTAGATCCCACATTTTTTTTTACCTTTTTCTTTTGTTTAGTTTTCTGGGTTTTTTTTCTCTGTAACGAAAACAAGTTTCGGTGGGCTTGGCCGAAAGCGTCTCACCCCATCCTTAATAACCCTTCTTTCAAACTCCTCATAATTCTTCAATTCTCTCTCTTTTTCTTTTTATCTTTTAGTCTTAAATTTATAGAGAATGAATTAAAATTAATAAAATATTTCAATTAAAAGTTTTAACGTTTTTGTTTCTTTTTTATTGGATAAAACATATTAATGGACCTAAATATTTATATATAAAATTAAAACTCTTTATTCAATAAATATAAAACACATGGTAAAATTAAGATAAATTTCTCTTGATGGATCAATACCTAAATATCTACCTTAAAATATTAAAAGAGATTGAGAGTTTTTTTTAACCAATTAATTTTTCTCTTTTTCATCTATTAGCTTGTTTTGTTTTTCTTTTCCCTTTTCTCATTGGTGGCTTATGACTGAGGAAAACATAAAATGCTGAAAAAAAAAAAAAAAAAAAAAAAAAGTCTCTTTCTTACACAACTTTCCCACGTTAGCCAAATCGAAAAGCATTCTATATTTTGTTTAGTTTCTCTCTCCATGTCCTGTCTCTCTTTCTCTCTCTATCTCTCATACTCCATTTGTGTTACCCACTAATGGAAATAGACAGCGGAAGGACTAAGAAAGATAGCTAATTACTCAATTTCCTAAAATATCAACTTAATCATTCATCATTCACGTCAAAGTCACATCCTTCAACACTCATATATAAATTATATATATAAATATATATATATACACACACATACATTTTCATGAGAATATATATATGTATCTTAGTCTTTCATTTTTATTTTTAACCCAACTCGGGGATACTTCTTTTCTATGTTTATTCTCAATATTTTAAATTTATTATATATTTATCTATTGTTTTTTTCCCTATGAATTTTATGTTTATTTTGTTTTAGTCCTTCAACTTTTAAATATTTTGTTTTGACATCTGAATTTTCTATTTATTATATTTTTTGTCGTTTGTTTTTTATTTATCTTGTTTAACCCGTTAAATTTACATAAATTTTTTTTATTTGTAATTCTGATTGCCGTTCATTTTGATGTAATCTAAGATTACGGAGGGATGAATATTAAGATAATATTATTCATTTACTGCATTTAAAGATACTAGGGTATCTTAGATTACATGTAATCAAATAATACATGGGTATTGACCATTTTAGATTGCGCCCTCCACCGGTGGAGTTTTGAAATTGCATTTCGACTATATTCTGCTTTTTACTTTTTTGCCCTTCAATATTATAAAAAATTGTCTCTATTTTTACATAAAATTAATAAGATTAAAAAAAATATTTTCTCATCATGAACTAATTTAGAAACATGGATAATTTTTTCATTACACTAATTATTTATACATTGATAAATTCATTCGTACCAAATAAGTATATAAATTTAAATGTTAATTAAATATTTAAATAAATAAGTTTTAAGCTCATTGAATTATTAAAAGAGTATAAGTACAATAATCAATAAAAAAATATTAATTAAAATGGTATGTAAAATTTATGAATAAGAAACACAAAACAAGCGTATTATTGGAAGAATCGTTAATTTCATTACATTTTCACGTGAAATACCCATGAGATTCTGATTTCTAATTATTACAAAATAAACATTGTAATCTTACATTCCCTGTAATCAAGAAAACATGTATTCTAGATACCCAACAATCTTCAATTACATGGAATCTGAGATAACCGGAAATGACGACACCTTAACAAAAATTGAAAAACTTAGATATATCTAAAATTGACCAACAAATCAGAAAAAAAAGGAGGGGGGGGGGGGTAGAAGGGTCGACCCATTGCCCGCGCAATAGCTTTACCTATACCGGTGCTGAACAAGGCTTGTGTCGTTATTGGGTTCCCATTACCCACGCACAACACGTGCACCAGTGATGGTGTGCTTTTAAGTTGCATTGCTAGCGCACGACATGTGTGCCGGCATTGCTGACATTGGTTGTGCTCTCTTTTCTTGTAGTGATTGTTCAAACATTTGTTTTTAGAAATAAAAGCATTATGAGTTTTTCTCGAAAAATCTTTTATAATGTATCATTTTTGTACTTAATTTTTTTTTAAACTTTTAAAGTTCAGTGGCAGAGTAACGACCTGTTACCAAGTAAGACTATACATAAAATAAATAAGAAATTTATATTATTTTCTCAAATGATATCAAAGAAGTTGGATTCATGAATTGAATGAGAAATAACTCGTTATCTCGTAAGGGTATTTTGGTAATTTCTCAAACCTCAAAATTAAAACCACAATTTTAATTTAATATTTTTACATGATATTGATTGTCTTGTTATTACGATTCCAACGCAACTGATGGATCATCATTCGAGTCCCAGTGAATGAAATATGATCGTTTTAATGCAATGACATTTTCGTAATTAATTGAAATCGGGATTTAGCCCTAAAACCATCTCATTCCTTATTCCTTTTTCCGAAAATCAGCCCCATTAATCAAATGTTCTTCAATTTTCGCCTAAATGAATTTTCCAAGCATTTTTGCCATAACTCTTTCATCCGAACTCTGATTTACGTAAGTAAGTTGTCTATTTCTATCAGTTTTTTGTTATCTTTCCATTGAGCATAATTTCGTAGTAGTCTGACTTCTGTAGAAAATGTTATGATCCAAAAATAGTTTGGATTTATTATGTTTTTCTCCGATTCATGATCGATTTACTTCATATATTTTTCATACAGATGTAGAAAGGCTCTTCCTTGCAGTGGGTGTAGACCCCTATTTTTGTCCGATGTTATTTAAAATTAACAAAATTTAATTAAAAAAATGATTTTTGCGATAATTGGTGTTTTATTTTAAATATGTCTTATTAATAAAATTGGTTTTGTTTTGAATAATTAAATGAGGATTTGATTTGGAATGAGATAATTTGAAGAATAAATTTAAAGCAAAGAATTAATTTGAGATTAGATTCAGAAGAAGATAATTGGAAGAATAAAATTTAAATGAGATTTGTTTCAGATTAAATTTGGAAGGAGATAAGATATTTAATATATGATTTATCTTTATCTTTATCTTTATCTCTATTTTTATCAACATTCAAATCTTTAATTTGGCTATAAATAGAGCTTTTTCTACAACCCTAGGGGACACTCAACACACACTCATATTCTCTCAAACAAAAGCCCTTTTCTAAATCAAATCTCTGCGTTTTTACTCTCCTTTATGCTTCCTAACTTGGAGCGACACGCTTGTATATTATTCAAATCAAGGTAAGTCATTTTCCTTTTGAAAATATAGTCATTCATATGAGCTTTTGATGTCTTATTTGAAATCTGGATTTTTCTATGAATATTTAGATTATGTGGTAATTTTTACTTGAAACTAGATTTAAATACGAATACATACAAAAAAGAATCAAATGATTTGGAGTTATGGTTGAAAAGTTATGATTTTTCGAAATTTGGTGTTCAAGTATATTTACTGTTTCTGGAATTTCTGGACACTTTTTATTACGTAGTATTTCTGTGATAATTATTAAAATCCCGTGATTATTTATTATTTTTCTCTGAAAATAGACTCGTAAAGGAAGATTTGAGAACAAGAATCACCCCATTTCGATTAGTATAAAAAAAGATATGATTTTTCAAAGTTGATACAAACACTGCAGGAATTTACACAGTAAAACCGTGACAAAGATGTTGTTTTTCATAAAATCTGATTTTTCTTGTAAAATATGAATACATTTGAATGTCATAGGTCATTGATATGATAATGAAGAGTATTTAGGAGTAAAAATTGAGAAGAAACATGTTTTGGTTGGATAGTTATGAATTTTATAAGTTGAGATGTTGATTCGGAATAATTGTTCTTGTTTTAATTGACTTGCTATATTTAATGAACTTGGTTTTCCATATTTTGTGTTTTATGTTCATATTTATTGTTTATATATTATGTTCATATTTATTGTTTATATATTATGTTGAGGTCTCTTGCTGAGACGATTTTGATTTCTATGGATCTTGTTTCCATTTTTGAAAGAAAAGGAGAGAGAGAAATTGCAGATGAGAGAGAGACAGATGTCTTAAGGAAAGAGAGAGAGGAAACTAAAGTTATGAGAGAGATGAGAGATGATAATTTTAAAAATCAATAAAAAAAATATTGTTTTAAAGTACTAAAATGCCACATCATTTAAAAATATTGATAAAAAAATCAAGTAAACCTGCCACGTCATTAAAAATATCATGTCACTAATGACTAACAGTCAACTAACAGAAAAGTTAACAGAAGGACTAAAAAAGTGGGTTTTGGAAAGTACAGGGACGAAAAAAGTCAGTTTTGAAAGTACAGGGACGAAAATGAAACCAAAGTGAAATTATAGGGACCAAAAATGTATTTTACCTTATAATAAAAGTGTTATTTTTTTAATAAAAAATAAATTAAAATTTAAGATTTTAAAAAATGTCATTTCTTAAAATACCCCAAAAAATTAATTTGATTAAAAAAAACTCAAAATTTTCTTAATCTTAGTCTTATAAAATAATAATATAGATGATATATACACTAAGTTTTATTAATAATTTTGTACGATTTTGATAGATTAATTATTTTGAAAGTGCTATTTTTATTTTTAAAGTTTACGATTCTCAAAAAATGTCATTTCGTAAAAAAATAAAAATCTCAATTTTCCTTAATTTTAGTCATCAATTAATCATATAAAATTATAATATACTAAGCTTTTTTTGAAATTAATTATGTAATTTTTTTTATATAAAATTAATTATGTAATTAATGATTACAATTGTGGAAAAATAAATTAATTACTACTATTATTATTTTTTTTAATACAATTAATTACTATTATTACAAAAATGACTGTTTGTTAAATTTATAATATACCATGATCATTTTAATCATAATTGATCCTAATATTTAAACCATTTATAAAATAGGGGATCTTACAAAAATAGCAAAATTAGGTCCAATATTTATAAAAATAACAGTATATAAAGTTATTTGCAAAAATAGCAAAAAACTCAAATTTGCGCCAAAAATATTACAAAATTGGCACTAGGTTTGTATGAGTAATTAGTGATTTCCTCACATGTAATCAGTGATTTCTACATAAGTAATCATCGATTTTACTGATATCCTGATATTTTATGCATGAATCACTGATTACCTAATAGTTATCATTGACTATCTTACAAGTTATCACTGATATCTTTGATTCACATGAATAAGAGTTTTTAAAAATTTGCTATATTTATAAATACTTTTTAAAAATGCTATATTTATAAATATTGCAGAAAATTCTGCTACCCAATGAAATTTCCCTATGAAATAATAAAACAAATCCATTTATTTTTAAAAGAAAATTATTGATAAAGGATAAATCTCGTTTCATATACTGCTCATCCATATTAAAATCATTTATAAAGAAAATAATCCATTTATATTTTAAAAAAAATTATTGTTAAAAAAGCATAAATTTCATTTCATTATATTGTTCATCCATCTATATTTATATATATGTCTTAAAAAAAACGTGGGGCGAGAGTGGGGTGTGGAAGAGATGGTGAGTTGGGGTAGGGGCAATTTTGGGTTTAAAATTTTCATTTTTGAATGGTGTGATTTGCAAACTTGATCATTATCTATTTTTAATTAACTATTTTTAGAGTTAAAAGGTAAAATTACTTTATATTATTTCTAAATCATACATTTACACTTTTTTTTTTAAACATCCCAACACTTTAGTAAAATTATAAATCACACCATTTTATCAATCAGTTTTAACGAAATTATGACACATACATATTGAACACATGTCATGTGTATTCAAATTTCATGAAAAATAATAATAAAAAAATTGATAGATGAGTAGTACGAAATTGTGACACATACATATTGAACACAATGTGCAACTAAGTTTTTTTTTTAATAACATATTTTTAGGTTAGATTAATTTTGTCTTTTACAATAATAAGTTTGTTTTCATTATCTACTTAATGAGTAATGACCTATCCTCAATCTTTAAATTATTCAATAAGTCTTGTCAGTCTTCTCTTACACGATGTTTCATAATAAGATTTATATAGTTACATTATATATATATATTATTTCTATTTCAATTATTCAATAGTTCTATGTATACAAACGGAAAAATGAAAATTTAACCCGTTGACAATAATGTTATTTATTAAAATTTAAGTTTGTCCATAACAAATTTTGTCATCTTATAATTTTCTCACTTTTAAAATTTATTTTGAAATTTTAGTTAGTTTTAAAAACCAATAACCAGTTTAAAAGTTTACTTTCTTTAGCTTTTAACATAGTAATGACATTTTAAAAACATTTTTAAAAATTAGGTTACAAAAAGAAAATATTAGTAAAATAAACTTAATTTAAGAAAAAAAAGACTTAAACTAAATTGTCATTTTGGAAACTAAATACTGAAAAAATATAAAACTGAAACTATAAAAGAGACATTTTTTAAATTCAGATTATGATTGTGTATAATTTAGTCTAAATAAATTGAGCTTTCAAATTTATTGGCTAGAATTTGTGGTCCTAATTATAATTATTAACACTATTAATAAATAAAATTTTAAGAGTTTGTTTAGGATTATTTGTTAGTAAAGATGTTATCTTTGTTTTCGACTAACTAAGATTAGGTTTTAATTTTATCCCTGAATGTTTTAAAAGTTTCGATTTTACTCTTAATGTTTTAATTTCCGTTAAATTTTACATAAATTATTAACAAAATGTATTTTTGAAACAAATTAAAAGATTGAGGGTAAAAATAAAAACGGTTAAAATCTCATGGGTAAAATTGAAACCTGATAACATGTTAAAATATTTTTCTTGGTAGTCTCAAACAGGACGCTGACCAATTTGTGAATGAATTTTTTGGTGCACTTCAGTTTGTATGAACTCAACTTGCCAGGCTAATATTAGTCATGATCATTTCCCATCTCATTAAGATCCTTATGGCTCTATGTCTTGAATATGAGTTTGTCGGTTTTGTCTTGTTATATTGCAATCCTCTGCCCTCTTTGGATGCCATCGTTCAAGAAATCTTATTTGAGGAAACACGACTTGCCTCTATGCCATCTGATGTTGTTCAAGCCACCGCCCACTCACACTCTACATCTGACTATATATTCTGCAAGAACTGCATGTTTGCTTATTGTCTTACAAATTACAATTGAGTTCATATATTACCATAACTTTGGACATATATTGGACAATTGTCATACTCGTCCGCCTCACCCTCCGAGACAATCTACGAAAATAGAAAACTTCCCTAAAATCGGTTCATCCTATGTTGCCGCTGTTGTTGCTACTACCCTCTATGACTCTCCTTTCTCCCATTTTCAGCTTAAGTTATCTCAAATATCTCGTCAAACAGGTGATTTCCTCCAACTCTTCTGCTCTAGCTGTCACTCCAGATAAGTCTTGACTTCTTGACTCTACTATTGTAATCATATGACCTTCCACCCCGGTTAAATATCTTCTCCCAATTCAAACCTTTAATGGGAACTATATGTCTACGTCTCATATTGGCACTGTTTTTCTAATTTTAGCTTTCTCATTTATGTATATCTTTTTGTTGTACATGTAACATTAGAAATTAGGGTTTTGAACAAGTACGAAGGCAAAAGGACTAAATGAATAGAGAAATTATTCCTTAAAACTTATTGACTGGTTGTTGTATAGCTCGCCCTAGCACAAAAAGGGGGGCAAATTCCACTATATAGCCTTGCTCCTGGAGTAGCTGAAAATTTGAGTTAGTGAATAATATATTATGAATATATAGCTCTAAAAAAAACTTTCACTTGATTTGGAATCTTCAACAGCCACATTTCTTTTCCACCATGACGCAATATTAAAATTGTTCAAAAGTTGGATATTTGATTCTTGTTGAGTATATAGTTTATAAGAAAATTTAATTGGGTAGTAGATTTTCATACATATTTATAACTTAAAACTAATTGTAAATATAGTAATTTTTACCATGTTTATCTATTATTAACATTGATTTAATGTGTGAATCATTAATTAATTTATTGTGAAATTATGAAAATTCAATGTCGCTCAAAATTTAATATATTTATAAATATTACTTAAAAATTTACTAGATTCACGATAACCCCTAATTTTTTAGTCACTTTTGGCTGTTAAAAGGTTGTTGTGGGTGCAGTTCCACAACCATTAATATCAGGAATGTCAAATCTACAAATAGCGATTTGTTTGATAACCCTTGAATCCACTCTCACTGTCTTGTATCTCATTTTTAAGAAACAATTCCTCTTTGTATGCAACTTTGGAAAAAAATAAATTTGAGTTCTTGTTTTCTAGTTTCAATTCTTCAAAATGTTAATAAAATTATGGGTTTTATAATTTCTTTTCCTACTCATAATATTCATAATTAATGAAAAATAAAAATAACATAAAAAAAAATTGACTATTTAATTTCTAGAAAAATCATTTCAATTATTTAACATTTTAGAGAACAAGAAACTGAAAATATTCAAAACACACTTTCTATTTATTTTTAAAAATAATAAATATCAGACACAGATATATTTTTAATTTGAGGCGGTTGCAAATCTAGTATTTTTTAGTAATATTTATAAAAATGGTAACTCTAAAAAATATTTGTAAATATAACAAATTCTGATGGGGTGATTCAGTAATAAACATTAAATTTATATATTTTTACACTAAGTTAATCAGTCATACACACATTAATCACTGATTAACATAGTAAAAATTACTATATTTACAAATACATTTTAGAGTTACTATTTTTACAAATATTGCATCAAAATCTGTTATCCAATGAAATTTTCCTTTTAATTTTCTTTCTTAAAAAGCTGAAAAATAAGAAAAAAATGAATATTAATAAACGGATCCAGAATATACACCCGCTATTGCGGGAAAAAGAAGAAGAAAAGGATTTTCTACTGTTTCACTAAAAATAGATAAGCAAATGTTAAGGAATTGAAAGAGGGCAGTGCACTTAACAAAGAAGAGGCAAAGGCATGATTTCTCAATCCCTCAACTCGACCATTCGATGGATCAATAGATTTATAAGATTTAGAGAGATAACATCATCCTTGACATCATCTACAATTTATTATAGCTTTATTTCATGATTCTCCTATTTTAATTTAAGAAATTATATTTGAAATCCCAATCATTAATAGATTTGTTAATATCCTATGGCCAAAAAAATCACAATAAAATATAAACTATGAGTTGGGACTCGATGCTCTTTAATTTCATTGATTGATGTATTTAGTCGTCTTGAATAATTTGAAAAGACGATTGTCCTTGATGATTCAAATGTTAAATAATATAAGGACCGCGGCGGATGTAAATCATTAATAACGGAAAATTAAAAATATGACCTTCGATTTTAATACTATATTAAATTACTAATAGACTTAAAAACTAAAATTATTAGCTTAAGAAAGTTTTAATATTTTAATACACTCTAAACAACAATCCCTCCCTTTATTTAAAAAGATAATAAAAGAAAAATAATTAAGAATGAGATGATGAATTTTTAATTAATACAATTCCAAAAAAAAGTAAAGGTAATTTATTAATAGGTTTAAATAAGGTTTGATACCTTTTATATATATATATATATATATATATATATATATATATATATAATTATATATTTTGAATCATAAAATCTCTAGTGATATAATATTATTCAATTTGAATCTGAACCAATATGAATTTACTTTTTAGTCGTACCTAAAAATTTAGGTACATACAAAGATGTTGTCTTTTTTAATCAATAATCTTTCTCTCACTTCTAGCTGATGTGAGAATTTGATTGCACCCAACAATCCTTTTGTCGAATAAGGGATTGTAAAGCCTCATCTCAATCAATGATTTATCTATGAGCTCTCTTCTACAATTGAGAGCTCTTATCCAACTTGTTAGGGGACTACGGGCCTCCACAATTCTGCATTGGTATGATATTGTCCACTTTAGGCCAAGACTCGCATAACTTTGCTTTTGGTTTCACCCAAAATGCTTCATACCAATGACGATGTGTTATTCCCCTTATACACCCATAATCATCCTCTTCCCTAACCAATGTGGGATTTTGTTTACCCCCAACAATCCTCCCTTTGAATAAATATCCATCGAGTTTTCCCTTCATTTGTTTACTTCATCTGGGCCAACTCCCTTTCGCCTTAGCGCACTGCATGTCCGATAGAGCCCGCCATGGATCGAGTTTCTGAGACTTCTCACTTTGTTTTATACCCGATGATTCCACCCACATGGTTAGGATCGGGGAGATATGTCCTTCTATTTATACACCCATGATCATCCCTTCCCTAACTAATGTGGGATTTTGTTCGCACTCCAACCAAGGAGTTAAAAGTCGCCGATATCAGCGATTTATCGCTCGACTTGTCGCTGGATGGAAGGCTCGATAAATCGATCAAGGAGAAAGTGATTTCTTTTCCCTATCCACGATATATCCACGACATTTGAAAATGTCGCCGACAATAGTAAGATATCGAAAAAATCGATAAAATATCGTTGATGTTACCAAATTGTCGTCAATTCAGCTGCACTCTGTAAAAACGATTAAAATTAGGCCCATATGCAATGCATCAAGCCCAACTAGAATTTTTACACGGAGACATAGATTAGAAAAAGTTAGTTTGAAGGTTGTATTTATACAAAAAGAATTACACTCTCCTCTCATCCCTCTTCGATGTGGGACTAAAGCAAAACAAAAATTTGCATTAAAAATTTGTTTTCTTTAACATTTACACTCTCTCACGAATGACTCACATGGGTCTCGTCCCATTCTCTCTCCATCTCTTATTTTCTCATCTTCTTAATTTAATTTTTTATTCTATTGTATTTCAATTATCTTTAATTTATACTTTACCACCATTAATCTTTTATTAAATCATAATTAAGATAATATGAGATAACTATTACTAAATATTATTGTTATTTATATTAATTTTATAAGAAGATAAATTTAAAATTTAAAATTATTTTAGTATGAACAAAATTCTAAAATTAACTTAAATAATATTGTTGTTATTTCTATTTTATTTTTATCCTAAAATAATAATGAGTGAGGGGTCAGGTGATTGTTGAATAAAGTATTAGAGAGAGTGTGTATTTGGTTAGTTTTAGGAAAGTAATGTAAAGTATGAAATTTAATATATTTTAATATGTTTTTTAGTTAGAATTTACTGTATTTCTTCAATTTTAATATGTTTACTATATTTATACAGGTATAACTATATTATATGACAAATTATGACTTATTTAAACTATTGTGAATGTTTTATTCATAAAGTCCAAAAATTCACTTAAGTTTCCACTGTTTTCGTGATTTTTATGGGAATGTCTGTCGATATCGACAACTCTCGACAACTCCGTATATTTGAACCTCGACATCTCGACCGACATCGACTTTTAACACCTTGACTCCAACACAACTCAATTCCACCTCTCTAGAGCACCAACTACGAATTGTGGGCTTTTTTACTCAGACCACTTGTTGATCACATTCTTAACAATCTTCCCTTCAAACAATCTTTCTATCTAACATCGTCTATCCAATAGAACTTACCAGTAGATCACATTATTATAATAATCAAAGCTCACCACTTTGTTCTACATCCAAGTATTCTATCAACAAGACTAAGTGCCCGTTTAAGGGTATCTTTTGAAAGTGTTTAAAAGTGTTTTTGATAACCATTTAAAAAATATTCTAAAAAAGCTATCTCAAACGAGCCATAATTCTCTAAAGCTCATAAGTTTGTTCGGCAACTAAGGGATTTCATCTGTATGTTTATGACTTTGGATATCACTTGTAGGAACGATGGATCTTCGAAAATCTCTATTGTCCACTTTAAGCATGAGCTCGCAAAAATTTACTTCTAATCTTACCTAAAAAAACATGATATTGAAAGAGTTTGATATCCTCTCTTATAAATTCATAATATTCTCCGCTTCTAAATAATGTGAGACTTTGCCACTCCCAACCCACTTTTCATTTAATTTCTATTTATAAAAGTGTAGTTTTGATCTCGAATGTTATCCCTATTTCTAATTTGGCTCTTAAGCTTTTGAAAAATTTATTTCATTCCTTAAAATAATAGCATGTTCCAATTATATAGTTGTTCCTATTACTAAACCGTATTAATGAATTTTAACCCAAAAAAAAATTGCAGTGATTAGTTTCATCGTAGAGGGTTTAGGGTTAAAATATGCCGTGATCACTATTTTTAAAATTAATGTAAAAAGAGCTATTAATAATAATTTCTCATAATAAAGTATGGTTATCTTATTACATATCATTTTAAATTAATATATATAAACTTAAATTTTAGAAAGAATTAATTAAGTAAATAGCCAGTTTTTAAGAGTTAGTTTATTATTTAGCCACTCAATCTATAATTTCATTTTTTAGCCATTTTAAGATTCTTTATTTCCAATATACCAACTACGCCCTTTGATTATATTTAATATTTATTTATATATATTTTTCTCTTTTTATTCCAGATTTCCTTTTTATTTATTTTTAATTTTTAATAATGTTTTGATTTGATTTGCCCGATTTCCATTATTTTTTTAAATTTTTTGATAATGTTTTGATTTTCTTGGCAGTTTGCTTTCATTTTTTTAAATTTAATAATGTTTCAGATTTTCTTCCCATCATCTCCTCCTTCTTTCGAAACCATAACGGGAAAACAAATTTAAATTTTTGTTTTGTTTCAAAACTTGTCCTGACGTAAATGTTCATAACGAAGATATTTGAAGCTCAGAATCCCTCGAGATGGCGATAATGAAAAAACGTTGGTGGAATCGAACGGAGCTCAACGCCGCTGGGTTTTGACCGAATGGCTTCAAATCAAGGCCTACGAACGGAGGGCGGACGATGGTGGGGTTTTGAGGCCTATCGTGAGGCTTCGCGAAGGATGCGTGGCGATTGAAATCACGAGAAGTGGATGCTAAGGTTTGCGAACACACGAACACACGATGAATCTAGGTATCGAACGGATCCTGGAACAAAAGCGAACTTGACGATTAGTAAACGCCAAACCGGCAGGTGAAAAGAAGGTCGATGTAGGATTTGCGTTTAGGTGTTCAAGTGATGGAGATGAACCGATTTGAGTGGGTATTATACAAGACATTTATGCGATGCTTTATGTACAATATGTTGATGAGTGGAAAACGAATAAGAAACGGTATTGTATTGTATAGTACAATGTAGATCTTGTTTGTACAAGTTGTACGAGGTACAAAATGTGTACGAGTAATGTTGTTGATTCGTCAAAAAAAATGGTGGAGCTTCATAGGGTGAGTATGTTTTGTCAATTTACAAATTGTGTACTTAGGCTACTTTGGGTGGTGGGCTAAATGTCTTGTTGAATCTTTGTACAATATATTATTTTGAACCGTACAATACGATGATGGAGAGGAATGTACAACACAATACAACAATGGAGAGGAAGCTTTTGGTGCATTACAATAAGGCGATGGAGAGGATGTATAGGGCAATACGACAATGGAAATGAAGCTTTGTACAATATAATGTTTAGTCTGCCATTGGCAATGGAGGGGTTGTGCAATACATTAGTACGTTGATAGCGATACACAATGTACACTTAAAGTTCCTGATTCCCGGAAAAAATGGTGGAAAAGCTTTATACCCGGTTTTAGAGTATGTTGTTAAATTTTGGTGATTTTGTGTAATATATTCGATTTTTTGTATTTATATTTTAATTAAGTGTAATCTTCATTATTTACTCATATTGTTTTTTTCTCTTAATACTTGAGGGTCTTTTTAGTATTTTATAATATAATTCCCTCTTAGTGGCCATTTTTGATCAAAAAAAATATTCAACTGGCTAAAAACTGAAAATTTGCCATTTTAGTGGCTATATACTTAGTTAGCCCTTTTAGAAATAAATGGTCGGCATGTCCCACTAATTCCTTCAAATGTCTGCCTATGTATTTATGAAAATTAAAGATTTAAACTAATATAATTAAAAATTCATGTTTTTCTCTTTCTTTTCTTTTCTTTTTTTTTTCTTTTTCTTTTTCCAAACATGGTTTTCTTTTAGTTGACACGTGATAAGTTATAAGGGTAATTAAAAAAAATTAAAAAAATGTATTATATTTATAAATTTAATATTTTGAGTCAAAATTTAACATTTACATAGTTTTGATACATTTTCTATAAAAAGGTATGTATCTCATAGCATCGTCCCCTTTTCTTTATGGAAAGACTCCTCACATGTGTTACTCACGTGAGAGAAAGAGAGAGATGTCGTGTAACGACCCGTTACCAAGTAAGAGAATAAACAAAATTGGAAATTATTACAATTCTCTCAAAATGATACTAATGAAGTTGGATGAATGAATTTGGTGAAAAATACATAGTTATCTCGTAAGGGTATTTTAGTAATTTCTCAAACCTCCAAATTAAAACCACAAGTTTAATTTAATATTTTTAGATGATGTGGATTGTCTCGTCATTACGATTCCAACGCAACTGACGGCTCGTCGTTCTGAGTCCCGATGAATGAGTTATGACCGTTTTTGCATAGTAGCATTTTCGTAATTAACTGAAATCGGAATTTAACCCTAAATTCTTCTTCTTCCTCTTCCCTAATCCGAAAACCAGCCCCCATTTATCCACCTTTCTCCCATTTTCGCCTAAAGGACATCTCTCGGATTGATTTCTCCATAACTTCCTCATCTAGACTCCGATTTACGCAAGTAAGTAGTCCATTCTGATCGTTTTTTCGTTATCTTTCCATTAACGTTAATTTCATAGCAAGATCAGTTCTGTATAAAAAGTTATGGCCTAAATACCCTTCGGGTCTGTTTTGGTTTCTTCGATTTTGATCGATTTTTCTTTGTTAATTCATCGTTGTAGGTTGTATTCGTCGTAGTTCTTGAAATTAGATAAGTTTGGAAAAATGGTGATTATTTCCCTCGTACTTTGAAAGGTTTTAAGGCTTCTTGTAAAAAAAGAAGAAGTAAGATTTCTTGAAAACTCAATTCAAGGTGAGTAGAAATTTGTTAAGAACTAAATTTTTCCATGTTTGTATTTTCCTTTTTCTTTATAAGTTAATCTCTGATTTTTAGCATGAAATTGGATGTTATTATGATTAATAATAAGGTTTTGGGGCTGTTTATAAAGATTTATAATTTGGAGTTTAAAGTATGTGAAAAAGTGGATTAAAGCATGCTAAATTATGACTATCTATATCGATTTACAGTAAAACTGAAATTATGAGTTTTCCATGGTGTTGTTGGATGTATAAGCATATTTTGGGTGTTTAAAGTTACATTGAATGTTTAAAAGTGGATTAAACATTGTTAGTTAAGAATTCCTGGTTTGTCGACTAGTGCCATTTAGGTCGATAAATTTAAGCCTAGGTGGTTAGCTAGTCGATATTTGATCTCTGAATCGATTGTGGTTATTTTCAAATGTATAGGGGCTGTTTTGGGAGTGATTTTATAGCCGTTATTGTAACGACCCGTTACCAAGTAAGGGTATTTTAGTAATTTCTCAAACCTCTAAATTAAAACCACAAGTTTAATTTAATATTTTTAGATGATGTGGATCGTCTCGTCATTACGATTCCAACGCAACTGACGGCTCGTCGTTCTGAGCCCCGATGAATGAGTTATGATCGTTTTTGCATAGTGGCATTTTCGTAATTAACTGAAATCAGGATTAAACCCTAAATTCTTCTTCTTCCTCCTCCCTAATCCGAAATCAGCCTCCATTTACCACTTTTCTCCTATTTTCGCCTAAAAGACATCTCCCGGATTGATTTCTCCATAACTTCCTCATCCAGACTCCGATTTACGCAAGTAAGTAGTCCATTCTGACCATTTTTCCGTTATCTTTCCATTAACGCTAATTTCATAGTAAGATCAATTCTGTATAAAAATTTATGGCTTAAAAACCCTTTGGCTTTGATATGGTTTTTCGACTCTGATCGATTTTTCTTTTCTAATTCATCGTTGTAAGTTGTATTTATCGGATGTTCTTAAAATTATATAAGTTTCAAAAGGTAGAGATTATTTCCCTCATATTTTAAAAGAGAAGTAAGGTTCTTGAAAACGCAATTCAAGGTGAGTAGAATTATGTTAAGCTTTAAATTGTGAATGTTTGTATTTTTCTTTTTCTTTATAAGTTAATCTCTGATTTTTAGTATGAAATTGGATGTTTAAATGATTAATAATAAGGTTTTGGGGCTGTTTATAAACTTTTATAATTTGGAGTTTAATGAAAGTGAAAAATTGGTATTAAAGCATGATTTAAAGTGACTATCGATTCGGGTTTTGCATATATTGTTTTCTTGTGTTCTTTGACCTTGAAACTGAATATTTATGCATGTGTTGGATGTTTTAAGATGTTTCTAATTTGCTGTCCATGAATACCTTATTTGGAGATTAGTGCCTTTAAGTCGAAAGATTTGCCTAGGTGGTTAATTGCTTTCACAAATATTGTGCTCTGGATTTTTAGATTGTTTTCTTTATGTTTAGGGGCTTTTTTTGGGAGGCATTTATCAGACGTTATGCCGCTGAATTTTAGTTAG
The DNA here is from genome assembly GCA_028015215.1 of Gynostemma pentaphyllum. Lineage (NCBI taxonomy): Eukaryota > Viridiplantae > Streptophyta > Magnoliopsida > Cucurbitales > Cucurbitaceae > Gynostemma > Gynostemma pentaphyllum. Next base: position 54,219,699 of record CM051352.1, read on the forward strand.
AATTATAGTAGTTGTAGAATGTCCGAAAAAAGAGCGAAACTACACTAGTTTAGGCTAGTTTCGGTTCTAGACTTGTAAACTGTTGGGATTTGTTGGAAGTGACCCAAAAGTGTTATGTTGGGTGATTTTGGGTTATTTTGGAGTGATTAAAAGGAGAATTTTCCAGAATTTAAGTTTAGGGAATTTTCGGCCTAGAACGAGGGTATTTCGAGAAGTTTGAGTTTAGACTGGTTTGAACATCATAGTAGTGATGTGTAGGATTATATTACTTAAATACCTCGAGTAATATGGTAGTAGGTTCGTTTTAAGCAAAGGCCTTGCTTAAAGAAGAATATTTGCCGTTAAGGGAGATTATACGGTTGTGCACAACTCTATAGCACTTAACGGGGCAGGTTCATTTCATATGTACAATGGAAAAGAATATTTTAAACTCTTAAGGATTTAAAATGTGAAAACAGTTTTTAAATGCCTTGTTGAGTATAGTCTCTCTTTGTTTGCGGACAAAGAAGAGATTAGAGGTATTAGGAAAGTTAATGATCGAAAAGTTTTAAAATGAGAAAGAGAGTTTAAAACTGTTTCGAAAGTTTTTATTCTTTTAATTTGAGGATTAAGAGATAATGTGGAGGAATGTATTAACTAAGTGAGCTTTGGGTGAAAGAGTATTTTCGGAAGTCGGTTATGGACTTAAAGTCTTAGAAAAATCTCTCATGGCATGATTTTTATTTTAACATTTTTCTATACATTGGGTGTAGCCTCATGATGCAACAACTATTTTTTTCAGGTAAAGGAAAGAAGAAACTCGGTGGCTGATGTGGTTCGATGTGGTGTTCGGTTGGCATGGATTTGCAACGCCGGCGAAGTCTTGTTCTTTATTATTTGTTTTCGGGGATAATGTCTTTTGACTTCATGTTTTGTTTTGTTTTTAAATAAGTATATTGAATATACTTTTATTTGAGAATTTCTAAACAATGACTCGAGATTGTTTTGTTTTGATGTTTTGAGGTTTTTAAAGTCAAACCGATCGGTTTAGAATTGTTATTTGGTTTGATTTTAGATGAAAAGAATTTGACTTTTGTTTTAATTGCTTCCGCTGTCTTTAAATTATAAATTCCATGTGTTTTGGGATTTTTGGAAATTTCGGGTTGTTACAGTTATGCTGCTGGAAATTAGTTAGAAATTTATTAATTTTAGAATGTCCGAAAAAAGAGCGAAACTACGCTAGTTTAGGCTAGTTTCGCTTCTAGATTTGACAATCATTGGGAGTTATTGGAAGTTATTGGAAGTGAACCCAAAATGGTTTTATGAGTGATTTTGGGGCGTTTTAGAGTGATTAAAAGGAGAATTTTCCAGAAATTAAGTTTAGGAAAGTTCGGCCTAAAAAGTGAGTTGTTTCGAGAATTTTGAGTTTAGACTCAATTTGAGCATCATGGTACTGATGAGTGAAATCATATTACTTAAATACCTCGGGTAATATGGTAGTAGGTTCGCTTTAAGCAAAGGCCTTGCTTAAAGAAGAATATTGCCGTTAAGGGAGATTATACGGTTGTGCACAACTCTATAGCACTTAACATGGCAGGTTCATTCCATCCGTACAATGGAAAAGAATAATTCTTGTAAGGATTTAAATTGAGAAAAGGGTGTTTAAATTCCTTATTGAGCGTAGTCTCTCTTTGTTCGAGGGCAAAGAGGAGATTAGAGGTATTAGGGAAAATTTTAAATCGAAAAGTTTTAAATTGAGAAAATAGTGTTTAAAATTGTTTCGAATATTTTATCTTGTTAATTTGAGGATTAAGAGATACATGTATGTATTGGAATGTTGTGATTAGATTCCGAGTGTTTGAAGTAAGTGAACTTTCGGAAGACGGTGAGGCCGGTTATGGACTTAAAGTCTTAGAAAAATCTCTCATGGCATGATTTTATTTTTAACATTTTTCTACTCATTGGGCATAGCCTCATGATGCTACAACTTTTTTTTCAGGTAAAGGAAAGAAGAAACTCGGTGGCTGATGATGTTCGAGGCGGGTGATCAGTTGGCATAGATTTGCAACGCCGACGAAGTCTTGTTCTTTATTATTTGTTTTCGGGGATAATGTCTTTTGACTTCATGTTTTGTTTTGTTTTTAAATAAGTATATTGAATATACTTTTATTTGAGAATTTCTAAACAATGATTCGAGATTGTTTTGTTTTGATGTTTTGAGGTTTTTAAAGTCAAACCGATCGGTTTAGAATTGTTATTTGGTTTGATTTTAAATGAAAAGAACTTGACTTTTGTTTTAATTGCTTTCGCTGTCTTTAAATTATGAATTCTATGTATTTTGGGATTTTTGGAAATTTCGGGTTGTTACATGTCGTTTTGCGATTCCACATTTGCATTCGAAAATTGGGCTTGTTTAGAGGAATTTTGTCATCGGATAAAGTTTTATCAATTATGGCGAACCATAACATAATTCAATTGGTCAGATACCTATTTCTATTTTTATAAGGTCAAATATTATAGTCTATTTTTCCCCAATTTAATATAATATCTCAAGAAAAGAAAAAAAAAGCTTTATCAATTATACCATACGAATATTATAATTACTTATAATTCATGACTTTTTTTTTTCACTTTCGTCCTTATTAATAATGGAATTAGGGGTGCAAGAGGAACCAGAAGAACCGAAACCAGTTCATACGATACGGTTCCGGTTCAGTTTTTTTTAGAATCGATAAGAATTCTGGTTCAGTTCTGGTTTCTTATAATAAAAAATCGGTAAGAAAACCGGAACCGAACCGATAACGTTTTAATTTTTTAAAAAAATTATATATATATATATATATATATATATATATATATATAGAGCAGGCCTAATCTTTTCGCCCAAGGCCCAAGCCCTTTTCTTTCTTTTCTTCCCTTTCTCGTTCACATCGCCCAAGGCCAAAGCCCTCCCTCATTTTCTTTCCATTATTTTGATTTCAATTCAGTTAAGTAAAATATAAAATTAAAAAATAAATAAAAGAGACAACTAAGGAACCTATAAGGTGTTGATTTTCTAAGCCAATTAATCTTATTTCTTATTTTGATGATAACAAACGTGTTTTTGTTACTAATCAATTTTCTGTGTTTTGATAGTCCATTGTGTAGAGAAAATTATAACGAGTCCAACGCAATTGGAATCGACTCGATCGGACTTCAAACGTGCAAGATATTAATTTTAGAAGATTGGAATTAAATTAATTATTAAAACCGGATCGTATATGGCAAGCTCATTATATTTAATTTGCGCTCAAAGTACCATCCGTCAGATCAGATGGTAGCTGAGATTAAAGGCCCAGATTATTTGGAAATTTTGAATTAAAGAAAAAGAAAAATCTCAGATTTTATTACAGCCGTCCGATTGTCCTAAGTGCTCATCCGACGCTCCAGAATATATATATATATATATATAATTTCGGAAATAAAAAAAAAGGAAAAAGAAAAAGGAAATTCAGATTCAATCTCAGCCGTTGATTTTGCCATCCAACGCTCACCGTCTTGCCACGTATCCGCGCGTGCCCTCAATTCCAGACGCGCCTGCTGCTTCGCTGACTCCGCGGGCCCCAGCTGTCCCCCACCAGTTGTTCTCCGCCACTCACAACGCGACACGTGTCCTGCTTGTTCCCCACTACAGCTATTTTGCTTTTCTGATGCACGCGAAAAGTCTGTTTTGCCCCTGGTCTTTTGGTCAATGCTCTTCATGTCCTGACCAGCCCTTTCTTCATCCTCTGACCGAATTTTTGAATTCTTTCTCAACGGTCATCTGCCCAGAATGCCCCTGCTGACCGGATTTTTATTAATAATTTTATTATTATTAATTCCTATTTCAGATTTGGCTCAACCAATGACGATTTGACACGTGGCCCTCTCATTTGACTTTGCTGAAGCAATTATTACTTTATATTGGTTGTTTACTACTTTGCCCTTCCTGATTTGAATTTATATGAAGACTTGGAAGGATATTATCGTCATTTCCAGCCCTTCTCTTTCAGCTTCATTTCTGCATTTCTTCAGCACCGAAAATGGCAGTTTTTCATCTCCAAATTGTCATCAATGGAGCCTCTTCTTTCCTCCTTTCACACAATCGAAGTCAAAAATATTTATGAAAGTGGATAAACGGTAACATTTTTTTTTACCTATAAAAGAAGCTCAAATTGGCAGATTGAAATACACCAACGAATTTCAGAGGCTTTGTTTCATATTGCTAAGTTCTAAAGATCTCCATTTTTAATCTCTTTGTGAGCCTTATTCTGAGCGAAAACTTGTATTTCTAGCCATTCCTAAGGGCTATTTTATTAAGAGTTTTATCTCTTATTGTGAGCAAATTATTGTAATATTCATCCTTTGTGAGGATTTATCATTGTAAAAGGTTTAATTCTTAAACCTTAGTAAAAAGAGTGATAGATATCGGTTGTCCTTGCTCCGTGGAAAGGGTCGTTGTTCCGGTTTGATCTTGATCCCGCTAAAAGGATTGGGTTGCACTTGCTCCCGCAAAAAGTGAATACAAATTCCCGAGAGGCGCTCGGGGAGTGGACTAGGCCGCATTTTTGGCCGAACCACTATAAATTTTGGTGTCACTTTCTCTCACCCTTAGTCTTTAATTTTTGCTTTACATATTTATTTTCATAATTTACCAAAGCATAATTAAATGGTTAGAAATTATTTGTGATACAAAATTTTCTATTATCATATCATATTTGTTTACTTTGCTAAAAAGAATTTTAAGTATAAAATTCATTTATATTAATTGAATTTAAAAAGTGAAATTATTTTGTTAATCTTAAACTTTGAATTGATTGAAAAAGTTTTATAAATTTTTAATAAACCCTATTCACCCCCCCTCTAGGGTTGCCTTAGATCCTAACATAAGGAACCGGAATCAAACCGAAAAAACCGGTTCGGTTTTAATCTGGTTATGATTGTTTCGGCTTTGGTTCATTAATATTTCTTCATTCCTTACTGGTTAGGTTCCGGTTCTTGCCAAGAACCAGTAGGAACCGAACCGGAAACAGCTTAAATGGAATCAATCAATCAGAGGTTTTAAGGATAGTATTAGAAATTCATGGAACGTCTATAAAAAATGGGTAGTTTTGAAATTTATTTCATTGATAGGGTAGAAAATATAATAGGTTAATTTTTAGGGTGTAACATCTTGACTTTTCTAAAGATATAAAAACACGCAACGGGAGACTAAATAATGAAAAATACCTTTTAATTTATTTCAAGTCAAATAAATAAATCCAATGTACTTTAGGTTCGCGAACTTTGATCTGACATCCAAAACTAAAAGTCTTTAACATTCAAATAAATAAATAAAATCAACGACAAAACTCTTGAGTAAAAGAATGAACCCAAAAAACATCTTATTAATGAAATTCAAATCAAGACCCAAGAATAATGAAGAACAAAGAAAAGTGTAATGACGTCGTCTTTTACAATCTAAACAAATACCTCTTCGATTCCTCATCATTTGCCAGCTCTTTTTCTCTTATTATCTGGAAATAAAAATAATATAGCATCATGAGGCTACGCCCAATGAGTAAATAAATAGAATGAATAACAATGTTTTGTATACGCCTGAATTTATTAAGTTCAATTTCAACTCATCCAATCTCACAAACCTCCAAACAATCTGAACACCTCAAAATTAATATCTCAACATCTCAATATTGCTCACAAGTATACTTTAAGTTACAAACTATTCTCAAACAGTCATCCACCTCAACAATTCACATATAACTCACCAGTTATATCTAAATAACATGCTATTCTCAAGCAGTTATCCACCTCAACAACTCACATATAACTCACAAGTTATACCTAAATCACATGTTATTCTCAAATACACAATTGGGTATTCTTTTCTAAGTTATGAAATTACAAAGAAGGCGAGTATTCTTTCCCATATTAACATATGAAATGTACCTTCGTTGTAATTTATTCGATAAATTCTTAAAGAACTAAATTACAAGATATTCTTTATCAAGATGATCACACTTAATATGAACCTACAAGTATATTATTTTTCACATAATTACATACATAAAATGAATCTGCCCCGTAAAAAGATTATTTATGCAATGCATTACGCAAACAATATTTACGGCATATTCTTCATTAAGCATGACCCTACTTAATGCGAACCTACAATGTATTCATTATTGATTAATGCCTTAACCAATATGGACCTCTCATACACAAGCACATGCATATTAACTTAAATATAAATAAGCGTAACAAAAACGATCAAGTATCACTTTAACAACACAATTAGAATTCTTATAAACATAAATCAAGAATTCCTCTTTAATAAAACAACCATGACCAATCAACTCTAAAGCATAACCAGAAACTCATAATAATCCCCCAAGAACATACCAACATTCAATCACTCTTGCTCATATAACTAGCCTTAACCCACTTCATAATTAAACTTTTTAAATCATTTTCCGGAAAATCTAGCAGCTAAAATAATTATAAAACATAAAAAACAACCACCTAATCACCCAAAATCAAATACTCAATTATCTCCAACAACACCCAACATTAACCACATTAATACTATGCAAGAAGCATAAAATTCAAGAAAAATTAGCAACAAAAAATATCTTAAAAATCATTAGAACATCAATCTAAACATCTAAAAATATATATTTCTCAACTTCAAACATTAGTTAATAAATCGGGTTCCCCAAAACACAGTAAACCCATCTATTCATCTCCTCACCTTAAAGAATTGTAAAAAAAAAATCCCAAATTATTTCTTTCACAACCACAACCCTTCTTGAAAGTTGAAGAAACCTTTCCAAAACTTCCTCAAACAATTACCCACTCCAAGGAAAAGCCGCTCTACACCTATACAACAAGAAAAAAAATCAATTAAATTTGAAGTAATCATAGCAGGTTCGAATGGTTTTTGGCCCATAACTTTTTCTACATATATTAGATTCCTATGAAATTAATCTCAATGGAACGATAATGAAAAACTAATAAAAATGGATAGTTAACTTGCGCAAATCGAAGTTCGGATGAGAGAGTTATGGGGAAAATACTCCAAGAGATACTTTTTAGGTGAAAATGGGAGAAAATGTCATTAGGAATGTGTGATTCGCTACTGAGGGAACAAGAAAAAGATTAATTATAGGGCTGAAACCCGATTTTCAATAATAACGAAAATGCCACTAGACAAAAACGATCATAACTCATTCACTGAGACTCAAATCGACATGTCGTCAGTTACGTTGGAATCGTAAGAATGAGGCAATTAACATCATCTAAAAATATCCAATTAAACTTGTGGATTTAATTTTAAGGTTTGAAAACTTATAAAAATGCCTTTATGAGATAACGAGTTATTTCTCATTCATCAATTCAACCTCATTAATATTATTTTTGAGAAAATAATATTAATTTTTAATTTTTTTTATAGTCTTAGTTGGTAATGGGTCGTTAAAAAGGGTAATAAAAAATTACTCTAGGTTATAGGAAGGTGCAATATGCTAGATGCAATGTGGGCCCATTTTCTTTCCCCATTTATTCAAGCCCAGGCCCACTTCTCACTTTCTTTGAGTTACCAGTTAGGCCCACTGCCATTATTGTTTTTTAACCTCTTCTCTCTCTCTTCCTATTTTAATGTGCCTAATCATCTTTCTTAATCCATGTTTATACTAAAGTCTCTATTTTATTTCCTTTTTAGTTATAAATAATTTTTAGGGTGAATTTCACTAATAATAAAAAAATTATGGATATATCAAATATACCGGATGTTTTTATTAAATATCAATAGTACCCAAAACCGCCACCGGCCAAATTAAATTACATTGTGAAAGGACAAACATATCCCTGATTTAATGTTCCTTAATTTGTGTAAAATTTAAGGAAATTTATAAAATCCCGTAAATTTTACAAAATTAATGGAGAAATCAAATCTAAACAAAAATAAAAACATAATAAAAAATAAAATAAAAAATCTTCAAACTTCTAACTTGTTTTTCAACCTTCTGACTTCTTCTTCAAGGAAAAATCGAATGTTTTTCTTGTTCGTCATCCTAAAAAATACAGAGATAAAAAGTAAACAGTTTATTAATGTGCACTTAAAATTGATACCGGACACAAAAATTGATGAAACAGTTTTGAAAACATATGTAAATAGGCTTTTAAAATAAACATTGAATAAAAATAAATATTGTACTAAAAGTAACTTATCTACAAAATAAATAGAAAGCGAGTTCACCGAGAATTGAAAGGTAAATTTTTTTTATAAACAGTTTACTTTTTTTTTTCAAAAGAAACAGTTTACTTTTAGTAAACATTTATTTAGGAAAATTCGAATGTCCTTGTTGTTCGCCCTCCTACAAAATACAGAGATAAAAGTAGCAAAAACGAAAGAGAAAAACAATTGGAGATGAAAAAGAGATCAAAGTTTCTATAGATATGTAAATAGAAAATAAAAATAAATGTTGAACAAAAATAAAAATTTTAATAATATCCTTCAAATCTGGATAAAAGCTTACAAGATCTACATCTTCAAGCATAAAAACTTACAAGATCTACATCGTCGGAGAAGAAATCAACCATATCATGACGAGTGATGCCAATAGACGTGGCATCAGTATTACTAACAAAAATCCAAAGATCATTTTCTCCTGACAAAATATCATTTACTCATTTTCCCCAAACCCCATTCTTCAAACCTTTTTCAGAAATATCAGTCAATGTGCTTGTTTCCATTGATGGCGGAAGATCCAATAACCCAGAAAAATCGTTCTTCTTCTTCTTCTTCTTCTTCTTCGTCGTCGTCGCTCGCTTTCGTCCTAACAACAACCTCTCGTCCCCCAAGACTCCGGTCTCTCCGAACCATGGAAGAGTGTCGGTAACTCTTTCGAAACCGAGATCCTAATCCAAGCAAAACCCTAATTACAAAGACAAAAACAAAGCTCAATAGAGCCAACTGACCTATGAATTCAACAGTAGAACGTTGACAAAAGAAAATCAACCGTCGATTTTGATCATCGAAAGTAACAAAAGTCTGCAAATCATGGAAGGCGTCGAATCCGGAAGAGAGAAAAAGGTGAAATCGGGAAAGTGAAGAGTAAAGGAAAGAGGAAACCTCAGAGGTGAATTTGTCAAAGTTGATTTGATTTTCAAGATTTAAAAATTAAAAGATACGTGTAATTAATGAAAAAAATCCCAAAATCAAAGGTAACAGATAAAAAAAATGAAATAAATGGAAAGAGAAATAAATAGGGGCATAATGGTAAACAGTTTTGCCGGAAAATTCCTATTAACCTCTAAATGTGGTGTTTTTTGGGTATAAATGAAATAAAGTTATAACCACCGGTAATATTGAAATTGGATGAATTAATCAGGATACTAGTGATATTAATCTCTGATTTTTATAATATAATTATATAAACCAAAATTAAACTATAGGACTTATAATAATTACTCCATCGAACTTTCAATTTGAGTTATTGGGCCATAAACTTTATAAAATATGAAAATTGGACTCATTGCAATTTAGTTGACAAATTACGTCCTTAAATTATTATATTAGACCCCTCAAAAATCATCATAGGGTCTTAAAATGTATAACTAAATGTCAACGGAACGAAGAAGAGCGAGATTTGAGAGAAAAAAAAATGGGGTCGGTGTTGAGGCGGGACGAAGGTCTTGATGATCCGACACCATGCATATTTTATAATAATGTTTAGTAAATTAATAATTAAAATAAGATAAATTGTTAATAAAATTTTGTGGGTCCAAATTTTAATATGCTACAAAGTTTAGGGTTAATTGTACAAATTGTAAGTTTATGAATATAATTATTACCGTGTATATTTAAGAGTGGTTTCAAATTGTTCTCTTCTCACAAATGATGATATAAAATGAAGGTTGGAGGGGGTTGCAATTTTGAATAAAAATAATAAAATATAATTATTTTTTAATATACATAGACCAATAAGAAGATTGAAGATTAAATTTACAATTAAAAAAAGAAAAATTATATAAACCACCTCTGAATTAAAGGGGTTGTAATACTTAGACTCTTCAAAAAAAAAATTTGAGAGATTGACTTCCTAAACTTTTTAAAGTGTTAAAAACATTATTTGACAAATTATCCCCTTTAAAATTGTTAAATTAAACCCTCAAAAATCACCCTAGAGATCGATAAGTAAGACAATCCTATGTCAACGGAGCAGGGAGGATTGAGATTTGACGTCACGGACGAGTTGGGTGTGGTATGAGAGCCTTCTCAGAGACCCATTCCCATGAAGATTCATAAAAATAATTAGTAACTAATAATTAAAAATTGGTAAATAGTCAAATTGTTAAATTTAAATTTTTGAGGTCCAGTTTTAACATTTTTAAAGTTTAAGGGGTCAATTACTCAAATTAAAAGTTCACGGATACAAGTTTCACACCTCGTATAGTTCATGATTGGTTTATGTAATTGTTTCAAAAAAAAAAAGGAAGTATTATTTATTTGATCACTTGAAGCTATAATCTGACTTTAGTATTTGATGAACCATTATTAGTGAGCAAAAAAAACCCGACCAAACTCAATCCAGCCCAATCAATACGTTTTAGGTTGGATTATAAACATATTTGGGTTGGGTCGGCTATAAATAGTTTGAAAAATTATGTGTTAGGTAGGTTCATAATTCTCTAAAAAATTAATTTGGATTGAACTAAACCACCAGAACTTAGGGTAGAAGTACTTTTTGTGTTTTTTTTCAATTTTTTTAACTTTAATCCTTTCAGATTTTCTTATTCTTTCCAACAATTTTCATCAAACAATTTTTTCAAATCATTCAAGTTTCACTTCTAGGTATAAAATATAATATTGAACTAGTATTTTTTTTTAATACAACTAGTATTTTTAGTCAATAATGTATAATAGTAGCTAATTAAATCCTTGTATTAATGTTATTTCACTTTTTAATATGTATTTTTAAAAACATCTGACTCTAACAAAATTAGATTGGATTGAGTTAATTACTTGACAAGAGTGATTTGGGTTATACAAAATTACAATCTAAACTATTAAAAGTTAGGTTAAAAAATTGTCTTAACTCAAATAAACCCAACCCAATAAGAACTCTAACCAAAACTATATCTAATTTTATTTAGTCAATGCAAAAAATTAAATCCTCGATCTAGAAGGAAATTTTCTCTTTTATGGACATTTCATTTAATTGAAGAAAAAAATACAAACCCAAAATCAAAATTAAACTAGTTAAGATAGAATTCCTTATTTCATTAAAAACTAATTATTGCATCTAAATTAATAACTAGTGTCAATAGACACTAAAGTAGGATATTACTTATTAGAATACCTAAGTTAGATTTTATACATATAAATAAATGAGTAAATCATAAAAGTTATCCCAGGCTTACATGATTATCTCCCTATACTATATTTTTAAAATTATAAACCTCTTTACTTTAGAAAACTACATATTTAACTAATGAAGTCAACTTTCTATTAATACTAATAAACAACTGGCACGCCACATTAAAAACAAATATAAATTATAAACGATACCCCAATAATTTAACTCACATATAAATATCACCATTTTTCATAAAAATTAGAAGAAAATTTTACTCCATAATTAAAATGTGCAATATTCTAAAGTCAAAGAGTTCATATTAAATATATATATATATATATATATATATATATATATATATATATGGGCCGGGTAAGATTTGCACAGATGTTGAAGTTTAAAGGCACTTTTGCAATTAATTCTAAAGAAATTGATTTTTAAAAATGTGGGCATCCATCTCAAAACCAATTGGTTATGAGAGGAGTGGCCCTTAGAGTTTATAAATGTTATGAGTTCCCTACAACTTTTCGATGTGGGATTCTCAACATGCCCCCTCAAGATGGTGTCTCTTTTGGGCTCACAATTAATTCTTGGGTCGAATCCCATTTTTGGATCGAATGCCCGTTTAAGGCTTTTGGGCTCTGATACCATATTAAAAATGTGGGCATCCATCTCAAAACCAATTGGTTATGAGAGGAGTGGCCCTTAGAGTTTATAAATGTTATGAGTTCCCTACAACTTTCCGATGTGGGATTCTCAACATATCTTCACAAAGGGGATTAGGCTGTGATCATAAGTAAGATTTAAAGACATGTCAAATTTAGCATAAACGTAAGTTATGATTTAATTAGATGAAAAATCGATCACATCAATTACCAAAAGAGTAGACAAAGTTTTATGTGTCCACGCATTATGTTTTTCCCTAAGTTATATGATTATTGTATTTATTTCTAAGGGGGAAGATACATCAAATCACTTAAAGTAAAAATGATAGAAAAAAAAAGGGGGGGCATCCCTGGCCTTTCATTATCATATGAAAATATTTTTTATGACGTGCAACGTCATATTTCTTTTTCAACTCCTTTAGCATCAATCTTTATGGAGTAAATTTCCATTTTCTTTTCCTCAATAAAGAATGAGGAAACTTTCCTTTATTCTTCTTCTTAAGAATTATATGCTTTCATTTCATAATCAGTTGATAATGAGGGAGAGTGACTTTAGACTTCATAAATAATATTGGGTATTTTTATCTTTCCAATGTGGGATCTTTAAACATACCTCTTCAAGATGCTAACTCTTTTGAATTCATCATTTTTAGACTGAATCCAACTTTTAGACCAGATACTCATTTATGCTTGTCAAGCTCTAATAGCATTTAAATAATATGGTCTTGCATCTCAAAACCAGTTAGTATAAGAGAATAGTAACCCTTAGATTTTATAAACAATGCTACGTTCTTTCACCTTTTTCGATGTAGAATCCTTAACACTTTATATTATGAGATTTGACGATGCAAAAAGAGAAAGAGAAGTTTAATGCACAAGAAAACTATCTTATATGTTTTCTTAAAACTATTGATATAGAATTGAAAAATAAAACAATAAAAACAGGGAATAAAATGTAGAAACACGAAATTAAGAATAATAAAAAGAAAAGATGATTAAAATGATATATAAAAAAACAAGAACAACGATAATTGCAAACCAAGAAGTAAAAGAAAAGAAGATGAGTTCTTCAGGAAAAATAATTAATAAAATGTAAAAACGCGAACTTAAGATCAACAAAAAGAAAAAATGATTATAATGATACTAAAAAAAACATACAAACGAGAACAATGAAATTGCAAATAAAAAAAGAGAAAAATATGATTACGAGCAGAAATTAAGATCACATCAAAATGATATTAAAAAAGAGTCTAAGAGACTAAAAAACAAAAAACAAAGATGAACACGAACAAAGCTGATGGATTTTTTTTTTTTTAACAAAACAGATCAAAGAAGATGATAAAATAATACAAAATTTTGAAAACACGCCAAACAAAAAAATAAAACAAATGTGTTAAAAAAAAATACGGAAAAACAATAAAAAGAACAAAAGAAACAAAAGAAAAGAACATACAATTGTATTAAAAAAATAGTTAAATGCATGAATGACCCCTGCATTTTGAAGGTTTTTCAATTTACACCCCTACATTTCTAATTTGAAAATTTTCACCCCTGCACTTTCACGAGCCATCAAATGTTAACTTTTCCATCCAATTTAACTGCAGACCATTTTTATTATTATTTTTTCAATTTTTTTTTATTTATTATAGATTAGCCCTTGGTTAAAACTAACTCAACCAAAAGTAAAATAATAAATTTTCCTTGTTTTTTACCCAAGTCGTCTGTCGTGCCCCCATAGCAGCACAACACTCTCCACCTCGTCGCATCCCCAAATCGCAACGGTGTGAAAAACCCACGAAAAATGATTGTAGCGCCATTCCTCTGTAGCTACGCCAATCGAAGTTCTTATTATGATTTTTCATTGCAATTAAACGCTTCATCTGAAGCTTTGTTCCACCGTCATCGTTCGTGAATCTCCATCAAGGGTCATTGTTCCACGTTCCAATGATTTCAGCCGCTCGAGTTCGAGACCCAGATCTCCTTCGTTATTCCACGCGCCATCAATTTCAGTTCTACGAAGCTACGCCTGCACCGCCTCAGACACATTCTAGGTCATTTTGTTCTATTCAGCTACCGTTCGTTGATTTCTTACCTATAATTCGCCTAAATTTAAGTTGTCGCTTCTCGATTACATATCCATCACGAATTCGAACTCAGTGAGGATTCAAAACTTCTTGCAATGAATGACTGGTGGGGACCTTAAGCTAGACTTCATCGACGATGATAATTGATAATAAGTTCCAGTAAGTTTTAACAAACTTCATCAACAATGAAAAAGTAATTGCAAATTTAATTCTCATAACTCTTATTCTCCTCTTCTTCGAAATATTTCATACTTCAAAAAGCATAAAAAAAAAGGGTCCAAGCATGGATCACAGTGATAGAGTTAGATGGATCAGTGAAGATGGAGTTGGGGTGGCGCTGCTAGTGGTGGAGTTATGAAGTTGTGGTGGCGGTGTAGGTGTTGTTGTAACAGTAAGAAGAGGTTGGGTTAATTCTAACCAAGGTTAGTAAATGGGGAATAAAAAATTGAAAAAAATGGTCCACTGATAATTTGGATGGAAAACTTAATATTTGATGGCTTGTGAAAGTGTAGGGGTGAAAATTTTCTAATTAAAAATGTAGGGGTGTAAATTGGAAAACCCTCAAAATGCAGGGGTCAATCATGCGTTTAACCTTTAAAAAAATAGAACTTATTTAATAGTTTTTTTTTAAATAGAATTTTAATCGAAAACATTTCAATTAGAAATATATACAATAATAATATTGATCATACAAGATGTCAAGGCAACGATTACTGAACATGAAATCTCATATCTTTATGGCCGTTTATCAGCTTGATTTCTTTACATTTATGTTATTCTCTTGTCAAATTATATTAGGCCTCGTGTAAAGCTGATTGTTATTTACATTCAGCTGCTTGTCCTTGAGAATTCTAATCGAAAGTATTTTCTCCTTTTTCATTTTTGGTCTGCAACCTCCCTCTCTCTCTCTCTCTCTCTCTCTCTCTCTCTCTCTCTCTCTCTCTCTCTCTCTCCCTCTCTCTTTCTCTTTCTCTTACTTTATATGGTACCAAAGCTGTAAAAGCTGCCATCAATGGCATCTAATACTGGGACCTCGTCCTCCGAATTCAAAAGCTCAAGAATGTTGCTCCTGAAGAGACACAACTGCTATTCCAACAACCATAATTAATTCTCCTCCTCCTCCAATTGATTCAAATAGACAAAATCAATCAACATTTCCTCAATCTCATACTCCATTAGGGCAAAGACATCAGCCTTTCTATCCCCTTTTTTATCAATCAAACTTTGCTCATACTCCAGGAGCTCATCATCCTAATTTTCAGCAACCTTTTCCAAACCAATTGTTTCCTTAGACCTTCTTTCCTCAAAATAGCTTCAATCAGAATTCCTTTCCCTTTCCTCAAACACATTTCCCACATACTGCTCTTCAACAACCAATGAATCTTGGAGCCTCATCTCTTACTGTCAAATTGAATGACACAAACTATCTCCTATGAAATAATCAACTTATGAATGTCATAATCTTCAATGGTATTGAAGGTTACATCGATGGCTTTATCCCTGCTCCATCCAGATTTCTTGATCTACACCAAACCCAGGTTAACCATAACTACTACTTATGAAAAAAACTCAATAGGTTAGTTATGGGATGGCTGTATTCCTCCTTGTCTGAAGACAAAATGAGCGAGATAGTTAGCTTCACCACTGCTTATGAAGTCTAGGAATGTCTAAAAAGAGTTTACGAATAAGTCTCTACTACCAGCATCATGAGCTTAAGATCCCAGCTTCAAAAATCAAGGAAGGATGGTGTCACTATCACACAATTTCTTACTCAAATCAAACATATAGCAAACAAATTAGCCGCAATTGGTGAACCTCTCTCCTATAGAGATCATGTTATATACATCTTATTTGGACTTGGAGCAGAATACAATGCATTTGTAACATCCATTCAGAATCATGTTGACAAACCCTCTCTTGAAGATATTCGCAGTCTATTGCTAAGCTATGAGGTGCACTTAGATAGACAAAGTTCTGTTGATAATCTGAATCTAGCACAAGCAAACTTGGCACATATGTCTTTGCATCATTCTGCTCGAAGACCTCCATAGTCTCAACCTCCTATCAGTGACACTCCTCCTTCTACATTTTCCTGCTTACTCACCTCGTCCCTCTTCTGCTTATCCAACTCCTAGACCTCTATTTTCATCTCCCTCTCCTCATATTTCCAATACTAGATTGAATCCCCGGATAAATAGGCCTCAATGCCAAATCTGCTTCAAGATGGGAAACATTGCCCTTGTGTGCTACAATAGGGATAACAAATATCATTACCTCCTGTTATGCCCCCTAGACCACACGCAAATTTGGCATCTATCCTTTTTCATACAAAACATCATTCTCAGCCCCACAACATACCATCTACACATCTTCCAGTCCCTTTTCCTTACTCCAATCCATCACCATCTCCAAACTACGTACTCTAATCTAAATTTCTCTAATTCCTTCCCATCCCCAATTTGATACTATATGCCTCACTTTTATCCATTTAGTTCTTCCAATCATCCTGATCATAAGTGGTTCATGGATACTGGTGCTACACACCACATGACCCCATCCATAAATTCTATGACAAATGAAACTATCCTTAAATTCTATGACAAATGAAACTCCATACACAGGGCATGAACAGGTCATGATGGGGAATGGTAAGCTTATTCCCATTTTACACATTGGATCATCTACCTTATCTCATCACCCCTCTCCTGTTAAACTAAACTCAATCTTACATGTTTCTTCCATTTCAAATAAACTTGTTAGTGTCGTAAAATTATGCTATGACAATCAAGCTTTTGTTGAGTTTCACCCCTTTTTCTTTTTTGTGAAAGGATCTTCAAACCAGGCAAGTACTTCTTCAGGGCCATCTGCATAATGGTTTATATAAAACCAGTCCCTTCAGCTCCTTCCACAAGGCATCATCCAAGCAACCTACTGCTTTCAGTGTTGTCCTATCTCCCACAACTCTTTGGCATTACAGGTTTGGCCATCCCTCTTCTACTGTCATTAAACAGGATTTACTTTTCTATCTAGATATTACTCTATCTAAATCTAGCTTTGATTTTTGTACTTGTTGTCAACTAGCCAAAAGCCACCGTTTACCTTTTCTTAATTCATCAAATACTAGTACAGAACCATTTCAACTTGTTCACATGGATTTATGGGGTCCATCCCCAATTGCTTCTGTTAATGGTGTAAAGTATTTTTTGTTATTAATTGATGATTGCACTAGTTATTGCTGGTTTTATTTACTGAAAAAAAAATATGAAACATTGAAATACTTCTCTCATTTCAAAGCCATGGTTCACAATCAATTTGACAGAACAATTAAATCAATACAAACAGACTTTGGAGGTGAATTACAGGCTCTATCTACTCTTCTTGCTTCAAATGTTATTCATCATAGGATATCTTGTCCTCACACCCCACAACAAAATGGAAGAGTAGAAAGAAAAAATAGACATATTGTGGAGGTGGGACCCTCCTTGCTAGCTCATTCCCAACTACTCAAATCCTTTTGGTCATATGCATTCCAAATTGTTATACACTTAATCAATCGCCTACCATCACCAACTTTAAGAAATAAGTCTCTCTATGAGCTTCTGTTTGACAAATCCCCTGATTACAAATTGCTAAAGGCTTTTGGGTGTGCTTGCTTTCCTTTTCTTCGACCATACAACAAAAATAAGTTTCAATACAGATCAACCTTCTGCCTCTTTATTGGTTACAGTTTCAACCATAAAGGCTATCTATGCCTTAAACCAACATCAGGTAGGATTTATCTCTCCAGGCATGTGATTTTTAATGAGCAATCTTTCCCTTATCCCACCTTTCCATCTCTTTCTCGTACTGTTCAATATTTTCATTATGATATCTCTAATTTTCCACATGCTTACATAACACATCAACCTGCTCCTATTATCCCTTTTCACTCTACTAACCACATTCATTCTCCCATATCTCGCCACTCTACTCCATCTTCCAATCACTTCCCAAATTTCTCATCTGCTTCTACTACTTCTATATCCTCATCCCCACCTTTATCCACCCCCACATCCAATATACAACCCATATCATCTACCAATCCAATACCTTCTTATAGTTCTTCTCAATCGTCTCCTTCAAATACATAAACATCAAACAACTCTGTCAATTCAATTGCCATATCTCCTCCCAGTTCTCATCCTCCTTTAGAGCCAAGAATGGAATTGTCAATTCAATTGCCTATTGTCCCCACCCATTCCATGATAACAAGAGCCAAGGATGGAATTTTCAAGCCAAAGGCCTGGCTAACTCAGTTAGTTCCTAGCTTCAAGAATCTTCTTTAACATGACCAAAAAATTTCAAGGCTTCAAGTCTTCATCCTCATTGGCGGACTATTATTCATATTGAATATAAGGCCTTAGTTGACAACAACACATGGTCCCTTGTTCCACCACCACCAAATTGCAAATTGATTAGATCTAAGTGGGTTTACAGGATCAAGCTTCAATCTAATGGTGAAATTGAAAGATACAAGGCTAAACTAGTAGCCCAATGTTACTCTCAATCCTATGGTGTAGATTATTTTGAGACTTTTAGTCTTGTGGTAAAACCAACCACCATCCGTATCCTCCTCAATCTTGCTCCTTCCAATCAGTGGCCAATCAAACAACTTGATGTCCACAATGCCTTTTTAAATGGAAATTTCCAAGAAAATGTTTACATGGCTTTACCTCAGGGCTTTGTAAGTACAGCAAATCCCTCTCATGTTTGCAAATTAAACAAGGTTTTTTATGGTCTCAAACAAAGTGCAAGAGCATGATTCTTAAAGCTCCATTCCTGTCTTACATCCTGGGAGTTTCATGCTTCCAAATCAGACACTTCTTTATTCTATTACAAAAAATCAAACATCTTCATTGCCTTCCTCATCTATGTAGATGACATAATTGCCACTGGATCCAACTTAGATTTAATCAATCACTTTGTTAGTTCTCTAAATTCTCTCTTCAAACTCAAAGACCTTGGCAACTTATCCTATTTTCTTAGAATTGAAGTTCAATATGATCCCACCTCTCTTCACTTGTCTCAAACTAGACCTCCTTCACAGAACCTCAATGAATGACTTCAAACCTTCTCCTACTCCTATATGGTTGTTGGCTCTCTAATCTCCTTCAATGATGGTTACCCTCTCCTTGATCCAACACCGTATCGCAGCATTGTCGGTGCCCTCCAATATTACAAAATAACTTGTCCAGGACCTTAGCTATGCAGTCAATAAAGTTTGCCAGTTTCTTCATAAACCAACAACCAATCATTGGCTGGCTGTCAAAAGCATTTTACGTTATCTCAAACACACAATGTACCATGGTCTGTCCTTTACACCATCACCAACTCATGTCATAACTTGCTACGCAGACGTTAATTGGGCATCTTGTTCAGATGACAGAAGAAGCACAAGTAACTTCTGCACTTTCCTTGGCAATAACCTCATCAACCGGTCTTCATCGAAGCAAAAGGTAGTATCCCAATCTAATGCAGAATCAAAGTATAGGGGAGTCTCAAATGCAGCTGCTGAAGTGATGTGGCTCCAGTCCATTCTTGGTGAATTGGGTTTTTTACATCGTTTCCCCCTTTTATATTATATGACAATGTCAGTGCGATATACCTATCATCAAATCCCGGGATGCATCAAAGGAGCAAACACGTAGAGATTGACTTACATTTCGTGCGTGAAAGAGTCATGACAAAACAACTTTTAGTTCAATTTGTTCCCTCGGATGATCAGCTTGTTGACTTGATGACAAAACCACTCTCATCTCATCGTTTTCCTCTACTCCGAACCAAGCTCACTATCCTCTCCAATCTTGTTCGCTTGAGGGGGGATGTCAAGGCAACGATTATTGAACATAAAATCTGATATCTTTATGGCAGTTTATCAGCTTGATTTCTTTACATTTCTGTTATTCTTTTGTCAAATTATATTAGGCCACGTGTAAAGCTGATTGCTATTTATATTCAACTGCTTGTCCTTGAGAATTCTAATCGAAAGTATTTTCTCCTTTTTCATTTTTGGTCTGCAACCTCTCTCTCTTTTCCCCTTTTCCCTCTTTCTCTTTCTCTTACTTTACACGAGAAATTAATGAAAACTTTCATTTAGTTTAATGAAAGAAAAATATCATTTTTTAACATTTTCAAAACTTTTGTTATTTTTGAAAATATCAATTCAAAAAGTATCATATGGTTGGAATTTCTCTTTAAACTATGTATGTTATTTTGATGATATGGTGCTTAACCACTTTAGTATATGAGAGCTTTTAGTTCCTAAAAAATTATTGGGTAGTTGCAAATCTAGCAAAAAAAATTTAGTAATATTTTTAAAAATAACAAGTCTTAGATATATTTATAAATATAACAAATTTTGATTGAGTGATTAGTGATATATATTGAATTACATATTTTTACTCTAAGTTTATTACTGATACACACATAAATCATTGTTAATCACGGATTAAAATAGTAAAAATT
Organism: Gynostemma pentaphyllum; assembly: GCA_028015215.1. Classification (NCBI taxonomy): domain Eukaryota; kingdom Viridiplantae; phylum Streptophyta; class Magnoliopsida; order Cucurbitales; family Cucurbitaceae; genus Gynostemma; species Gynostemma pentaphyllum. Next base: position 54,240,306 of record CM051352.1, read on the forward strand.
AGGGAAAAAATCAATTTACACCCCTGAACTTTACATGTTGTGTCAATTTAAACCCTAAACTTTCAATTGAATCAATTTACACCCTGAACTTTTTTAAGTGAATCAATTTAAACCCACATAATACTAAAACTATAAAATTAATCAAAATTCAATTATCAAATCACCGAAAGATAAAAATAACAAAACGTGTATGATCTCATCATAAAAACGCCCAACCTCAACTATGAAAAAACTCAAATCCTAGTTACCAATTTAAACGGTACAAAAATGTTCAAACCCGACACCAAAACGGTCAAATTTAACCGTAAAAAATATTTAACATAAACTTAAAATTAATTTTCAAAAAATTAACTTTATTTCTATATAAAAACGCCTATATCTAATTAAAAAATTTCAAAAATAATAGTAAGTTTACTAACAATTGGTGTAAATTGATTCATTTATTAAAGTTCAGGGTGTAAATTGATTCAATTGAAAGTTTAGGGTTTAAATTAACACACCATGTAAAGTTCAGGGGTGTAAATTGATTTTTTCCCTAAAAATTATTATATTTACAAATAGTTTCAAGTGGTGATATATTTATAAATATTGCATCAATATCTAATTACTTAGTGAAATTTTCCATGCAAAAAGTAAATAATAAACTTTTTTTTACCCAATTATTAGTACTTCCCCAAACATATCATAGTTGTATAGATAAAGTAAATTGTCTTGGGATTTCCATGAGATTTCCCCTTCCTCTAACCAAGATATGGAAAATTAATGGTAGTAAGCCCAATCCTTGGATTTAGTACTAAATATTTTAGGATAGTTCCGATTATTAGTGTCAAATTTGTTAAATTTGTGTCTTTTCAAATGGAAAGCAGCTAGGCTAAGTGCTATGCTATCTTTTTTTTTTTTTTTTTAAATTAATAAGTGCTATACTATCTATATGCATAGATATGTAATAGATAGGATCCATATCTAATTGATGAGAAATCACTTGCATTATTGGAGCACCCCATTTGTGTTAATTTAATGTACAATGACAGTCACGTGGGTTTCATTTAATTGTGAAAAATAAAATCATTAACATATCTGAGAGAAAATTCAATGGTAAAATTATGTAATTTATATTTTATATTCAATAGAGTGAAGGGCCTCGATTTCTTTATTTTACAGCATTAGTTAGAGTACGTTTGTTTTTTACCAGGACAAAAAAAAAATAAAGAGAAATTGCAGTTTAATAATCATTTTTCTTATTTTAATTTTAAAAATACTAAAAGTTTGATTTAATTTTAAAACAAAAAAACATTTTTTCTTTAATTAATTAATAAATTATTTTTAATAATTTTTTTATTTTCTCATTGTTGTTTTTTACTTTTTTTTTTCTTGTGATATTTTAAATTAAAATTTTTAATTTTTTAAGTTTTATTAGTTTATACGATTTTGATAAGTTCATTATATAGTGAATTCCTTTTATTAATTAATGAAAGTTGAAAAAATGTTATGTTTAAAAAAATATCATTTTACTATTTTTAAAATTACCTTATAAAAAAAAGTGCTCGTACATGTAATCATATGTTCAAATATGAGAGCCATAAACATGTATATGATATGTTGAAATATTGTGATAAAGCATGTAATAATGTAAATGTTTAATTGCAAATAAACTATCATTATTTTTAGGTTCGAGTACATATCTATAGATCTTGAGCTTCAATAATTCAAGATAAATCAATTAACTCTTTAATTAATTACTTTTCATTCATTAACATTTGAGTTCTCGACTTAAAAATCAAAATTGAACCCTTAATTTTTATTAGACATAGTTATATCTGTTGCTACGTATCCGCGACGTGAAAAAATAAAAAGGAGAAGTCGCCACTAATCATTGGTTTTCTAAATTAGGTATGATTAGTCACTTATTCATTAACTAAGGATGGTCTACTAACTTTTGATAATGGATTCGGGAGTTTATTCACACATAGGGAAGGTATTAGCACCCTATTATGTTCGTTTTAAAACGATTGTTGTTTTTTTTTATTTTATTTGGTGTATTATTGAAGAAAGCCTTTATCTATAAAACAAAAATTATTTTTGGTTTTTTTTAAATGTCTCATGTTTTATTAATCAATACTTTAGTAATAAGGCATGATTAAATAAGTATGAGTGGCGTAAAGTCATTAGAAAAATATTGTCGGGAATTTTAAGTTAGTATTCCGAGAAAAAATTTCTTACCTCAAGAATGTTTAGAAGCATGGTATTCCAACGCCCCATATTCCGTCATCGGAGTTTTCGAAAACGATTTGTTTGTTTTTTTTTTTTTAAGTTTTAAATATGAATATTTTAATTAATTATAAATTTTTATCTTTGTTATTAAAATTATATAGCTCAATATTAGGTTTAAGGTAAGTTTCACTTTTAGCCCCTAGGTTTTAAATAGGAAAATTTTATTTGACAAATCTTTTATTTATGGTATAAATGGACAATTATTATCCTAATAAATTTCAATTTTTATTTAAGGCTTATATTATTAATCTTTTGAGTTTTTGAAAAGTTGGTAGATTAAAACCCTAATAAATTCTAACTTCTATATTTACAATTTCATTGTTAATTTTTATGATTTGGAAAATCAATATTCTAATTAATTCCAATTCTATATTTAAATTTAATTGTTAATTTTTATGCTTTAAAAAATTAGTATGCTAATTAATTCTAATTTTATATTTAAATTTAATTGTATTTTTATGTTTTGGAAAATCAGTATCCTAATTAATTCCATTTTTTATATTCAAAAATTTGGTAACTTAATCAAATTATGTTTTTTAAGAAGTTGGAAAGTTAGTATCCTAATAAATTCAAACTCCTTTTTTTTTTTGAAAATCCAATATACATTAATATAATATTAACAAATCAATTCAAGATTTACCTTAATTTGAAGACAATAAATAGAAAACATAAAATATGGCAATCAAATTCACAAATATGGAAAACAAATAAAATTAGCTTAATTAACCCAAATATAACACCTCAACTTTAGAGATTCATAACTTTATAACAAAAATGTATTTTTACTCGATTTTTTCTTCTAAATATTCTAGGTTCATCCAAGATTGATTTCTAATATCGAAAAGTACACACACTTTGTAAGAAAAAATCAGATTTTTCATATCAAAAGTTTCAGCCACGGTTTTGCTACATAAATTTCTGCAGAATTTACACCAACTTTAAAAAATCATATCTTTTTAATACTTATCGTGTGATTCTTGTTCCTAAATCTTTATTTAAGAGTCTAGTTTCATAGAAAAATAACCATAAATATTTATTTTCAAAGAATCAGAACTAAAAAATTACGTAATGACAAGGTGTGTAAAAATCCTGAAACAGTGAATCGGTTTGAACATTAAACTTTCAAAAATCATAACTTTTTAACCAGAAATCCAAATCAGTTGATTCTTTTTTCTATGGGTTCATATTTAAGTCTATTTTCAAATAAAAATTTCAAAAAAATCTAAATCATTATGCAAAAATCACGAAATTAAATAAAACAAAACAGCAACATATGAATGACTACATTTTAAATGGAAAAAGATTTTACCTTGGTTCGATAGAACCTTATAAATGTGTAGCCCCGAGTTCCAATGAGTGAATCAAGAATATGATGAGGAGAGTAAAAATGATGAGGGGAGGGATGCTCTTGTGAATGATTTTGTGTGTGGAGAGATTTCAAGAGGAGAAAGGTTATGGCCGTGAAAAGGAGAGATGTAGAGAAAACTTCTAGGTTTTTGCTCATTAGGGTTGTAGAAGGGCTCTATTTATAGCCAAATGGAAAATTAAAATTAGGAAAATAATGAATGAGAATAAAATCAATTTTTAATTCACCTCAAAATCATGCAGAAATTTGATTTTATTTTATTTGACAACTCACAAAAATAATTTTCCTACTCATCTTTTCCATGTTTAAATTGATTGTCATTTAAAAATTATTTTTTAAAAACAAATTTCAATTCAAATCAACTTTAACCAAATTTGACACAAATGTTTTTTTTATTCTCACTAATAAAACACTGGAACAAAAAAACGCAATTATATTTATCCTAAAAATCTATTTACTAATTTTAAAATAAACATAAATCAAATTATTATTTTTCGTTTTCCACTATTAGAATTAAATTAAAAATAACATCGGATGAAAATAGGTGTCTACAATATCCACATAAAGTGATCACTACATATAGTTTGACCCTTCACAAGTGGTCCGTAATTTACAATTAAACCTTTAATTATTCAATTCTCGTGTCTCTAATTTATTTATTTTTCTAATCTAATTTTGGTTCTTAATATTCCTTTATGGTTTAAGCTCGTCAAACCTTATATCTTTTTTACATTTTTAATCTAACTTTAATATTAATAATACTTTTATCGTGGTAAACAAATAAAAAATGGTGATCAACTAGTTGATATTTTTTTTTTTTTCTTTTTGATATTTTAATATAGAAATTATCTAAGAATCTCATAATTAAATGAATTTAGTTTACCAAGTTATACTTTTTTGAGAATTTGCCTATAATGACACTTTTATTAGTGTTAATGTCTTAAATAGCTCAAGTTTTAAAAAATCCCCCAAATGACATTTTTTCTAATATAACAAAATTAATTATTTCGTTAAATTTACAAAAATGCCACTCATTTATTAATTTACTAAATTTATAAAAATGTTACTCATTTATTAATTCACTAAATTTGTTATCTTATTCACTAATTAGTGAATTAAAATCTTAACTCTATTAATTCTCTAAATTTTCCCTCCTAGTCAATAGGTTAGTTTACAAGATTTGTCCATTGTTTTCCCTTTAAAAATGGCTCGTCAGTTTCATCAAAGATTGCTTCTCTTCATTTCTTCTTTAGCTTGTAATATGTTGTTAATATGCTATTATTCAATATCTTATCTTTTTAGTTATGATTTTAATTCAATAAATTATTGAATTAAATGGATTAATTCAATAATTTAGTGAATTAAAGGGAATAATTTAGTGAATTAAATTATAATTTATATTTGGGATGCCTAATATTGATTTTAATTCAATAATTTAGTGAATTAAAGGGAAAAAGTTAGTGAATTAAATTATAACGTAAATTTGGGATGCCTAATATTGATTTTAATTGAATAATTTAGTGAATTAAAGAGAATATTTTAGTGAATTAAATTTAAATGTACATTTGGGATATCTAATATTGATTTTGATTGAATAATTTAGTGAATTAAAGAGAATATCTTAGTGAATTAAAGGGAATAATTTAGTGAATTAAATTTAAATGTACATTTGGGATACCTAATATTGATTTTAATTCAATAATTTAGTGAATTAAATAGAATGATTTAGTGAATTAAAGGGAATAATTTAGTGAATTAAATTATAATGTACATTTGGGATACTTAATATTGATTTTAATTCAATAATTTAGTGAATAAAAGGGAATAATTTAGTGAATTAAATTATAATGTATAATTTAGTGAATTAAAGAGAGTCGATTACATACCGGTTCGGTTCGTAACCTTTCCCGTTTTGATTCTGGTTCATTTTTTTTATGAATTTTCTTACCGGTCGGTTTCGGTAAAGTTTGTAAACTCTGTCATTTTAGTTTTTAAAATAGTTTTTCATCCTAAATCCCTTTTTTGTGTCAATTTAGTTTTTCGTTATACAATTCAATAACTTATACCATATTGTTCATTAAATTATTGAACTAAACTTATTTGTTTTATTCTGCAACATAGTTTATTGAACTTTTTATTTTGTACTGTTGTTTTACATGTGCTAGGGTATATGTGAATTGGAGAAGAAAACAAGGAATAAAAAATGTGAAGATAGGCCAAATGAGAACACAAGAAGATGTCATTTTTTAATTCTTTTTTGTGTTTATTATAAATTTAATGAATTGTTGATGTATATAGTTTTAAATGGATCTTTCTTTTGAGATTTATAATTCAATTATTTAATGCGTTGAGGTCAATAAATTATTGAATTGAAATCTTGATACTATCTTACCACTCTATGAAAATATTATTTTGTATTTCAAGTTTATAATCACTAATATTGGTTATTGATGTTGCATACTAGTGTAAATGAATGTGATTTTTATTTGAGGAAAGCTTTGAGATTTTATGTGTTTTCTATAGGCAAAATCAAAACCGTTATTCAATAATTTATTAACTTTAATTACTTATTGAATTAAAATCAATATGAAGATCTTAATTATATGTTGTAATTTAGTTTAATAAATTATTGATGAAGGGAGAAATTTTATTGAATTAATAAAACTCAAATTTTAATTCACTAAATTATTGATTAAGAGAGAAAATTTAGTGAATTAATAAAATTCATATTTTAATTCACTAAATAGTGAATAAGAGAACAAATATAGTGAATTAATAAATGAGTGGTATTTTTGTAAATTTAATGAAAACAATTAATTTTGTTATAATATTAGAAAAAATGTCATTTAGGGAATTTTGAAAAGAGGGTAATAGAGTTAGTTAATAGGAAGTTAGTTTGTTACATTTTGTTATTTATTACAACTTGTATAAATACTTGGAGATTCTCTCTTTCATAATTCAATTCAGTCATTAATTACTTTCCTTTCTCTCTCACCTTTCTCACTCTAATATGGTATCAGAAGATTAAACCCTAGTTTCCCGCCCTTTTTCCATCTCTGATTTTCTCGAGCTTCGCCATTAATGGCTACCAATCCTTCCACCACTCCTTCTTCTCCAAACGAAATCACTCAGAATGATCCTTATTATCTTCACCATTCTGATAATTCTTCCTCTGTTTTAGTTTCACCACCTCTCAATGGTGATAACTATGCTTCATGGAGTCGCTCGATGCGATTGGCCTTATCTGTGAAAAACAAGATCGGATTCATTGATGGATCCTTAATTTGTCCTACAGAAGGAAATTTACAGCAGGTATGGCTTCGAATTAATGATGTAGTTGTCTCTTGGTTGTTGAATTCTGTTGCCAAAGACATTTCTGCAAGCCTCATCTACACCGATTCTGCCTCTGAGATTTGGAATGATCTTAAAGATCGTTTTCAACAAGAAAATGGCCCTCGCATTTTCCAGCTACGCCGTGATTTGATGAACATTGCTCAGGGTGATCTTCCTGTCAGTAGCTATTTCACTCAATTGAAGATCATTTGGCAAGAGATGATGGAATATAGTCCAAAACTTTCCTGCACATGTGGTGAAATCAAGAAGCTGAATGCTTATTTTCAAAGAGATTTTATCCTCAGTTTTCTTATGGGATTAAACAAATCCTATGAACAAACTGTTTCACAAATCCTTCTTATGGATCCATTGCCTTCGATTAATAAGGGTGCTATTTAGGGAATTAGTTTTATAACATGTGTTATTTGAGTCCATGCCCCTAATTTTTTTAATGATAATTTGAAGCACAAACAATGTTTATTTTTTATTAAATATTATAAACTTTTTCTTTTAATATTAATATTTGTTGATTTGTCAAGTTTTTGTTCGACCCTCGTAGTTGTCTAGCTCTTGATCCACCTGGTATATAAAGGCTTTTGTTCCGTGCGATTGTCTCGAAAGAGAAAACTGGGATATTGTTTTTCACAATATTAAACTTGTAATTTAGACAATTAAACATTGAACGAAAAGATTAATAAAAAAAATGAGTTGTGGCTTTCTAAATTTTAAAAATAACATGAAAGTATAGCCAACCTACCAAATGCATGCATTTTTTTTATTACTTTTTAGATTTTACTATTCAACTCACGCCAATACTTATCTAGTTATTCACGACACGTTAAATCAAAAAAGAAATTATTAGATAGCATATTTTACTACAATACTTATAAATATATCATCATTTAAAACTATTTATATATATAATATTTTGTTACCATTAATCAATGATTAACAATCATTAATGTGTAAGAAAATTTGGCTTTCATTATTCTCGAATGCTAATTTGTCTTTAAGGATCATTGAAGCCTGGTAAATTGCCTCTTCTGGTTCTATGAAGCTAATCATAAAAACATTGAGAGATTGCTTATAGATGCGTGGCATATATGGAACAACAGGAACTCATGGGTTTTTCACCACTCTAGAATCAACGATCAAAATTCAGTGGCCAAAATTCTGGGGTGAGAAGAAGAGTTCATGTCTCTCAATAGGCGCCCTCCGCCTCTCATTTCGGGTAGCAACCTCTGAACCCCCTCTGCTTGGGCTCCCGGAAAACTGCCTAAAGCTCAATGTGGATGCCGCCATCAACATCGAATGCCATAAGGGAGAGTTGGGGTGGGTTCTCCGAAATCATGTTGAGATGGTCCTTTTGGCAGGTTGCAAGGAGGTTCATATCAACTCCCCCAAATTTCTGGAAGCTCAGGCCATCTATGAAGGTCTTTACTCTTTAACCTCTCCAGGTTGTCGTGTCCTTGTTGAATCAGACTGTCTTGAGGTCGTTAGCTTACTTCTCCGAAAGTCCATGGATCTTACAGAAATTTCCGGCATCCTTGAGGATATTTGGGATATCTCGAGGGCAATTTTGGAGGTCAATTTCAACCATATTCGGAGGGAGTGCAATAGGGCTGCTCATATGCTTGCTCAAAAGGCTGCTTCTGAAATGTCACAACGTGATTGCGTCTTTTATGTGAAAATGAAGTGGAAGTCGCCATCAACCATATTTGAGTGTGATTGATCACCAATTTAAATAAAAATAATAATGGTCTACGAAATCAAGTTAGGTTCGGGAGTCGTTTGTGCGTAGGGAAGGTGTTAGCTACAACACCCAATTTAGAATGGTTGCCATATTTTTAACTTATATTATCTTATTTTTAAAATGATGGTCCTTAAGTAAAAGAGTTTCAAAATTGATTTTAATTTACAAAAACAAATGTCTCATTTAATCATTTCTCAACTTCAAAAATGAAATAAGCAATAGAGATTAAAATGAGCGGGGTTACGACCATTGATTGAACAATATTGGAATTTAAGAAAATTCCACCTTAAGAAATTGAGGTTTTTACTTCTCAAAATCCATCATAGGAATTGTATTTATATTTTAAAACATTTTAATTTTTATTTAAAATAATTTCCTTTTACTTAAATAATATTTAAACTTATTTAAAATACTCTCCTTTTTATTTTTTTTAAAATAATATATCTAATATTGTTATTTTTAAGAGTTTTTCTATAATATATTTTTTTCGATTTTGATAGACTTATATAAGAATCTCGATAAGCACACTACTCAACCTTCACAAATGTGATGATTTCCACGCACTTATCAAGATCCCAACAAACAAATTTTACCTTTTATTAATAATAGATAAAAAAAAACTAAAATTTTAAATCTTAGAATAAATTCCTCTCATAAAAATGAAAATAAATAAATAGCTAATAGATTCCCTCAATAAAATTTCTTATTTGAATTGAATATGTTTCTAACTTGATTTGTTATATATTAACCTGATAGAAAAAAAAATAAAGTCTATACACATATAAACTGGACTTGTTAAAAATAATATTAAAAAATTACTACTAACAAAATAAATAAATACAAATGGCTTCAATTTCATATGTGTATAACCAAAAAAATGTTTCTTTTTATTTGTTTCATACATATATAATGACAAAAAGAAAAAGAAAAAGAAATTAGTATTATTTACCTTTTATAACGCTTACCGAGGGAAAATAAAGCTTGAAATGGATTTGGATGATATCAAATAAGAAAAACCTTAGAATTGGTGCAGCTTGCAAGTTGAGACTCTGATGATTTATGAGTTTTTTACATTAAACAAAATTAGGCTAGGATATTGAATTGAGATGATCATAGAACAATGGAAAATGGAAAATAAGGAGTTGACGGCGGGGTGAAGAAGTGAGGTGATGTGTATGGGGTGATGGTTTAGAAAATAAATAATTGGGAGGAAGAGAATTGAAAGGTGATGGTTATGGAGGCTAAGAGATGGTTATCTTGGTGAGGGTTGTGAGGTGTTGGTGATGTCTATTTAGGTCTAAAGAATGACCTATTTAAGGAGCAATTCAGCGTAGTAAATAAGGAAACAAAAATGTGATTTGTAAATCATTCCATATTTACATCAATCAATCAAATTACCTCGTCACTAATTAGCCCAAATGATCACTACCAAAATTTATCCTTTCCAAAATTAGCTTCTCTTATCAAATTTGAATTTTAAAAATATTTAAACTAAAATTATACCAAATGACTTTAATAATTTTATTAAAAATCCACCAAATTTTAATATACAAAAATCCTTTTTTTAAAACCATGAAAAAATTTAATTAAACATTAATTTTAAAATCAAAATTCAATTTATCATTTAAAATCAATTCCAAATTAAATCTATTTTCAAATGAAATTAAAATTTCTTAATGAAATTAAGCCGGGCAAAATACGGTATCTACATGAAGTTTTAAACGGTTGTTGGAAGGAGCCAATTTCTGTCAATATTCTTTCTTTCATTTCTTAGCTTTCTCCTTAATGTTATGTCGCTAAAAAGAAACGATCATTAATGTGTGAATCAGTATTCATTTATTGTACAAATATGTAATTCAATATTAATTACTGATTGATCCGTTAAAAAAAACTGTTTACAAAAAAAATTGAGCCGTGATATTTTTATAAATATGATTTGAAAATTTACTAGATTTACGGTCATCCCTTAAATCAAATATAATATTTACCCTCCCCACCAAGAAATAAATAATAAAGGGTTTTATTCCAATGTATGAATGTGATTTATTACCTCCAAATGGTAGGACACAAGCTAAAGGATAGACAAATGGGGTCAATAAAACCCTACTTTCTGTTTTAAGGAAAAACCAGAGGGTTTGTTTGGTACATGCATTTTTGTCATTGTTTTGTCAACTTACAATTAAAAAAAAAAAAAATGGGGTGGGGAAGAGCCAAGCACTGATTGGGGACCAACACTTTCCCACCCACCAAAAAACCTGATCCCTTTTGTGTTGCTAATTGGCAACACCTTCTTTGGCCCTTCACATGGCCTATCACTGCCATTTCTCTGTTCACACTATGAAAGAGAAAGAAGAATATCCTTTTCAGTTTTCTATTGCTTCATATAATTGATACCCTTTTACTTGTCCTGATTCATACGAGGAAATAAGACTTCAATACTAAAACAAGAATTCATAATGCCGTGTGGGGATCTCTTGTCTTCCCTTATATCACATCCCTCTCTCTCTTTATATATATATTTAAAATACATCCTTGCAATTATAAATCTATACAAAAAAATTAAATATTTATAAATATAATAAATTTTAAATGTAGCAGTAAGTGATTTCAATTTATTTAAGTATTTTTTTAAATAAGCTAAATAACTGGTTCATTATGATATATATGATAATCATTCCATATTATAAGCATTTGATTATATCAGTGATTTATTTAATGTGTCAATGAGCTATTAGTAACAATTAATGTTGCCAAACTGAACATAGCTCAACCGGTCAGCTACATACTTTTTTCCCATAAGGTCGAAGTTTCGAATTCCCCCTCCCTCAATTCAATGTAATATTCTAAACAAAAAAAAAACAATCAATGTTAATCGGTGATTAATACACTTAAAATTTACTATATTTTACCAATTCTAAACAAAAAAAAACAATCAATGTTAATCGGTGATTAATACACTTAAAATTTACTATATTTTACCAATTAGTTTTAAATAATGTTATATATATATATATATATATATATATATATATATATATATATATATATATTTATTTACAAATAATACATAAAATTTTGTTATCCATTTGAAATTTCTTTACTTCTACTTTCCCAACTTGATTTCCAACTAAAATTCATCCCTCATTTCCCAAATAAGATAAAAGAAAAGGCTTCGAGCCCTTGTGAAAAACAGTAAGACTATATATATATATATATACACTTTAGCATACCGTTGAAACTTTTGTTTAATAATTAAACCTATTCGGATGAATTGAATTTGGGTGAGAGTGTGTTTAGGAGTGTTATTTTGTTTTCATATTTTTTAAAAAATAATAATTAAAATATTTAAAATTTAAAAATATTAATATTTACTTATAAAAGATTTTTTTTTTTAGATTTGACATAATATCTAAAAGGGACACAAGTAAATTTACAAAGACTTATGACCTAAGTGAATGAGAAATGAGAATGTGTACGTAGAGCAAAATTAGTTAGAAGAAAAGTATGTGTTAGAGAACAAAATCTAGTGAGAGAAGTATTATGGAGGTTTCATGGCAGAAAACATTTTGTGGAGAGAGACTAGTGAGGAAAATTTGTATGCATATAGAGAAGTAATTGTGAGGGGAAAAACATGATTATAAAAAGCGAGAGTATGTACAAAGAAAATCGAATGAGAGAGTATGGACATCAGGTGGAGACAGAGCCCGTAAGTGAAAGAAAGTATATATGTAAATAGAGATTAGAGAGAGAAAGTGTAGGTATAATACAGGTGAAAGAAATTAAACCAACCCGATTCATAAAAATTTAAGAAGAAATATAGAATGTTGTTTTTTTTAAAGTATCCAAACAAAATAATATATTTTACATAGACATATGTAATTGGTGTATCATTCCAAAAGTAACAATAATTGATCATGACCAAATAACTTACAATTTTTATCACATATACTTACATAGGGTTACATGCATGCATGGATATTGTGAAATATTTGAGTTACTCAAAAAAGGTATTATTTTCAATTTCACGTTATACGACTTCGCATTAAAGTTTAATTAATACAATGTAAGGGTTGATCAATAAAATAAAAAATAAAATCAGATGTTGAAACAGAAGAACTTATGACTCTTGATTTAGAGATGAAATAAAATATTACATATTTTTAATTTAAATAATATAAATTAATAATTAGATTTATGTTCTCTTTTCAATTAATAACTAACTATGTTTTTTTTTTCCAGCTGTTTTATATGAATCATGATTAGCATTTGTGAAAATGAAAATTATCCTTTTTGAGAAATAAATCTAGGGTTTTTAACAATGAATAAGAATAAGAGGAAAAAATGCCCACTTATAGATAGAAAAAAGATGATGAGCGTTTTTAACCGAATGGCTTTCCATTAATTTTATTTATTATTTTTCTTAAAGGGAAAGCTTTCCCATAATAGTCAAAACGCCGATGTTAATCTTAAAATTAATATGTGAATCTGCCTTTATAAAAGTTTAACTCTTTTTTTTAAGATATTACTCAAAAAAAAATTGGGAGATGGGAGACTCAAACCTTTGAGGTTATAGAAAGGGGTAGGTGTTTAACCACTTGAGCTATATTCATATTAGCAAATAGTTTTACATTTTTCTAAATCATAAGATTTGTAACAGATTTTAGATAAATTTCTCTGGTTAACAGATTTTGATGTAATATTTGTAATAATAGGAAAATATGCTCCTAAAGGGATATTTACATGAATGTTATAATTGAGTGAAATATTTACAAAAATGTTAGAAAAAAAAAATTTACAAAAATGTTATAATTTTAATAGTTGAGTATATCAGTCAATCTATTAATATATCAGTCAATAATTAATAGTATATCAGTAATATATAATAGTATATCAATGATAAAATATTAATGATCGACTGATAAACTACCATTGATATACTAAAAGTTCACTGATATACTAATAGTGATTGACTGGTATACTCAGAATTTTTAAAATTCTAACATTTTTGTAAATATTTTTTTTTTCCTAACAAATTTGTAAATATTATAAAAATTTCTAACATATTTGAAAATGCTCCAATTCTAAAAGGTTTTTATAAATATACCAATTTATCAACTGTTAATCATTTTTATACTATGTTAATCAATGATTAACAGTTGATAAATTTAGTGTAGAAATATATAATTCAATGTTTATTACTGATTCACTCAATCAAAATTGATTATATTTACAAATATTTTTTAGAGTTAGTTTTATAAATATTAGTAAAAAATTTACTAGATTTTAACCGCTCCTAGATTTTATGTATTTTAAAATAAGTATCGGGGGGGGGAAGGGGTAGGTACTATATTTAGGTAGTTTAAGTAAAATCCCGGAAGAAAAATAAAACAAAAGGCCCATTGGAAAAAACGTGGGCGGGAACACCACAAAAAAAAAAAAAAAAAAAGGAGAAAAAAAAAAAAAAAAAAGCAGGATATGATTTTGAAAGGAATATTAAATTGAAAGGAAAAATCAAATAAGGAAGATTTTTGGGAAGAGAATATTTGATTTTAAAAATCAAAAGAAAAGGGGGAAGTTAACACAAATTAACACGAAATCATCAAAAGTCCTCAACGTTGAAGATTTATTGAAAGTAGCCGATTAATTTCATGGAATCTACCAAAAGATCGGAAGAAAAAAGGCAAGCCACAACAAAGAAGACAAAGGTATTAATCATACATTTTTTTCATTAAAAAATGAAACAATGGCCCAAATAGTGAACATTTTGATTTCAATTTATCATCCTTTTGGGTATATACAAATTAAACACAATGAATTCTATTTTTCCGGGGAGGGGAAAGAAGTGCTAAAAACGTTGATTCGAATAATGAAGAAAAAATAGGGGAAGAACAAACCGGGGGGTTAGAATAGTAACGGAATGTAAAATGAGAATACAAGCAAGGTAAGAAGTTTGTAGAAAAATAAAATAATGATCAAATAAAAAAAAGCTGGTTCTTAAACACATCTTTGGGGGGGGGGGGGGGGAAAAAAAAATGAAGGGGGGGGGGGGGGGGGGAGGGGGAAGGGGGGGGGGGGGAAGACCGATGAAGAAAACAAAGAATAAAAAAATGAGTGGAAGGTAAATAAAAATTATAATGTACATAAAATGTATGATGTTGTAAAATGACGTATAAAAAGAAACAAAATAATGTACAACATTAGCTATAATGTTCAGCTATAGAAAAATATATTTTTTGATACTATATTATACAAAACTGTTCATGTTAATCACACTATTTAATACGTTTAATTACTGTTAGAAAAATGATATATAATATTTGATGTTATATTGTACGTTACATAATAGTATTACTTTTGATATATAATAATGTATATTTATTATTAATATATTGTACCTTATCAAAATAAGGACCGCGACTATTATATATATTATATTTGAATAGGGTGAAAACAACAAAGCAAAAGAATCTTGCCTCAGAGGACCAAAAGAAAAAAATTGAAGCCAAAACGAGTCATACACATCAGATTTTGGATCAGTTGAAGAAAAGAAGAAAGCAAATATCATCAATGACAAAGGAAAAATGAGAAAAAAAGAAGATGAAGTGGCAAAAAAAAAGGGGAAACCATAAAAAAAAGAAGGCTGGAGACGTAAGATAAAAGGGAAAAATGGAATCCTCACAACAAAAGGATAAACAGATTGAAACAAGAATGAAGAAAGCTGAAGAAAAAGAGAAATAAAAAACTTGAGAAGGAAAATCCAAGTTACTCTCTTAGTTGTGGTCTCACACAACCATCTCAGAAAGAAGATTATGTTTTCATTTTAATTAATGCATGGGATTTCTGCTTGAATTACATGATATTAACTGTATTTTGAGTTTTGTTTTTTGAACAACATTTTATATTTTGTGATGTATGAATGAACAATGGTATTATTTATTATAAGAATCATGTTTTGAAAAATTAAAAATCCAAAATGATTGTAAGGTATTTTACTATTACTTTTTTTAACCTTGTATTAGAGTTTACAATACTTTACATTGATTTCTTTCATATAATGTTCATGTTATAATTTTAAGTTAACACAATGTTGTATAGTATTGAAAAAAATAAAATAAAGTATGAACAATAGTAAAACTATCAATACAATAGAATAAGTAAAATTAGCAAACAATATAGTAAAAAAACATGTACACTAAAATAAAATATACAGAAATATATTGTTTTATTATATACTGTACTATTTTTCAAATAGTTCTCACACATATATTTCATTTATGATAATAAGATGATGTACATTATTGTTAAAAAACATATAAAAAATACACATGATTGGAAAATAATGTAATAGTGTAAAAAAACATGTACACTAAAATAAAATATACAAAAATATATTGTTTTATTATATACTGTATTGTTGTTCAAATAGTTCTCACATGTATACTTCATTTATGATGATAACATGATGTACATTATTGTTAAAAACATATAAAAAATATGCATTATTGGAAAATAAAGTAATATGTGAACATTACAAAAAAAGAAAAAAAAACGAAGTACATTAAAATATATTGTACCAACAACCAAAAAATGATAATCTGATAGAATAAACAGAGGAAAAAAACTCTAAACCAAAAACAACAAAATAAAAATTTAAAACCAACTAATTAGTATCTATAAAAATATGAGACAGAAAGAAAGAAATGAAGAAGGAACGTAAACAAAAATGAAAGAAAATAAAAGAGAACAAAATCCCATGATTTGAGGAGAAATTGAAATAAAAAAAATTAAAGATTGGAAAGAGAAACAAATCAAATAAGGAAAGCAGTTACAAATTCGAAAAAAGGGAGGGGGGGGGGGGGGAAAAATATAACATGTAAATGAAAAATATATATATAATATAAATAAACAAAATAAATGAGGGTAAATCGGGGATATTTAAAAAATGGATACTCAAAAATGGCTAAAAAACCTAAGGAATTTAAGAGGGCGAAAAACATATCTTAGTGGATTATCCCTAAAGAAGTGTTTTTGAATTTTATTTTGTAAGGTCAAATAATTTGACTTTATGTTTAACACAAGATGTAACACGTCATCATCAAAAGTGGGGCCCTGTTATGCATTTGGGTTGGGTTATTACAACACTCCGAGGTTGGGCTTTGTCACGAACCCAATTTTGAATATGAGAGCCCAAAACTAGGTGGGGCTGATTTTTTTTGTGTTGGATTAGATGTGTAAATGAGGTGGGGCGGACTGCGTTTACACCTGCCCCCCATTTTTTTCTTTTCTGGGGGGGGGGGGGGGGGGGGGGGGGGTTTTTTTTTTGGGGGGGTTATTGAAAATTCGGGAATAATTTAAAAATAAAAATGAAATAAAATAGTAATATTTGAGTTTTTATTTTTTAAATTTAAAAAGATTGGGTTGGGCTTGATAAAACTAATATGAGAGATGGGTTTAATAAAAGTAATAAAATAATTGGACTAATAAGAATTGGACTTAAAATATTAAGATATTTTAAAATAATCTATAAATATGTATTATTTTCAAGGATTTAATCGGGGATGGGGAGGGTACTGTCGGGAGCATTAACGGCATTCCCCATCCCCATCCGAAACTTAGCGGATGATTTTTTCATCCCCATCCTCGTTGAAAATGGATTCCCCAGGCGCAGAAGATGGTGACACACCTATTCGTGGGGTGGAAAGGGGAGAATATAAAAAATGCATTTTTTTTCTTTTCTTTATTGAAAATTCAATATTTTTAAAGATAACAGTACTTGACAAAGCGTGAAAATAAACACTTAAAAATCTCAATCAAAGTGTTTTTTTAACTATATTCATATTTGGTTGATGCATACGTGGAATTAACTTATATACTTAGTCACTGTTAGAATATATTAGGCTAGAATTATGGTGACACAATTCAAAGGCAAAACAAAAAATCAAAAAATTGAAAGACAGGGCTCTGATACCATGTTAGCGGAAAGACTACATTGTATTTAATTGTTGTATTGAACATGAGTATTACAATGGATTAAATAGAAACTAACCTAGACAAATAAGGTAAACGAGCTAATTAAGCAAATCAGAGACAATTACTCAGATAAATAAGGTAAATACAAATCACCATAACTCTGTTCAGAACTGCTCACTCTTCGTTGCCTCTACCAGTACATTTGTTGTACTCTCTTCTGTTTCAATCGCTTCCGCCCGACGTCTCCGTTTCGATATTGGTGTCATCTGATATCTCTGTTTGCAACTTTGAGTTCCGTCTGATGAGTCTATTCAGATTCCAGTTATGTTTGTCGACTTAGCAAACTCAAGTTGACCAACATGAGTTTGAGAGGGGGTGTTAGAATATATTGGGCTAGAATTATGGTGATTTGTATTTACCTTATTTATCTGAGTAATTGTCTCTGATTTGCTTAATTAGCTCGTTTACCTTATTTGTCTAGGTTAGTTTCTATTTAATCCATTGTAATACTCATGATCAATACAACAATTAAATATAATGTAGTCTTTCCGCTAACAGTTAGCTTGACAAAAATACAGATCAACTTATATCAAAGTGTTTTGTTGTCTAAAATAACAAGTATTAAAAATAAATCCTATTTTCAAATTTGAGGATCCGATTCCTTTTTAAAAATAAAATAATAATATTTTTTGTTAACCAAAATCAAGAAAAGCCATGAAGGATACCAGAGATAAAGTCAAACATTAACAAAATTTGAGAGCCACATAGGCCCAGAAGAAGCCCACATTTGAGAATGTGATTGCTACTACTACATATCATATAGTTGCACAATTTTATTTTATAGTTAACAATAGGTTTCAATTATCTATTATTTTATGAATAAAATTAATTACCTAATCATTAAATTGAAAGTATAAAATATGGTTGTCCTCTTCGTCTTCGGCCAATTCCATTTCCTTGAATTCGTTATTTTCTCTCACAACTCTTAACAAGCTTTGGTCATACAACATTGGCAGTATTGAAGCTCAGGAACATCATAAAACTCCATTGGTTTATGGAGGAATGGTGATTTGATGATCCAAATTATCAAGTTAACAGTTTAAGAGTTTAATAACCCATCACGGATTAATCTAGTAGATAGTGTTTTTTAGTTATGGGTTCAAATTCATATATAGTCATTTATCTTAAAATATTATCATCCGAGTCTTCTAACGTAAACTGTTGTAAAGTTGGTTCCCGTAAGAGTTGAAGTGTGCACAAATTGATCAAAACACTCATAAAATATCAAAAATGAATTTCTCCAAATCCAAAATTATTTTAGTAATTAAATTTTATAAATTAGATTTGATTAGATTTAAAATGAGTTAAATTACATCTCATCTATGTACTTCACCACTCGTGCCAATTTCATACCTATATTTGTTGAATAATTTATTCTAGGTCATGTACTTCAACGTAATTAATCAATCAAATTTAATGTAGTACTTTACTTAAATCTTACCAGCAGTGCATTATTAATAAACCATAATAATTTCACATTCAATTCACCTAAACTTTTTAACATTAACATCATTCCATAAAAACAAAGATAATTTATACATAAAAAAAAAACCTAAAACTTTAAAGATACAAATAATACACGAATCAAATTGACATAAATAAAAACATATAAATACGAAGAATATAATTAACCCTCAAAACATGAAGCCACAAACCAGACTCTTAATTCAGGGTAGAGGTAAAAACCGATCAAACCAAATCAATCGGTTCGATTTAAACATTCAAGGTCGGTCAATTTGATTAGTTTTAATCCATTTTAGTTGTTTGAGATACATTAGTTAGATTTTCTGTTTGGAGTCGGCTATAATATAAATTCCCTAATCTAAACGAACCAACGAAATATATTTACAAAAATTGATCAAACAAAGCCTCAAACGCTTAAGCCTGACAGAACCCACCTACTGACTTTTCTACGTCCGGCTGTACCCTTTATTTATTGGCAGATCAATCAAACAAACCAATGAGATTCCAAAAAAGCCCTTCAAATTATTAAAATAATTGAGCCAAACAATAAGAAAGGAGAGGGAAAAAAAGGTGAATTTTTATAATATTTCCATTACATAAGTTTAAGCATTCCGGCATTTATGGACCAAACATTGTCCTCTACCAAAAAAAAAAAAGTGTTACCAAAACCAAAGTTGTCGTGACAACAATAACCAACCACAACGACAATAAAATTGGACAACAGCTAAGAGAAAAATAATAATTTAATTAAAAAAAAAAAAACAGCACACAAAACTAACACAGAGCTCAATTCCTATTCGTTTGTTGTGTGTTTCGAGTAACTAGGCTATTTTATTTTAGACTTATTTTGTTCTTTACATTATCAATTATCGAAATCTCAGCCCGTTTCATTTGCTTTTTGGAAACTTTAACCCCGACAAATTATAGAATGTAACTGGTATAATGTTGTTAGAGACAATGAGCCTCCACAACTTCACATTAGTATAATATTATTCACTTTAGACCAAGCCTCATATGGTTTTACTTTTGGTTTCAGTCAAAAGACCTCATACCAATAAAGATGTGTCATTCCTCTTATCACTCATGATCTTTCCATTCCCTAACCGATGTAAGATTTTGTTCTCACTCCAACAAATGTACTCATTCTCTCCTATTATTAAAAAAAAATACAGATCCAACAAAGTCATATTACGCCGGCCACACCACCCACCGATTTCTCATCATCCTCATTTGATTTCTCTCTCTAAAAATAAGAGATAGAGAGACCGAAATCCAATTAATCATAATGAAGAAAAACAGTAGGGGAACTAAAAAATACCTAACTTGTCTAAAATCTTATCACTTTAGTAGTTATTTATATTATAGATGGCGAATAGCTTTAGTTGTTAGTACTATGGGAGCCCCAACTGCTTGCTTTTTGTAGGCCCTTCTTATATTTGCACTTTTTTTCTATCACTCTCTCAAGGAACAAAAAAATCACACCCAACTTTCTTCTCTTGTATAAATTTTCTCATCTAAAAGCAAAATTTCCAACACCCATAATCATAATTACCAACAAAGTGGGATAAAAAAACAAAACTTTATCTATCTAAAAACAAAATTAACCACAAAAAAAAATCAAAAGCAATCATTTCCATTTGACCCGTTATCTCGAATATTTAACTGGTTAGACATAAGTGCTCCCTCCCGTACCGAGCATTAACAATCATAGGTAGAGAAAGGAAGAAATTAAATATCATAACTCAGCTTCTAAGTTAATTTACATTAATAATTTTCTACAAGGGACAAAATTTCTTTGATTTTAACCCAAAAAAGAAAAGAAAAGAAAAAAACAATCAAACGAAACGAACAGAAGGGCATGATCATCGGCCATTCACATACCTTCATTTTTCAGTTTCTCTCCCACTCGTAGTCATGATCATCAGCTTCTTCCGGGTCGGGTAATTTATTCAAATCAACCCGATCCAAGAACCCAGCCGGGCAAGTCTTGAGCTCGGGCAGCGGCGGCGTGGGATCATGATTCCGATGATGAGTCAAAGAGGACTCTAAAGCATCAACTCTAGCGCCGACTTCGGTGGCTTTCTTTCTTATAAAAGCAGCCGACATATCAGCGCCGGCGCCGCCACCAATCACGGCGCCTTCTCCGGCTAATAAATCAGGAAAATTGAGGCGAGCCGAAGGGCCTCTGAGGTAAAAAACGGCGGTGTCATAAGCACGAGCGGCGGCTACGGGAGAAGAGTAAGAGCCGAGCCAAATCCGGGAACGTTTATTAGGTTCACGAATCTCAGCCACCCATTTACCCCACTTTCTCATCCTTATCCCTTTGTAAGGTCTTTGATTTTGTTGTTCAAACCCTCTTTTTCTTCTTCCTCCTCCTCCTCCTCCGTTTTCTTCCATCGTTTTCTGTTTTTTTTTTTAGTTGGAGGAGGAAATTAGACAAGGGAAATGAAAGTTGATGAAATTGAACAAGGTGGTTTGAAGGAAGAGGAGGGGGGATTTTGAATTCGTGGAATTCATGGGTGTGGTTTTGTCATCTGAATTTAGCTTTTGTTTTGTTTTTTTGTTTCCACGTTCAATTCTTTCTTTCTTAGTATCTGAAAAACAGAAAGAGAAATAATTAAAGATGGGGTTTTTATATTTGTTTGCGCCAAATTGCATTTCACCGACAAAATCTCACCTCCTCTTTCTCCTTATCTTTTATTTTTTATTTCTCTCTCTTTTATTTTTAATAATAATAGATAGTACAATTATTATTATTATTAAATTTATTAATAAAAAAAAATTAAGATATTATATCAAATTAAAAGATGAGAGAATCAGACCTTATAAAAACAATAATTATGACTGATTAATTAAGTTATGTTTTGGTTGTTCAAAGAAGATATAAAATAGGTTATAATTACCCTTATTCATATAGTTTGAGAGTTAGCTAAACATTCTATTTTTTTTATATTCTATAAATAATAATAATAAGTAGTAGTGGTAGTTTATATAATATTTTTGTTATTGTGATGTCTTACTTATATTTGTCAATATTGTAATCAAATATTATCTGGATAAAATGTTTTGGAAGAGAATAAGGAGAGTGTTGTATTTTTTTTATTATTTAAATCATCTAAATTTAAATATTAATTTTAAATGCATTATATAATGCGATTATTTCTTGAAATGTTCTAATTTTTAATTAGGGTTGATTTAAATATGCTGTGTTAAAAAAATAATGAAAAAAAAAGTGGATTTGGTATATGTGAGCTATTTAAAAAAATAAAATGATTAGAGTCAAACTTAGATTCTCGGTTGGTTTGATCTATTGATTTTGTTATCTAATTTGTAGGATGGGCATATAAAATGAGGTTATAATTTTCCTTATTCATTATTTGAGACAAAGCTTAACGTCCTATTTTTTATATTCTAAAAATAAAAGATTAAAATAGTAGTTGGTCGTAAATTAAATAATCTTTAGTTTTATGATGGGTTACTTATATTTGTAATATTGTAATCAAATGATGTCTTGATAAAATGTTTTGGAAAAGACAATAAGGAGCGTGTTGTATTTTTTTTTTGGTCTTTAAATCATCTAAATTTAAATATTTTAAAGCATTATATAAGCGATATTTCTTGAAATGTCTATTTTTTAAATAGGATGGATTTAAATATGCTTTGTTAAATAAATAATGAATAAACATCCAGGTGGTTTTGGTAAGGTAAAATTTAAAAAATTAAATGATTAGTCAAAATTAGATTCCTGGTATGGTTTGATCAATTACGTTATTATCTATTTTTAGGATGGGCATATAAAATGAATAATTTTTTATTTATTTTTAAACAAAACGTCTTACGTCATATGGATATAAAAAATGAAAGATTAAAATATATTTTGATCCTCAAACCTTCATATCTTTAATTTTATATGGGTTTTTTTATTAAAGTATTTTATGAAATGATGTTTTTAAAAATATTTTGAAAAAAATCAATAACAGCATTTGTTTTTTTTTCTCTTGGCCCTCAAAGTAAACATAGAGCCCCACGCACACGTCTTTTAGAAATGTCATTTTTTTAAAAAGAAAAATTAATGTTTTTTTTTAATTCCTATTAAATAAGTCATCCAGGTGATTTTTTTTAATCTCCAAAATTTATAAATTTTTGTCTTTACTCTAAATTATTCATAATACTCTTTTCACTCAATCACGTTATTTCATCTATTTTTAATTTTTTTTATAAAAAAAAACCTCATGTGATAATGTTTTTTTTCCCAATGTGCAGTATATATGAATTTGGTTGGTAATTAATAGCATGATATTGATGCAAGTGACCGATATTTGAGTGGAAGGGAAAACGGATGAAATGGTGAAGATAAAGGGTGGGATTATAATCTTGTCATCGATTCACAGATAAATAACAATAGTATCACATAAATCTTATATTAAAATCGATGAAGATGTAATGAGAAACACTGAAATAAAATAGGGGGAAAATTCACCAACCACCAGTTGTAACATTTACCTCGTAAACTTTTAATTTGATCAATTAACCTTTTAAATTTTATAAAATGTTAAAATTAGACCCAAAAAAATTTAATTTGTTAAACTACCACCTTGAATTGTGTAATTACACTCTAAAAATCACCATAGAGACGAGGAGACGAGTAATACATCCCCTAAAATAAATTGGATAGGGAGGGATAAAATCAATGATGAAATTATCGTCTCGGACATCATATACATTTCCCATAGAGATACATTAAAACGATCAGTAAATTAATCATTTAAAGGGGTAATTTGATTGAATTAAATTTTTCTTAGTCCAATTTTAATATTTTTCAAATTTTAAGGGTCAATTGATTAAATTAAAAGTTTAAGGGTATAAGTATTACAACTTCTATAGTTCATGAGTGATTTATGTAATTTTTCCTAAAATATTTATATCAAATTTAGGATTGTAGAGAAGTATTAAAATTTAGAAATCAAAATGGATTTTAAACTTAAAAATAGAATTCTCATGTCAATTGGTATAAGAGTAACATATTTTTTATATTGCTATTCAATAATTTAATTTCTTTTAATGGTGATGGCGGTGGTGGAGGGGTGGTGTGAGGTGTCATTTTGTGGGCAAGGTGAAGTGGAGTTAATTGTAATAAAATAAAATTAAAAAATAATAATAATTACTAGTTAAAGTTGATAGTTACACCTAATATTATTATTTTAGTATAAAAAAATATCCATTATTAAAAAATTAATCATATAGAAAACAAAATAATTAAATTAATTATTTTATTAAAACAATAATAATTAAATTAAAAAGAAAGGGAAGGTAGGTCGGTGGTCGGTGGGCCGATACCGTTGGGGGATTGACTTTTCATCCACGCGATAACTCAGTGGAATGACGTCTTTCTTCTTCCCATCTCTTCTTCTCTTGCCATTATTGAGGGGGTAATTGGTATTTGACTTCTAAATCCTGTCGTGTACTCAGATTTTTGGAGAGAGAAAATTCTAAGAAATATCTTTTTAAAATTCTCAATTTTTATTAAATAATGTGAACAGAATGACGTGGAATGTTTTTACGTACATGTTTTAAACAATTTGTTGAATCAAAATTAGGCCTCATCATATGGATAAAGCCCGTGGGCCGGGTCGGGTCAGTCAACTGTTGACGGGCCAGGCCCGGCCTATAAATCAATGGGCTGGATATGGATCATGCATTTGAGTCAAAGCCCGGCCCACGGGCTTTATCCATAGGGCCCCCATCAGGCCCGGCCTGAGGCCCTGCCCTAAGCCCGTTATAAAATTATTTAATATATATATTTTTTTTTTAAAAATTATAAAATATATATAAATATATGTTATATTTGAGAAAAATGCACATGATTTATGCATATAAGTAGGTGTCAACCTAGTTTGGATGTATTTACATTACAATGATGCAAATTATTTCTTGAAAAAACAATTATGTAAATCTGATTTCTTGGTGAAATCATTATACTTCATTATTATTATTTATCCATTTTAGTTTGTCTCTTTTTAAATTAAATTAAATATATATATAGTCAAATTAAGTTAAAAGAATGAT
Source organism: Gynostemma pentaphyllum (assembly GCA_028015215.1). Lineage (NCBI taxonomy): Eukaryota > Viridiplantae > Streptophyta > Magnoliopsida > Cucurbitales > Cucurbitaceae > Gynostemma > Gynostemma pentaphyllum. Next base: position 54,265,589 of record CM051352.1, read on the forward strand.
AAATAAATTTAATTTAAAAAGTTTAATTCCATATAAAAAAATATATATGATAACAACATAATAAATTAACTTCATTACTTTATAGTTAAATTTAAGTTTAATTAATATATAGGAACAAATATAAATAAATAATTTAATAGTAAAAATTTAAATTAACCTTTTTTCATCATTTTAGAGTTAAGTTTAAGTTAAAAATAATTTTTTAAAAATACAACTAATAATTTAATGGAAATTTAATTAAATGCATAAAAATTTAACGGGCTGGGCCAAGCCCGCAAAAACGGGCCAAGCCCGGCCCGGCCAGCATTTTATCTCATGGGTCCAAGCCCGTGGGCTGGGCTTGGCTTACCCTTTTTAAGTCGACCACCCATTTATAGAAGCCGGCACCAGTTCTGCCGGCTGCCCCATTGATGAGGCTTAATCAAAATTAACAATATTTATTACAATTTTTTTTAAAATCTAATTACATTTTAAAAATTAGTATATATGTAAAAATATTTTTTTTTCAATATTTTTTTTTTAATTTTATGTTTATGTAAATTTAAATAATTATATCATATATAATTATTTTTTACGATTTTCTTTTATCTTTATATATAATTATAGGTTTAAAAAATATTAAATAGAAGTGATAATTAATATTCATCTTGATTTGGTGATAATTTATTTGATACAAACCAAAATTTTATTCTTTAGAAAAAAAATGTTTTTCTTAATATGTTAGAACAGGCTAAATGTCATAAAGATAAATATTTATAGGATATTTAATCATTTTACTTTATTTTTAAAAAAATATATTTTTTAAATGTAAAATGGAAATAAATATATTTATAACTTAAATAGATATATAAATATACAATTTCAATTTTACATTTTTTAATATTTTCAATTTAAATTTTCATCTCATTATCTTTTTTTTATTGAGAGAAAATAATATCATGCAGTTATTTAATCGTATAACATTTTAACTACTGTAGTATAATATATTTAAGTGATAAAAAAATTGTTAGAATTATTTCAAAGAGGTGGATTCTTTTTTCAACGTTTTTACAGCTCAAAAATTAAAATATTTTTTCCTTTAAATTAACAAATTTAAACAAAATACGGTGTTAAAAAAATGGTGTTTATACATCATTTCATTTATAAAAAAAAAAAGATAAACATTGACTATTAAATTTAAAAAGAAAATTAAATTAAATTAATCAAAATTATGTCTATTAAAAATCTATATATAAAAGTTTTAGTTTTCTCGAAATTCATTTGATTTCAAATTGACCCGCAAGTTTAATTTTTTTGGATCCATTCTAACCTCATCCCTAATGTTTGTCAAGTTGAAAGGGTCAATACATGTATTCTTTCTTATTTCAATAATTTGCTATTTTCTTTAAATATAGTGAATATGATATTCTTATTAATATTTTAGTGTTTAATGTCCATGAAAGTTAATAAGAAAACTCATAACTACAATTTTTAAAAAAATATAACTATGAGAACTAAAATAAAACTTATTAAAAGTATGAGGAACTATAAATATTAGGAACTAAAATATTTATTTTAATCTTAAAGGCACTTTCAAAAGGAAAAAGGAAAAAAAACCAAGATTACCTAAAATAACCCTAACTTTTTGTTTTCACTTTTCTCATACATTGAGCAAAGTAGAATCTTTGCATTATTTATGTTCCTCTCATCTAAATTACCAAAAGAAGTCAACATGTTAATGCAACAAACAATTGTAAAACAACAAGAATTGTCAATGATGGAACCAATCCTTATCTGGAATAAAATTTTTACATCCAAGAAAACCAAAAGGCCTTTTTTAATGATTAAATATTATTAACAAAATATTAAAGTATAAAATCAAAATTTAGAATAGTGTTAATTTGTTGCTGTAACCTACTTTTATCTGTGTTTGGGCCCACTCTATGTGACACGTAAGCCATGCTACGTGGCCACCGAAAACCTATTAAAATATTGAATTTTAAAAGTATCCAATGGAGAAAGAATGCCTGATTTCCCCTATTAGATGGGATGTGTGAGTGTACAGAAACCTTATTTTAGTCGATTTTCACATTTAGGTTATGTTTTCTTTAGAGAGTGCTTTTCAAAAAAAAAAAAAAAAAAACTTTTTTAAAGCAAACGATATTCATTGACGAAGAGTGTTCAATAATGAATCAATTTATTGTTTGGTTTATAACTTTAAAAGTATTATTTATTTAATTATATTTTGTATTCTAAATTATTTTATTAAATAATTTTCTAATTTTTTTTTATCATTATTGAATTATTAAAAAATAAACTCTAAAGTGTAATTTAAAAAGCCTAATTTTGAAAATGTTAAGTTTTCTCAAGAACACTTTCATATTAATGTCATAAAAAAAATATTCTTGGTCATTATGAAAGGATTTTGAGTCATTGTTAAAGCACTCCCAAGCATGCTCGAGTGTTTTTGGTAAGGTTTTTAACAATGAAAACTACTTTTAACTAATTAAAAACATATTTAAAAAAAATTAATGATGTTTAACTAGATTAAAAAAAGAGTATTTTTGCAATTTTAAAAGCCACATACTTTTACCCAAATGTTTAGGGGTCTTAAATCCAATACTACAAAAAGTTATCTCCCAAATCCATTTTATGTCGTCTTGATCGCTAAAATTCAAAAAGAATTGCAATAGCTAAATGATGGTGTGCAATATCGGTTAACCATAGACCCCCAGTTACCGGATCTAAACTTTCGTTGAAGTTTCTTTATATTACATTTAAAAAAAAAAATCCTAAAACACTTTCTAAACTTGATGAGATTATTTTTTATAGTATTATATTACTCATATCTTTCATACTATTCATTATGGGTGCTTATTACCAATAAAAAATAAACAGTAAAATACTTCACACATGATTGATCATCGGATAATTGTGTATACTAGTCCTCCACATGATACCGCAAAAGATTTTTAATAAATAAATGATGAAACATAATTTTATACTTAATAAAAAAGATATATTTCTAAAACATACCACTATATTTAGATACGAAGTCATAATCACACAAGGTTCAATATCTGCAAATATTAACATTTTTATTTTATACATAGATATTTAATTCCAAATGTAGAAATGTTGTGAAATTCAAGCATAAATTTTTTCCAACTAACCTAACACATCAATTTTCCATTTCCTAGCAACTTATCATTAATGAAATATGAATAAGGAAGGGGGGAAAAGTCAAAATTGAGGTGAAAAGGTCAAACATTTGGTAAGGAAGATTACATAGCGAATTGAATTGGCTTTTTGACTGATCCACTATGATAGAAGTTTTGTCTGAGAGGAATGGACTTAGGCACTTGAAAGTCGCAGCTGTTGACTTATTACACGCTTATCTTCCAAAAGACAACGACAATCTTAGGCTTAGATAGATACACATTTTTAAGGTCCACAATTTTTATTTTATTTTTATTTTTTTTGCATAGAAGACGTGTGAACAAAATTTGTACACAGTTTTGGAAAGTTGAAACGTTACATGTCAATTGTCAAACGTCAAATTAAGCTCAGGGGCTAAATGAATCTGCATGTGACAAACATTTTCTGAACCTACTACCAAAATAAATTTTAACTTCTTTGTGTAAAAAATATCTTGTTCTAGCTTTTAAGTAAATGAGTTGACTATTTTTATTACATCTTTTAGAAATTAAATGAAAAGAGTTTCCTTGACTACTGACTTACTGAGGGACTATTGAATACAGTGAAAAAAAAGGCTCCATATGCATATGTTCGTGATTTACTCGCCCATCTACGTACGTAAGAATGCCGACATAATGTGGTTTCACTGGCTACAAAGCGGAGTGGAACACAGTCTGATGTTCTCTTTTCTTCCATCCTTCCCTTTTTTGCTCGGTCATGTTCGGACTACTATTCATTTCGACTTCCTTCGCATTCCCATTCGTGATTTTGCATACCTAAATTTCAAGTTAAGCAAAAACATTTGAAGACAAGATGTAGCAGTTCAATTTAAGGCATAACATGAAGGATACTCTAATCGCATGCCCTCCCCAGGAGTTGATGAGTAGAGAATCGTGCCTTGCAGATGGCTCAGTGCTTCACTTGAACAGGCAGTGTCCTATACACATTGCAATAGCACATTTCAACGAACGATTAGAATAAGACATGCATATATCTTCCACTGTCCACATAAAAAATAAACATTATTAAAAAAAGCCTCCCATCCTATGACACCATGTAAACAATAGACAGAAAAGAACTTCCAAACACTATCACCATTTTCCATTCCAGAACCATTCTAGCAAATGAAATACGGAAAAACATCTAAAGGCTACACGAATAGTCAGGATATAAAATCCATAAACATCATACAAAGCCGGAGTTTATTGTCTAGAAGCAAGTTTAGGAAGTGGGCATATTTATGCTTACTGGTTATGCGATGATGTATGCAAATGTTAGAGCATGGCTCTAAAACTAATAATTTCAAGTGGTGTTCTTGGCATTAGGATCAATTTTTTATTTCATAGACATTCGCCCACAAGGGCATAGGATTTTATGTTGTAAAAAGTTGCCATTTTAGTTTTCCACATTGTATGTCTTGGTAATGGAGAAGAATATGAAACAAATATTTCTTCAATTTTCATGATGGTTCATGCCCGGGAGAGAAGGTCAGTGGAAATATAAAAAAAAAAGTCTAGCTAACTAGAGCAAGTAATCACTCACAAATGCTTTGTAGGAAAAAAGAACAATGAACTGTAACAAATAATTTCGAGAAGAGAGGACAAGTGCTTACTTGAAAATCAACAAAAGCAACTGGAGCCCCGTATGTGCTCTGCATCTTCAGTTTCAAAAACCCAGGGCATCTGGAGGGAATTATCAAGCCGAAAGATAATGCAAATTTCTAGATGTTCAGAACTCAACCCAAATAATGTGGGGCTAAAATAAACACACCAACCTAGAAAAAATTTGAATCAGCTCTTGCTCCGTGCAACTTGGCCCTAGATTGGCCACAAAAATTGTTGGACATGGGGGATTTTGTGGAGTCTGTGGCAGTGAAGAAATGAATGCTAAGATTAACAGGACAGTTTGAATACATTTTGTGTTAAGAAAGATCATCAAGACCACGTTCATGTGTTCAACAAATACACTAAATATGACATTATGTTCAATATAGAAATGGATCATGGCAGAATATGAATGCAATTCCATATGTTCAACGATCCGGTGTTCAAGGAAAGCTAAGATTATCCAATTCTAATGCATCTCCAAAGCAGTCCTATTCCCAGACCTTGTCCCCTCTTCCCTCCACCAAAAGAAACAACAAAAACAAAAGAAATATGACCAGTGTTATCTTTAGAATTTCCAAGGAAATAAATTGTCCTTTGTTCTTGTTCACAACAGGTTTATCCTGCTTTTCTGATAATTTTTTCAGATGTTGTCACCTCAAATCACCATGCAACTGAAATTTCATTTCATACTCTTTATAAAATATTCACATGTACCAGAAAAGAGCCTCCGACATAACTCCTTCCTAAGAATAAAGAGTTCACGCAATGTTGAATAAATTACACCTTTTCTGGAAATGAAAATATGCATACCTAATATCAAGTGAATATAAAAAGAATATTTTTTAAATAGGACACTAAAGCTGTTTAGAAAATGCAGCAAATTGTAATCCCAATTCACAATATAATTATGGAAAATTGATTGCTACTTTGATCAAGATCCATGATTAAGTTGTTGATCAGAAATGCTTTTGGGCAATAAAAACACAGAGAGAACGAGTAGTTTATAGCACTGAAAAGAACCCAGGATAGTAATAAATTAAAAAGTAACCTTACCACATTTGCAGCGACCGTATCATTTATAGTTTTGTTATCGAAACTTCCATGACTGAAGGTTGGTAAGTACACATTAGTTAGAATTTAGAAGAAACAATGAAGAAAATAAATACAACTTAAAATCTGACATCAGGAGTCAGGGCATATATAGCTTTACTTAAGCCCTTGGACCTTCTGCTAGGCATTATTGTTTCCCAATAATATACATGGTTCTCATAAGCTTATAAGTAACCATTTCAATAATAAAAATGTGCTCAAGTAGTGCAGATGACCTTTGTGCAGATGGATAACCAATCGTGTTGTAAGCAGAATTACCCATTCCAGGCATGTGAGTGCTGCCAAGACCTGCTAGTGCCCAAGCGTGCAAAACATGTGCAAAGTGAGCTTTAAGAATAAGGTGTCCTCTGCGTGACTAAGTAATTACTGTTTACTCTAAGAGGTTATACAAGCACACCAAATCAATCAGTGTCAAATAAATTATAGTATAGGGTAGATTTATATGCAAAAAAGATTACACAAAAAAGGACAAAATATAAAAAGTGTGTATAAGATATAAATAACAGGCATAAAGTATGCCAAACGATCCTCTTACCAGAGTCGGGAGTATTCCTTGTAAAACTAGAAACTTTAGCTTTCTTATCTGATCCATATCTTTCATCCTCTGATTGTGTGATGAATGCATACACAAGACAGAAATTTTAAACTAGTTATAACACTAAAAGTAAAGACGGTAAAAACATAAATTAATAATACAAGCAAACAAAATATGGACCTGTTCTTGTGCGCTTAGATCTTGAATTAGATTTAGCTAAATCAACGTATAGTACTGACTGCTTCTCAAGATCAAACACCATCCCCTGCAACAAAGTGCTCTCAATTGTTTTTACTTGACATAATTTCAAGAGTCAAAAAATCAATACTGGGCCTATCTAAACCTTAATAGTACACAATTAGAAGCAGATTTTGTAATGGAAGAAGCGAATGAGGAAGCTATCAGAAGCATATTTTTTTATACTATGCCATGCGTTTCTCATTATCTTATCCCTAAAAATGCCCACCCAAAAATCTATCACTTATAACAATTATCAATGCCTGCTTAAAAAAAACTAACCATTTAAAAGCAAATATTTAGGAGGAAAACAAAATAAAAAGGAATAAATAAACACAGTCCTCAAAGCACCGGGAATGGGATAAGATTGCAGAGATAATTGGCATGACAGGTTAAATAGCGGGTCAATTTGAGAACCTTTTTAACTGGAACAAGAACATATTTGAAACCAGAGTTTTGAATTCTAAATAAGTACTAGAAAACTTCCAGGTAGAATCCAATACCAGGTATGATCAGGCAAATATTTTGTTCAATGGAAATAAAGTCGATTAATCCACGTCTGAAATATGATAGATGGATGGATGCACATGGTCAAACCAAAAGAAAATATGTCAACCTACACTACAATTCAGCCTTCTTGGACCCTTATGAGGATTTTTGAGGTAAAGGTTGAAGAATACTGTGTTTGCTAAGAATAGAGCAAAGATATTACTCTTTTTTAGGCAAAGGAAAGTAACTCTCTAGATTTTGTTTCTTCAGATGGAACATTTTCTTGCAATCATAAATTCTTCCTTAGACGTCCTCTTGTCCTCTTTTATCCTATACTCCTTTACTTATGAATACCCCATCCAAAAGAGATAAGAATGAAAGAAGTTCCCCCAAATCCATATCCTGAATGTTCGAACGGAAATGAAAATCAAGGGATGGAATGGATCCCTTTGTCCCCGAGAAGGACGCAATGGGGGTTTTTGTTTGCAATAGATAAGGAGTAAATTGATGGGAACTTTACCTGAAGGGGATTATCATCCCGTCAATAATCATCCCAAAATTGGAAAAAAAAAATTCTATTACTTCTCATTTCACACATCTAAGACACAGAGGACAACAGTTAGAAACGGTGTACTCCAACCAGTGCAGTGTCGCAGCCAACCATCTTTGTGTCCCACTCATTAGGTGAATACCGTATCTACTAACAATGACCTGGTGCTAAAGACTTTGTGGTTCAAGGTAATAGGTATCATAGCCATGTAGATAATAGGGTCACATTCTCCATGTCAAGGTTTTTGATTCCTAACCCTCCCTCCTCTTTCATTCTTGAGACATCTTTCCACTAAACCGGATGTGATCTGCCCCCTTCATCTCCACCATTCCACGTAAAATTCCTCACAAACTGAATAAGAGAAAAATTTAATCTACTGCCTTTCAAAAAGTACCATTTCTTCCAAGGAGCCAACCTCTTCAGTATCTTTTCAATTACTAGGATCCAGAAAGATGTTGACCTTGGATTACGCCCCAGTGCATTCCAAGGTATGTGAAAGGTAGAAGAGTTACTTCGCATCCTGTCAGTTTAGCCCATCATTGCGATTTACCATTCTCACAATTCATCCTTTTCCTAGTTAAGGGGGTCTTCATCGCCCTGTAGTCATCTGGTGCTTCATTGGCAATTATAACCTCATCCAATATTTGCTATCCTTCCACAAACGCCCCTTGATTAGGAGAAATCATACCTAGCAGAGTGTTTTAAATGGTGCACCTATGCGCCAAGCCTCATCCGAGGCGATGCAATTTAATAAAGCATGTGCTTTTCCTTTTAGGCACGCGCCTTAACCCTATTTGGGGCTTTTCACAATTTCTTCTTTTGTTTTCTTCGTTTTTCTGTTCTATTTCAGGGGGAAATGGAAATGAAGTATCTCGGCATGCCTTTTTTAAAACAATATACAAGAAAAAACTTAATTTCTTTATTTTTCATAATCTTATTCTTTAATATACAACAATTTTCATATAAACTTTATTTCTTTACAGGAAACAAAAGTGCAAAACATGGGTGATGAGAAATCAAACCAAGCCAAATAATTACAAAAAAAATTTCCAATTTTCATTTACTAAAATATTTATTTTTTATTTTCTTCACAAAAAAAAAACCATGGCCTTATTTTATACATCACGTTTAAGCCCCAGGGGACTTAATTGCCTCCGTGTGTTTATCACTGTTTAAAACACTGACCTAACAATATTTTCTCGAGTCTCAGCTAATCACGTGACTAAGTTGATTGGCCAAAAATCATTGATTCTATCGGCTCTCTCTTTCTTTAGGATAAGACACACAGGCTTCATTTACGATAGAAAGTCATCGGGAAGCAATCAGGTCCCAAGGTTTTGCTTCCAAGTTCCCTCACAACTGAAGACTGCTCTTCTAATCTCTTCCAACCACAATAGCTTGTCTCGGTTCTCTTTCTCCCGATCATTAATAAGGTTCCAATCTAACTACCAATTGGGACCAAGGCCTTCATATCATAAGCATAAAGAAAGGTATACAACTCTACAGTATCCAATTGAATATCATCCTTCACAGAACAAAATCCTCTCATCCTCCCTTACCAAAGAAGTTATTTGATATGATCCTACCATTCCATATGTAATAAATTCGTATTGCAATCCTCTTCTTTGATTCATTTAATCTATGATTTCTATCAGTCTAGGAAGTTTCCTCTTTCCTTGTTGCAAATAACATTGGTTAAAATCTTTATTTTTAGGACCTTGATTGACTCTATTCAGCACACACTTAAATTCTCTCTCTCCAACCTTATTATCTCCAAACAAAATACTTAAAATTACGCTCTTTTAACTGTGGTCTATTAAGTATTAGTTCTCATAACGTACTGCAATCATGATTATGTAGTGATTCTATTTGGCTTACTATTTGACTTTTAGATAGAGTCAAGAGTGGTGCGGGTATAAAAATTGAAACTTAACTACCCTTCTATAATTCAAGCCAAAGGATATTATTTTTGCAACCAAACTTTTCTTATCCGAAAAGGGGGAAAGCAATGCACAATTAGAGAAAGAATACTCACATTAACTGCATGCATTGCAGCAATAGCAGTCTGCTGGTCAGCGAATACAGCAAATGCAAATGGCTGTCACCATCCCAATTAAAAATCATAACAAACTTCATTAGTAAAACCCTAAAAACATCCATGAAAAGAAAAACTCTTAATCACCTACCTGAGTGGTCTGAGTAGGGCTACGAAGATGGGAGGATTCATAACCAGGAAATTCACGGAAAAGATTGTAAATTTCACGAGGCTTAACATCTTCAGGAAGTCCAGCAATGAAAAGGGTTCGAACATCGTTAAAGGAAGTTGAGAGAGGTAAAAAAGGTAAGGGATAGGTAGTAAAGGAAGGGGGCTGTTGAGGAAGGAAATGTGCTGATGAAGAAGAAGAAGGATGAGGCGGAGGAGGAGGGAATTGGTAATAGGAATGATGAGGCGGCGGTGGAAGAGGAATTGGTTGTGGCGGTGGAAGAGGAGGATAGTAACTCGCCATATCCTCCATGGGAGAGCTATTCAATTCTGATGATGATGATGATAAGAAAAGGTATAATTTTGGGTCGGATTCTTGTTCTGTTTCAATTGTGATGGAATGGAAAGGAACTTCTCTCCATCGATGGGCTGAGATTAGACGTTTTACTTCTAAGGCCCAATGTCTCATTCTCCCCCAATGACATAATTTAACATATGATTTGTAAATCTAGTAAAATTTGGGGGAAATGTAATTAATAACTATGTTGTTTTGGTCAAATGTAAACACGGGTCTATTCTTATAGTTTGAAAATCATGCAATTACGACCCATCTCACTAACACTATTAATTTTCTTTTAGTCATGATGTATTCATTTAAATTTTGATTTTGATAATTCAATATGTTTTGGAATTTCTGTCTCAAGTTCTACGTTATGGTTACTTCCAATCTTCAATATCATTAGTAATTAAAAGCATTTATAACTTCAATCATAATTAATATTTTGGTGATTATAATTCTTTTATTTACTAGTGCTTTTGAAGGGCGAGTTATTCATGTTCAAGCAAGTTTCAACAATACATTCATTATGAAGCATGGGTAGGGGGGGGGGGGGGGTGGGGTTCCTCGTGGCATAGGGGGGGGGCGGTAAGTACTTGGTGGTAGTGGCGCCGATGGTGCGTCGTGAGGCTGAAATGGAGTCTGAACTAGCCGCTTGTGAAATATGGAAGGAGATCAAATTGAATTTGCAAACTCGCGCTTCGTAAAGTGCCAGTGAGGATTTGAAATCACCGCAATACCTGGTATGGCCTAATTTACAAAGAACATGTAGTCTTAGTAAGAGGGGAAGGGTTAAGGTTTACCGGGTGAGATACACATGTTCGAGAATCCATCTGGGAGTGAAATATAACATGAAACCGTAAGCTTTCAGGCGGGGGGATCGAATAAAATTTTTATTCGAGGGTTTTTTTTTTTTTTATAAGAGATCATTTTTTTTTTTTTAAAAGGAATAATAGGGCTCGGACAAAGTTTTATTTTGGAAAAACACCATCATTATGGAAACGTACACGCAGTAGAAAAATTACGCCAGTCCATTGAATTACGTAGAGCTTGAAACAAAGAATTCCATAACATCTTAAATCATCAAAATTGAAGTTCAAACAAAAAAGTTATAACTAAAAGAAAGTTAACAACAATAGTTGGACTAGTCATATTGCATAATTTTGGAACTACAAGGTATCAATTATCATTTTTTTAATTATAGGAGAGGTGTTTGCATTTGACCAAAACCACAAGAGTGTTATTATCATTTTGCCCTAAAAGTTATAAACGTAAAAGATGTTGAGTGTGAGTATGAGTGTGTCAATTAATTATTAATATTCATAAAAAAAATTATTAATATGATTAATATATATATGATTAATTGGCATCGTGTTGATTGTTATTGGTTATACTTAATTAGTCATTAATTATTTTTAGTTACTAAAATAAAAAAAAAATCATAATATAAACTGATTATCATATATCACGGTCGTAAGATTAAAGATATTATATTTGTTAATAACTTTGAAAAAATATATTCTACTTGCAAGTTGCAAATAGGTTTTAAAAATATCATATTGATAAATATTAAAGAAATTTCAAGAAAACTAACTCTAGAATGTTGAAATTAATCACACATTTGAATTTTTAACCAATCTTTACCCTTCATTATCTTTGTACTTTGGGAAAGAAAAAAAGTAAATTATAAAAAAAAATACGTTTGCATGTTGTTTTGCTTTGAAAAAGATGAAAATCACAATGGATGGCATATAAAAAGCTTTTGAATGGTAAAGGGAGAAAGGAGAAAGAGGCGCAAGAAAATCACATGCAATGTCGAGTTAAAAAAGTATAGTTAACTAGTGGGTGGCCATAATAATATGGTATTGATACAATCATATCATATCTTTTTGTAATCGATGCATGGGATCCAATAGGGCACTGGTTTTTGAAAATATGTCACCTATGGGTTGGGTTCTTTTGGAGCTGTCAATTACAAAATCCAACATAAATTCGCAATAATAATGTAAAAGATTAAAGTGTAATTTTCCTTTTTAAAAAAAGAAAGAAAGAAAGAATAAAGTGTAATTATATATCCCTACAATGATTAATTACAATAACTTACAATTAATGTTGATAAAGCTAGGTTTGTTTAATTATTTTAATTTTTGATTGGTTGATGGGGATTGAATATATAGTAATTCAAGTGTAATTAATATAACCCTACAATGATTAATTATAATAGTTTATAATTAATGTTGATACATCATGGTCATTTCTTTTAATTTTCGATTGATTGAAGATAATTGAAAATATAATAATTTATGTTAAATAATTGAACCAACGTCTCATGAAATGGTTATTTTTAACTAGAGATATTTGTTTTATACAAATAAGTGGTAATAGAGTTATTAGATAACTTTATCGATTGTCGAGTTAATGATAAAATCAATATAATGTGTGAAGGAGATTTGCACATTATAAGAAAATTTTATTTCAATGACGATATTTTTTTTTGTCATTGTATGAAACCAGATTAGTGATGAAAAATATTTTCAGCGATGTCCCTGTTGATCCATAATTGTCTTGTCAATAACATTATTTATGTTAGTGAGTGATGAATTATAGTTTTAACTTAAGAAGCAGTCTATTTTCATCATTAAAAGTATTATTTCTTGTTAGTCGAGTTAACTCATATATTGCATTGATTTATTTCTAATTTGATCCTTTAATTTTAATTTTACATCTATTTTTAATTGGATTCCTTAATTTTTAAAAGCTTTATTTAATCCACCACATTTTAATTATTTTTAAATATTATCATTACTAATAAAATATGAGCTCAAATTTAATGCAAAAATGATATTTTATTTTATTAAAGATATGAATTTTCATGTTTTAGTCTTATAGTAGATACTAATCAACAATTAAAGAATCATGTCATAAATTGTTAAATATTAACGTATAAATCGTGGAAAACACTTTAGGATGCAAAACTATAAGCTTTATTTTTTATTTAAATATTAATAGTTGTATCCTCTATAAGTACATAAACTAACTTTTTTAAGGGGGGAAAAGAGAAGGAAAAAAAATTACTTTCTTTTATTTTATTTAAATTTTATTTTCCAAAAATTGTTGATTTAATCTTAAAGAAACTGTAATATATATTTTCGCTTTGGAACCATCATAAGAAAAAAACAATGTACCAAAAAGAACTTAGAGAAGTTACAACACAACTTTTCTACTGAGTGTTTCGTTCATGGAGTGTTTAGATAAGAAGTTTGGACCACACAAACCTAACCCGCGTTTGTCTCTTGATTTTACAACTTTAGATAGTGGGTTATCTAGACTTGTCATTTTTTAATAAACTCACTCATTTTCATAGTTTCAATATATTTTATATTAACTTAAATTTAACAAACTCACTATTCTGCACAATCTCAAACACGGTTTTACAACCTTAAATTTAATAAATTCATATTTAAAAAACTCCCAAGCCAAACCGCTCTAGGGCTAAAGCAGCTTTGGTATTGAATTCCCAATACCATATATACATATATATAATTTACATATGCATTGAAATATGGGTTTGGTTGCAAATACCCAGAGTTCCCACTTTTAAAGCTCTAAAAAGTGATGGAGAAACTGGCTGGTAAAGAGCACATGCAATTTGGCAATCAAGAGAAAGCTTTTAGTCTCAAGGGTTTTGGAAAAGAACAATGAGAGATAAAAGAAGAAAAAAGAAAAAGGGTTAGATTATCAAGTCAAGTACTTGGATGGTCAATTCTTTTGGGACCAATTGAAAAGCATTTTTTAATGGCTAAGTTAAAAGAAAAGAATTGCTTCAAAGAGAGGACCACAACTATTATTGAACTAAGAGAATGAGTCATGTTCTTCCCACTTGTTTGAAATTGAATTGTCTTCTCATTGATAATTTAGGAGTTCTTTATAATTGTAAATTCACCATATTTTGCACTTTGAAATTTCAATATATCTTCGTTGAGAATCCCACATTAAAAAATAATGGAAACTCATAATATTTATAAGATAAGTCACTTCTCTCATTGTCAATTGGTTTTGAGATGAAACCTCATTGATTATCAAGAATCTCTAAGACCTTTTGTTTTATAATATAAATTATAAATTCCCTATATTGTTTTTGAAGATTAAAGACCTGTCTCCAAAATCAACATAGATCATTTGAAGCTTTTCTCAATTATATCGTCTCTATCAGCACCCCTCTCATTCCAATGTGGTGTCAGTTCATTCATGTGTCCCTCTATCTAGAAGTTTTATCAGGAATTACTTTTTTGTACATACTTATTGATAGCACCAACGGTCACTCCCCACGCTCTTCAACCCGAGTGTCACAATAATTATGTAATTACAAAATTATTTATGATACGGTTAAAATCTCACACCCCAGGTTGAAGTGATGAGAGATCTAAAGAGTAAATATATAGTATCTTAGTTGGTATACGACCTTTTAAATATAGAGTTCTGATTAAAAGTAAATTCATAATATTTTAACTAAGAAAAGGTACATTATTGTAGATTATGAAGGTTTTGTAGTTTTAGAAAGTGTGATATAAAATACTGTGACTGAGACTTACACATATCATTCTTGAGCTAGGGTTTATTGGGGTAGGTAAAGAGTGAAAATAACATCTCATCCAACCACTCCATTAACAATAAGATTAAGAATTACTATTCTATAAGAAAGATAAGTTACAAACTAATTTGCAAAACAAATGATCTACTTTTTATTTCAAACAATTTTTCGAAACGATTTTTAATGGTTTAGTGTATTTGAATTTATTTATATATTTTAAGAAGTATCTATTAAAATAAACTAAAAAAGACAGTATATTTTGAAAATAGTTATTTTAAACATATTTTCACCGATTCTCCTTTTTATAAAATAAAATTTATTTTTAAAAACACTCCCAAACAGGCAAGACTCTCCTATCTCATTTTTTTTAAAATAATAATAATTAAAATACCACACTTTGATATAGCCACTAAAAGGATCCATATGAGAAGAAAAATTAACATTCATATCACATTTAATTAATACTTGACAGCTTTGGATCTTATATTTGAATTTCAATAAAGTGAAATAAAACTTCATAAGTGTGTGTATATATATATATATATATATAAAATTAGAAAGTAACAAAAAAAACCATGTGAGTAAAGACCTAAAACGAATCCCATGAAAAAGATAAGAGGACATGGGAAAAAAAGCACAGAAAGCAACAGAAAAAGAACATAACATATTATAAAGAGAGAGCCTCAGTAATAGTATAAGCAAAAGAAAAATGCTAGATGTATGTTTTCCATACTGTTTTAAGGTGAATGAATAACTTTTGTTTAACATTAATTTATGGGAAGACACATATTTGTTCGTTTATCAAGTTTGACACGTAATAAAAAAACAAGCTCTTTTCCATTTATATTTACTCAATTCATGTCCTTTTTACTTTTTTACCTATCACATCATTGACGAGGGGAGATTCGAACCTTCAACTTCAGAGGAAGAATTAAATGCCTAATTACTTGAGTTATATTCAGATTGATAATTTATGTCTTTCTTTCGTGTTTTTATAAAAAGAGTCTGTAATCATCAATCTCAAGACGTCACCTAAATAATCGTAGTCAAAGGTTCAAACGGGTTAAGAAGAAAAAGTTTGAGGATGACGTACATCATTGTTGGTTTAACATCTTCTTGAACTTATCCAATTTGCATTGCAATTCCTTGTTTTTTTTTTAATACCTTTTTATATTTTTTTTAAATGAACAAATTAAATTCATTATCATGTATAGTCTATCGAAAACACATATGAGATATACGTCTCTTTAATATAAATATGATTTTTATCACGTGAATAAAAAATTTGTATAATGAAAAAAAAATAGTACGTAGATGAGATTGATTAGTAAATAATTGGGGAATAGGGAAAATTTGTTAAATATATATTAAGAAATGGATAAAAATAATTTGAGATGTAAATTTGAGAGAGATTAAATTACAAGATATCTTGGGGAATGTTGACAATGTATGGCTTTTTCCAAGCAAATATTTGGCTCCAAAGTCCTTCCTAACCTCTCATTCTCATGGACTTTTCACTTTCGGCCTCAAAGAGCCAAAAAAAGGACACCCAAAAATATTAATTAAAATAAATATAGAAAACAAAATAAATATATTATTTTGCTATTTCCACTGGTTTCAATATTCGTTTTTCTTTTTGTTTTTACAACATCCCTCACTTGTTTAACATCTTTTGGAATTTTTTTTTTGTTTTTTTAATTTTAGTTTTATCATATTCCAGTGAGCAAAATTTGATTTTACATCTTAAAAAAAATGATTGAATGTGACTGTGAAAGAAAATACATTTCATAAAGTTAGAAAAAAATAAACGTGTTGAGGGCGAACAAAATCCCACATCGGTTAAAGAAGGGGATGATCATGAGAATATAAGGGGAAGAACATATCTCCATTGGTATGAGGCCTTTTGGGTGAAACCAATAGCAAATCCATGCGGGTTTTGGCCCAAAGTGGACAATATCATATCAATGTGGAGTTTTGGAGGTCGGATGTCCCCTTACAAGTGGTATCAGAGTCATGCCCCGATCCTAACGATGTGGATAGAATCCTCAGGTGCCGAACAAAGTGAGAGCCTCGGAGACCCGATCCGTGGTGGGCTCTATCGAACAGGCAGTGTGCTCCGGAAAAAGGAGGTTGACCTGGATAGAGTAGACGAATGGAGGGAAGGCACACTGAATATTTGTTCAAGGGGAGGATTGTTGAGGGCGAACAAAATCCCACATCGGTTAGAGAAAGGGATGATCATGGGACTATAAGGGAAAGAACACATCTCCATTGGTATGAGGTCTTTTGGATGAAACCAAAAGCAAATCCATGCAGGCTTTGGCCAAAAGTGGACAATATCATTTCAATGTGAAGGCCCGGTATCCCCTAACAAAACGTTTAACGAATGCATCTTACATTTGATTGGTCTATATGAAATATATTTTTAGAAAGAGATAACTAAGATTATAAGGTTTGAATAGTTATATTAATTTGCTAAAAAATGTTATATTTTTTTTTATTGAGTTGTTCTTAGAGAAACCTATTTGAACAAATATCTAGTCAACGTTAAATATTTATTGTGAATTGTTTATTTCATCTATTTATTTGATTTTTTTTTCTGTATAATTTTTTTTTAAAAAAGACCTACTATTTTCTGAAGTAGAAGAATTTATATTATACCTTAAAAAGATATAAAAAATAAATTATATATTAATCTTAAATGCAACAACTTACACTGTTACACATCCACTCGTTAAGATGTCTAATAACCCAACCAAGTGAGCCTCACATCGCCTCACCAAATTCATAGACAAATGATTTAGCAAAAGCCATAAAGTTTAATTAGGATTATTAGCTTTAATGATGTGATATTAAGATAATCTTATATAATTAATTAGTTTTTTTATCTATTTATTATTATTATTTAAAAAAAAAATTGGAATTTGGTCCTGCGGACCATGATGCCGCCAAGCACTATGATTACAATTCATGAGAATGAAGTCATTTTGTTCCACACCCACAATTTTATTTTTTAACATTTCTGTGGTGAGGAGTCTTTGTTTTCAATTGAGATAGAAATTTTGAGTCTAGAAATTCTCTATATTTCATAGAAAAACTCACGTTCCCTTCCATTTACATTTGTCTACTAGCTCGTGGAATAGTATTTAAAAAAACATAAAAAAGAAAATATATAATTTTCTAAAGTAATACATTTATACATCTTATTCCACGTCTAACCTCATCATTGACCTCAACCTAAAACCCGCGGCAGAGACCATGATTTCTTCTTTGTTTCATCACTGTATTCTTTATTAACATTTTAGATGTATTATTCGTCTCTAAAATATTTTTTAAGGTCTCTTTTAATTAGTTGGGGTGTTTGTTTCAAGTGTTTGAGGATGAGATCTAAACCTCATAGGGACCCCTTAACCCCCCTCTAATGGGTTTGGAACTCCTTCAAAATACATGGGGTTTGGATCAACCCCATGAAATACATGAGAGAAAAATGAAGCAAAGAGAGGAGAGAATGGGAAAATTTATTTTATAATACAATTTTATTATTCTCATCCTCATGTAAAACTATATAAAGTGATTTCATTCCTATACATCACATCCCTAAACATCTCAATCTCATACAAACCTAAAACGAACGCCCCCGCCCCCCTTAAAGTGTAATTTGTTGTTGCCCCGCTGCGGGCTTAGTCTTAAGAGGGGGGATTTGAAAAATTGAACTGAGAAGTATTAGTTTTACATTTCTTCAATTTGTTTTGTTAATTGGTTGATGGTAATAAAGTACAAATAATTGGACTTTTTTTTATCTATTACGTCATAAAATTTATCTTTTCAATATTTAATTAATTAAGTGTATCAGGAATAAATATGATCATTAAAATTATAATTAATAAATAATAAATATACAATTTTTTCTTTTAAATATTACATCATTCAAATTATAGATAGAAATATATATATATATATATATATATGACAATTACAAATATAAAATAGTTTAAAAAATATTTATAAATATAACAATTTTTTATGTGAACTAGTTAGTGATTAACAGTGATGGACGTTAATTGTCTAAAGTAATTCACGTTGATCATTCTTAATCACTGATTCTTATAAACAAATACATTATATTTATAAATACTTTTTAGATTTGCCATTAAAATTTCTAAATATATATGACCTGTATACTCTATGGTTCTTTTCTCTCTTTTATGATTTATCCTTTTCTTTTGTTGCTAACGTTCGTTAATACCAAACTATACATAAAATAAACAATGCTTAACGTTTTAATTTGCTTGCCTTGCATAATAATGCATTGTGATCCAACCAACATTAGGAGAGCGAAGATTATGGCTAAAGAAAGGTTACTTAATAACTTGATTGCATATTAATGTGGTTATTGGTATGGTGGTAACATTACAAATTATTTAGAAATTTGGTACTTTTTTCCTTTAAAGTTTGATTATACCAAAGAGGTGTGTTCAATATATGTATTGATGATTCAATAACACGTTAATGTTGAAGATTGTGATTTTCCCCAAATTATCTTTGTAAAAAAAAAAAAAGGTAAAATACCATTTTGGTCCATGAACTTTCACTCAAGTTTCATTTTTTTATCCTGGACTTTTACTATTCGTTCCGTTTTAAACCCTCCATCTGTGTTTTTTCCTTTAGAACACAACTAGAGGGTTTACGTGGCATATAATTGATTATGTGACATTATATAAATATACAATGAGGTTAAATGACGTGGAAAAAAATATACAGTGAGGTTTAAAACTGAAATTAAGGAGAAAAATATGAGATTAATCTCACTATATATTCACTTTTTTATGGTATTTAATCTCACGATATATTTATATAATGTCACATCATCAACTATATGCCTTATAAGCCCTCAATTAGTGTTCTAGATGGAAAAACAAAGATTGAATGACCAAAACTGAACGAATCGAAAAGTTCTAGGACGAAAAATGTAATTTTTGAAAGTTTAGGGACAAAAAGAAAATGAGTGAAACTTCAGAGACTAAAATAGTATTTTACCAAAAAAAAATTCATTTGTTTTATTCAAGTAGTTAAAAAATTAATCGATTTCCAAAGAAAACGAAATCATAGTTCTAAAAGTGCAAAAAATTCAATTCAACATTTTACCTTTTCTAATTTACTCACATTTTTTTATATAAGAAAATGACCTATTGGATATAGACATAGAATTGGGTCGCAAACATTTATATTTTGTGTATTTAATTTTTTTTTTATTAGTTTGCTTTTCTTTAGAAATCATCTAAGATAACATATTTCCGTATATTAATTATTGAAATATTAAAACTTTTTAAAAATGATCTAATCAGAGTTTAATAATTTTACCGAACTATTATTTATTATTATTTTTACCCTTTATTAATTCAACAAATCTAGTGAACTACTATTTTTATCCAAATAGTAGGTTAAATAATTTTATTAAATTATTGTTTGTTAATTTTCTACTCTTTATTATTTCAATAAAAATATTGAAGTACTATTTTAATAATTTTTAAAAAGTTATGATATTTCGATAATCAATATTCAAAATTTACTATTTGAGTAATTGCCTTATTTTCTTCTTCTTTCTAATTTATATATTACTTCAAAAAGAAAAAAAGGGCATAAACTTGAATGCAAGGAAAATAGGAATAGGATGGATAAACCGACACGGAGATACTTTTACGGTGGTATACAATACAAGTAGATTTCATCATTCAATACGAAATTGGGAAACATTTATTTTGGTGCTTCATTATTAAAAAAAAAAAAAAAAAAGTAATTTCGTATCTAGGAAGGAAAAAAGGAAAGAAAAAAAGTCCACCTCCACACCACACTACACACTACTACCAGCTCGAGAAATGGGTGGTGACTGAAAGAGACGAGTCTGTCTGAGTCAGTAAGGAAGTGAGTGAAAATCAAGTAAAAACGACATTTTTAGTTGTTCTTGTTTTTCTTGTCCTCTTCCTTTAATCTCCATTTCCATTTCCTTCTTCACCTTCTCTCTCTCTCTCTCTCTTCTCTTTCAAAACCATTCCTTTGTCCCGCCTTTACCATTTTCCAATTTCCCCATCTTCTCTCATTTCTTCCTTAGATAACTCCATTTTTTACTTCCCAAATTAACAACTTCAAGTTTTTTTTTTCAGAATCTAAAAGGTTCCCATTTAGCTATTCTATCCATGGAAGGGTCAGAGAATTGCTCTGTTAAAGTTGCAGTGCATATTCGTCCTCTTATAAACGATGAACGTCTTCAAGGTTGTAATGAGTGTATTACTGTTACACCCAGAAAGCCTCAGGTTTTTCTTTTTCTTCTATCTTAATTTTTTATGCTTTTTTTTTTTGGAAATTGAAACTGGGATTTCCATTTTTGGGTGTTCAAAAGATTTGATTGTTTCTTTTTTATATTGAGTTATATGGCTTATGTTAATTTTGTTTCCAAGTCGGTTTTTCTTGTTTTTCTGTTTACGAAACTGGTTTATTCAATTGGTTCCTTTTTATTGTTGCATTCTTATCTTTTCCACACCAAATCTTTTGTTTATGTATGTATAATTTTATATTGCAGTTTGAAGTTAACTTCGTCATTCTGATTATGATTGTAATTGTGATTCTTGCTTCTTTCTCTCGTTTAAAGTGATTTTATGTGTTGCTAAGATAATTGAAATAGTAAAGTTAAAACTATCTTCTTCCTAAATATTTGAGATTGAAAAGGCGGTCTTTATTGTGTTTTTTACTGAATTAACTCTGAAGCCATTCATAGTGACTCAAATTCATAAGAGATAACATTGTAGGATTTACAATGTTAGGGTTTAAGCATATGATATAGTTGATCTTACAAAACAAATGTTACTCTTTTTGAAAGGCCTTCTGGTGTTTTCTGTGATGATATTTTTTTTGTCCTTAAATGTCCGTAACGGTTTTTAGCAATATGGATACATTTAGAGTTCAGGGTAACATTCTGATGCTAATGTGTTGGCCATATTTGCTTTCTCGCTGAGGATTAATTTACTTTGTGACTGTGACGTAGGTACAACTTGGTGCACATTCCTTTACATTTGATCATGTCTATGGCAGTGGGGGATCTCCTTCATTGGCCATGTTTGGCGAATGCATTGCTCCCCTTGTCGACAGTTTATTCCAAGGATATAATGCTACTGTACTTGCTTATGGTCAGGTAATTTTATCAATCAATAAAAAAAATATGCTTCAAATTATAAAAGATTTTTGTGCAGTCAACTTTCCCTTTGTGTTGATGGTTATATGAACTGCAGACAGGATCTGGAAAAACGTATACAATGGGAACTGGCTTAAAAGAGAGCAGCCAGATCGGATTGATTCCTCAAGTTATGAATGCATTGTTCAACCGGATTGAGAAATTGAAGCCTCAAACAGAATTTCAGTTGCATGTTTCCTTCATTGAGGTAGGTGTCTATTTAATCAACCTGAAACTTAAAACCTAACTACGCCCTTGCACGCATGTTTTGGAACTACCTAGTTTGTTTGCTGATGCAAATAAATATTGTTCATAAACTGCACATTGAATGAAAATCCTTCAAACAGTGTAGTTTTTTTCAGTTATCTTCGTAAATTTGTTTTATCTGATCCAAAAACTGTTTGTGGCAAGAATCAGTCTGCAGCAAATACTCATTGGAAAATGGTTCAGTTTGATGTCTAGATTATTTCTTTTGTTCCCTTCTCTTGGGACCAACTTTTTTTGTTATATCTCTAACAAGAACTAACAAGAGTTTGGATGTAAAGATTCTTAAGGAAGAAGTGAGGGATCTGTTAGATTCTGACACTACTAGCAAATTGGAAAATGCTAATGGACATGCTGGGAAAGTTACAATTTCTGGAAGACAGTCGATACAAATTCGTGAGACATCAACTGGAGTCATAACACTTGCAGGATCTACTGAAGTTGCTGTTACTACATTACAAGAAATGGCTGCTTGCCTGGAGCAAGGATCATTAAGCAGGGCAACAGGGAGTACAAATATGAATAACCAATCCAGGTAAACTTTGGTTGCAATTTCTCTCTTTAATTGTTTGGCTCAAACAAAATATTAAATGACAGGTTTAAGTTCACATTGTCATGAATATGTGTAAATCTGGAATCCAGTTTTATCCATTTTAACCTATTGTGAATTTGCTTCATGGTTCTTTTTTATTGGAAGGTGGCATTCTCTGTTTCATTGACAAGAAGTCCTTGCTAATTTGTATTTGCTAGTTCAATGTGATTAGAGCTTCTCAATCTTTTCAATAGTTTATGTCTAAGCAAAGTGATTAATTAAAAACTAAAATACTTGTAGAAGATGAGAAGGTGATCATTTTCATGATCCCTTTAAAATCAGAATTTGCACAAAGCTCTCCAGGGTGTGTTTTTTTTTTTTTTTTTTATTCTTCCAAGTCTTTTAAAATCCTTCAGGCATGGAGAAATATTAAATGAGCTAAGAGATTTCTGTTAGTTTATCTTAATTCAATTCTTCATCATCTAATATGTTGTAATTTCTTTTATGTACTAGTCGGTCACATGCCATCTTTACAATCACATTAGAACAAATGCGTAAACTCCATTCCACTTTGTCTAGCAATGACATTCTAGATGAGGATATTGGTGAAGAATATTTTTGTGCAAAGCTGCATCTGGTAGATCTGGCTGGATCTGAAAGAGCAAAAAGAACAGGTTCTGATGGTCTTCGTTTAAAAGAAGGTTGGTAATGTTTCATTTATACTATGAGTTAAATATAATGTCGAGGTGGATCGATAGCTTTGTCCTTTATTAACAGGTATACACATTAATAGAGGACTTCTAGCACTTGGTAATGTCATAAGTGCTCTGGGTGATGAGAAAAAGCGAAAAGAAGGTGCGCACGTCCCTTACCGAGACAGTAAACTCACTCGACTCTTGCAGGTATTATTTCATAATCGAACCCCTTCTCATCATTTATCAGAGGGAGAAGATGATCCAAAATATCCACTGTGTATTCCCAATGAAAATTGGTGTTTGACAGAGTGAAAGTTAATCAACATGATGTCCCATGTCATCATAGATATATTTTGTCTTACTGTAAAAAAATTGATGAAGACGAAATTGTTATTATTTTTTGTGTTAAATAGGATAATTAGCATTTTATTTCAACTTTTACTTACCTCTATCTTCTTCAACTCAATCCTGAAACCCTGATTTCCATTTGCTCATGGGCAGGATTCACTAGGTGGGAACAGCAAGACTGTAATGATAGGTAATTTCTTGGTACATGTTGGAGGTTATTTGTTTACTGATTTATACTGAGATCATACATGGTTGGAGTATTGACTGATTTAATATAATGTATCACCTAGTGCTTACATGCCTTAGGATCATTCTTCCTTTCCTCTGTTTTTTTGAGTGGGATTGATTTCCTGTCGGAGGAAAACTAATGTAATCTTATAGCACCTTGTCATCAGCAATTTGCCACTACAACTTGTTGATCGTTACTCTTTTGAATTTCTGTTGCGATTAGTTTTTAGCTGTTCTGTTACAAGCTGTTTTTCTGTTTTTGTTTTCTCATATTCCTTTGCAGTTTCTCTTAGTAATGGCCAGCTTTTATGAGGGGTGTAGTGAGTTAAAAGAGTTACATAAATGATAAAAGGGCACCTTGAAATTAGTGGTTTTTAGTTGACATCATTGCTCCTACTGCCTTGCTAATCTCCCCTCCCTCTATACACCTCTTTCTAATAGTAGTATGAGTTTATTAGTGCTTCTCTTATGAAATGCATTTGTGCCTTCTTTTAGCTTGTGTCAGTCCTGCGGACATCAATGCTGAAGAAAGTCTAAATACTCTTAAATATGCAAATCGTGCTCGCAATATTCAGAATAAGCCTATTGTAAGTTGGTGACTTTATTGCAAAATTGTTTCAAGTTATTACACTTAAAAAGTACAAGATTTCATTTTTAAATTGTATTTTTAATTAAAAATGTGCTTTATAGGTTAATAGAGATTTAGTATCCAATGATATGCAAAAGATGCGCCAGCAGATAAAGTACTTGCAAGAAGAACTTTGTGCTCGGGGAGGAACAACAAGACAACCTACAGGTATAAATTGTGAAAATTTTGGTCTGATTTGATGCATCACATTGTTCTTTTATGGAACTTAACTGAAGCAATGTATTCATTTATTAAGGTTCTTAAAGAAAGGATTGTTTGGCTTGAAGCTACTAATGAGGATCTTTGCCGAAAACTACATACATACAACAGCAAACGTGCAGTTTTGGAGTGCTCTGAGATAGATGCACAAGTATGTCGACAGGGGACAATATTTTATCAGGATACAATTTATTACCATGATAATTGATTCTTTGTCATGACCTTTAAATGCTGATTTCTTATCATTTGCAGAAATTTTTCTCTTAAACTCACTTTATTCCATGGGTAATAAAATCAACTTCCATTTGGCAGTAATATCTTATGCTTTTTGTCTCTCAGGAATGCTGCGTCTCTTTTACAAGGAATGATAGACTAAAAAGGGGCTTTCAAAGTATGGACTCATCTGACATTTCAGTCGATGATTCAATGTCAGGTAAATTGTCCAAATCATCTTAGTAGAAAATGTTTGGTATTCACAATGAATCTGTTGGGACAGGAAGGATACTCATCACTAGATCATTGTGCCTTTCACTACCTTTTATTTTTTTAGTATTGGTGGAGGGAGGGGGGATTGAATTTGTCAATGATGGAAGGTCAAATTCTATTGGTTTTCATGGGTATAGATACTAGAGGTTTGACGTATTATGCTACTCCATTTTATTTCAACAATATGGCTCTTTTTACTGTGGCATTAATGTCGATTTATGCAGGTGAGAATTCTGAGGATGTAAATGAAGAATCAAAGGAGTGGGAGCATGCAGTCCTGAAAAGTAATATGGATAGAGAGTTGAATGAGTTAAACAGTCGTTTACAGCAGAAGGAGGTAAAGTGTTATGGCCATTTTTAATTCTGTATGGGGCTGTCGTCATCTTCCATATGTTTAAATTCTTGTTATTGGTCATTGGCTCACAACATTGTTTATTATTGGTGCATGAATGTGATGAAGCATGGTGTCTAATAATTCGTACATTACATCATATATCAATGAAAAGCCCTGTATTTATTATTTAAAAAAAAGTCGTACATTGCAATTTACACCTTGCCTTAATTTTTAGATTTTTAAAACTGAATTACTCTCCATTTTAGCTACCTCAATTTCCATTGATTTATAGAAGACTTTAGAGTCGTGTTTTGACTGACTTTAAGTCTTTGGACTTCTTCTTTAGCAATCAATATGAAAACTCCGTTTTAGTTCCCTCAATATTGCTGTTTTTGTAAGATGTGGAAGCATTTCCTGTACATTGTATTTCAAATCTGCTCTAGGATTTGTGAACTTGCAGCCAACTTCTAGGGAATCAGCACAATTTTTTCAGAGCTTCATTCCTGAGTTGGGTTCCCTATGTAATGCAGTATGAGATGCAACTATGTAGTATGGATGACACTGAAGCACTGAAGCATCATTTTGGCCAAAAAATTATGGAGCTTGAGGAAGAGAAACGAGTTGTGAAGGTTAGATTGAAACCTTTTTGCACTTTGATTGCCATTTAGCCTTTCATTGTAGTGTTTGATATTCTATAACATAATTACAGCAAGAGAGAGACCGCCTATTGGCTGAAGTTCAGAGTTTTTCTGCTAATTATGATGGACAAACTCAAAAAATGCCAGATATTCATGCACAAAAACTAAAAGCACTGGAAGCACAGGTAACATGGTGGTTAATTAAAAACATTAGAAAATAAAGTATTTTAATTCATCGAGTTTTTCCCTATGATTTTAGATTTCAGAATTTAAGAAGAAACAAGAAAGTCAGGTGCAGCTTTTGAAGCAAAAGCAAAAAAGTGATGAAGCTGCAAAGCGGCTGCAAGCTGAAATTCAGTATATCAAGTCACAGAAGGTTGCTTACCTACTTAGAGCTTCAACAAAATTCAGATTATAAATAATTTCTCTCTCTTTCCTCCATATATAGGTTCAGTTGCAGCATAAGATGAAACAGGTGGCAGAACAATTTCGGCATTGGAAGGCATCTCGTGAAAAGGAATTATTGCAGGTGGTTATCTTAGATATAAACAGGTTACTATTATGTTAGTTATTCCTCAGGTCTACAAAAATCACTCACATTATGCATATTTGTTTGTAAAACTGAAATATTAGACACCTGGACTTGCCTTAAATGTGCTCTCAGAGTGACATTTGAAATTCATTTCCATTAAGAAGGGTATTTAACACACTCTCTGTTTAGATTTTGAAAAGCTGCATGAATAGCGAAATTCATGCCATCTTCATAAAATATCTTCTTTTAATGTATAGAAAGGATATAGGATGGTTGACTTAAGATTTTAATATCACGTACTACATAATTTAGTTTAATGATCTCCAAAAGCTTACTGGGATCTTTTCATGCTGTTGTAGGTTCCATTCATGTCCTGTTATGTTGTGCTACTTTTGTTTGCTGCAGAATTTAAACATAATTCATTCATAATTCATATTTCTGAATTCAACATTTTGGAATATTTTTAATGTTCATTTCCAAATTTTTATATTTTAGAATATTTTTCAAGATGTTTTGTCCTTGTTTTTTTTGTGATAGTTTATTAATTTATGATTTACTCTCATGCAGCTAAAGAAGGAAGGGAGGAAAAATGAATATCAAAGACATAAACTCGAAGCATTGAACCAGAGCCAGAAACTGGTAGATGCTACTGCACTGCAACATACCATGTCAATGAACCTCATCTTTGCATTACCAAGCTTGATGATCTGTGTGCATTGGCAAATATTTCATCATAAATAAAATTTTGCAAAAATCAATGTCAGAAATTCTTTTTAGTATTAAATGGTTGGCTTATAAACTTTTCTTTGATGTTTTTCAAAATGCAAGTCAGTTGATTTCAACTAAACAAATTCAGTAAAGAGGATAAGGCAAGTTGATAGCTTTTCAACCATAAGCTGGCCTAACCATTGTCATGGTATCATCTTTGGGGTAGTTCATGATTTTTTTGATGATTTGGACAAGGAGCCTAGATCTGATTTTCCAATAAGTAATATACACTTGAACTCTTACGTCAATTTTTAGTTTGAATTGTTATCTGTTGTCTTTGAGGGACATACTGATTTTATTGGATAGCAGCTATTAAAGAGATATTCGCTATAAGATTGTCTGCAAACATTGTTGAGCTAAAGAGCAGCCCTAAAAGTGATGGGTAAATTGAAAAACAAGAAAATTGGTTTTGTACAACAAACTCGAGCATACTTATTATTTGTGCAGTATCATGTTTTTTTTTTGGCTGTAGTATATCGTATTATATTAATATTAACAATTATGATTTGTTCAGTGTATTTCGTTTTCAGTTAATGTAGATCTTATAACTTGCACGTGCTATGATGTCTCATCGACTGCTGTAACAAAATTCTTGTAGGTTCTTCAGAGGAAAACAGAAGAGGCAGCAACAGCTACCAAAAGGCTGAAAGAGTTGTTGGAAGCCCGCAAGTCTGGCTCGAATGAAAACTCAGGTTAACTTTTTATTTTTAATGGGAATTGTTGTCATTAGAAATGGCGATGTGCCCTTAATTTTTTAAAATTTAAAAATATATATATATATATTTTTAGTTAAAAATCTTGAATTTATTATTTTCTTCCTATTAAAATGGACTTTAAAGACACCTTAAGAAAAATCCTAGGCTCCACCTTGGGTGTCTTAGATTTTTTCCTTTAACTTCTGTTTTTTTTGTTGCCAGCTTATTTCATTGGAAACACACCTAATGGGCAGGTAATTTATCTGTACTTACCTTATTCCATGTACTGACTGCTTTTAAATTGACTAAAGTTACAATCTAGTTAATTTAATGATTTTTCAATCTAGAGCAATGAAAAGCTCATGCAAAGGTGGATTGATCACGAGCTGGATGTTATGGTGAAAGTGCATGAAGTTCGTCTTGAGCATGAGAAGCAAAGCCAAGTGTATGTTGAATGTGGATTTGTTGTACTATACCATGTTTCATTACCTATCTTTTATATTCATTATTACTCCGACTAAACTGAAATACTATTCAGACAAGCTTCGTTGGTCGAAGAACTGCGCCTATTAAAACAAGTAGATCAGTTTCCTTCTAAAAGTGGCGGCCATTTGAAAGGAGGCAACGACTATTACAGGTTGGTCATGTGGATTGTAATCTTCTTCCCCTTGCCATTAATAGAATAAGGCTATATGGTGGGTGCAACATTATGTCACTACATGAACCACAAAAAATATTCACTGGCATTTTTGGCTCTAATATCATTCTAATATCCTTTCCATTTTCCTTTGAATTAATTAGGGTGTTATCCCTGTCACCTGATGCAAGAATAAAAAGAATAGCATCTCTGGAACATATGCTTCGCATGTCAACAGATGCACTCAATGTGATGGCTTCCCAGCTTTCAGAGGCAGAAGGAAAAGACCGTTCTATGATTAATCGTGGACGTTGGAAACACTTGCGTTCAATGGGAGATGCAAAGAACCTGCTTCAGTATATCTTTAACGCTGCTGCAGAAGCAAGGTGTTTAAATATTTACAAAGAATCTGAGCTTCTTATTTTTGTTCGTTGGATAAAATATTGTTGATCTAACCACCAAAGTGAACGTATCATATCACATTTAGTAAATAAAGGAGGTTAAGTCAAAACATCAAGAAACTTCAGAATTCCAGAAAGTGATCTATATTTAAAGCAACTTCATTCCCGCTTTAGCTAATTCTTGGTTTAAATTTTCCTTGCATTATGTAGAATCCACATGGGTGAAAATGAATAATTTACTTGGTAATTAATCTAGTAGGGGATTTGTTAGCTTCTTTTCATGATTATATTTTCAATTAACTGCATAGACTATATCATAGTAGCATCATCTTATATGGTACCTGTTCCATCTCTACATCCCAATGAAATGTAACCTGTAATGGAGTTTTCTCTCAACGTTCTGGGACGGTGATTGCCTACTGAGGAATTGAATAGAAAATATTTTTTTTCACTATTTCCCATTTACTTTTGCTATTTGTGAACAATTACACCATATTCAATTCTAATATGTATGAGCTATTAGATTTTAAACAGTTTTCCCACTTTTGATCCCTGATCCTTTTTAATAGAATAATCATATTCTAGGGTCATAATCTTCCATTAATGTTGGAGATTTTTCATTTCTTAATGCTATGCTTATGTCAACAGATGTCAATTATGGGAGAAACACCTGGAAATTAAAGGCATGAAAGATCAACTTAAGGAGCTTGTACTTTTACTACAAAAAAGTGAAACACAAAGGAAAGAGCTTGTAAAGGAGCAAAAAATGAGGGAAAATGCCAGTGCAGTTGCCTCGAGTACTCCAGTTTCTGTGAGATGCCACACCATGCTCTATTATTCCATTATTTGCAATATTATTGAAATTATAAGATTAACTCGAATATATATATATATACTAATAAGATTAACTCAAATATTAAAATATTGGATTTCGAGAATTGCGATACTCATTATCATTCATCCTTCCTAATATAGCCAGTACAGAGATTAAACTGTAGTTGACCTATGCACCAGTCAAAAAATATTTGAATTTAGCTCAAAACATTTTTTTTCCATATGAATTCCTTGAACTTCATTTGAGAGATTCTTGTAAGGATTTAGGCATTTCCAGGTGTAGAGATTCCATCCAATGCTTTCACTGATTTTTTCCCTTAAATTTGGGGAATATTTCTTAACCTGCTTGATGACTACAGGCACATTCACACTCTCCGTCAAAACATTTCGTGGATGATATAAGTGGCTTCTCATCTCCCATGTCACTGCCAGCACCAAAACAACTCAAATTTACACCGGGTATCGTCAACAACTCGATTATGCACTCAGCAACACCAATAGACCACATCAGGAAGGTATATTCTGAACCAAAATTTACTAGTTGGTTTTATTTTATAAAAACTTGGAAGTAATCCCTGTAATTGCCGCCTTCATGAATCATAAAGTAAATAATCTACTAAAGTTGCAAGTCTTTAAGAAAGAGGACATGCTTTTTGGTGCAGATGGTACCCATTGGACATTTGTCAATGAGGAAACAAGCAAATATAGGACAAGCTGGAAAACTTTGGAGATGGAAAAGAAGTCATCATCAATGGTTGCTACAATTCAAATGGAAGTGGCAGAAGCCATGGAAACTGTCTGAATGGATCAAGCACAGTGATGAGACAATAATTAAGTCAAGGCCACGTTCTCAAGCTTTAATTGATTCTATATGATCATATTACATTCACCCTCTTTTTTTCCGGTGTATACATATTTGACTCCCGTAACGATCAAAATCTCATGGTTCATCAAACAGATATAACCAAAGGTAAACCATCTAATGCATCAGTATTTTTTTTTTCCATCATATATTGAGGGATATGTGAGAAGTCATTCATTGATGTCGAATTCTTTTAGCTATCGTTAGTTCCAAGTGCCGAAGGGCTGAACCTTTGGCATGATTGTTAAACTTCATGCATTTTAATTCAACTGAAAATGATGTTAAAACTATCGTTCTGTCAACTTACCTGTTAAGTGTTCCATTTTCTTGATGGGGCATTGTTAAATCACCACCAAAAGCTTAGGCAGTTTGGCTAAACCAAATTTAATATTTGACATATTCTCAACACACTCCCTTCAAGTGTGGACTTGGAAATTTACACGAGGCCCATTCACATAAAATATTTATAAATGAGGAGTAAATGACATTACAGAGGTTCGAATTTAAAACCTTCTACTTAATACCATGTTAAATCATCAATAGACCAAGAAAACTTAAGCTATTGGGTTAAGGGAAATTTAATCTTTTATATATTCTCAACATGAGTGACTGTTCATTTTTTTGTCATTTGCTTGAATGCAGGCTTGTTGTAGCAACTAGCAAAAAGGGGTGTGTAGCATTCCCCTCTGATGAAGATATATGAAGATGAAGATTGAACAAACTCTTACCATAGTTCTAGAATTTA
Organism: Gynostemma pentaphyllum; assembly: GCA_028015215.1. NCBI lineage: Eukaryota > Viridiplantae > Streptophyta > Magnoliopsida > Cucurbitales > Cucurbitaceae > Gynostemma > Gynostemma pentaphyllum. Next base: position 54,297,496 of record CM051352.1, read on the forward strand.
AGTTGTAATCATACATGATAAGTGCTTTCTTGTACAGAAGTTTTACATAGTTTTTTTTTTTTTTTAAAAAATTAGTTAGAACCTAGAAAAAAGTGGAGAAATTGTCTGTTACATCAAATTTATATACAAGTTATCCCATGTTCTTGGATATATTTTGATGTTTTACCAATATTTGAGTGTTCTATATTTGACCAGACATTTTTCCCATTTTGACATTGATCAGACATAACATTTTATGTTTGTTTTTTTCCAAACTCTGACATGATTTAATTGTAGCATCTCTCTCTCTATCCAGAAATATTCTAAAGATTAGAATTGAGTTTTCATTTTCAATTTCTGTAAGATGCCTTGGCAGTGAGGGGGGGGCAGAGGATCACTTTTCTTAACCAACCATTTATGATACGGACAAATTCCGTACAATTAATTACTTTGAAAATTGGTACCAAATTATGGAGGTAAAAACGTGAAAGGAAAAGCCTCCTAATATAGTTTTTTCTCTCTTAAAAATCAATATTGTATGTTTTAATAATGTTGTGAAAACTATGATAGTTTTAGTTAATATTATGATGAACTTATGTATCCAAATCCAACTTTTCATTGATGAATGAAAAGGTTAAAACTGCCAAAGTAACAATTACAAAAAGACATTCTAATTGACAGATTTGGCCGTAATTAAGATAGAACAATTACAAAAATATTTATAATGTTTTACATTTTTTAGAGACCGAAATTATATCTTCATCTGTTTTCTTACATAACGTTTTGCCTGGATCTCTCAAAACCAAAAATGTAATCTTTCCTGTATTTTTACTTTGAAGACTACTTTTAACAATTGTTAATGGATCGCTTACCAAAGTTAAATTATCACACTTAGAAATTACTATTAACATGTTCATAATTTTGAAAAGAACAATCGAAGCCATTAAAAAAAACATCATTTGAAAATAATAATAATAAAATAAGAGAAATTACCATCAATAATATTTTTTCTACTTGACTTAAAAAAAATAAAAAATAAAAAACTAGAAGTTTGATTTATTCTTAAAAATAATACTTTTTTTTAGTTTCATAAAAAAAATCTCGTTTATTATTGAATGATTAATATATATATTTCTTGTATTTCTAATTATGATGTTTTAAATTAAAAATCAATAGTTTTTAAAGTTCGTTAGTTTTTAAGATTTTGATAAATTTATTATGTAATGAAAGGGTTATTTCTAAAAATTTCTGAAAACTTTTACTAATTTTTTAAATTTACACATTAAAATATACCGTTTTTGAAAGAAAAAAAATCCTAGTAAGAATAATAATGAAACCCATTCATAGCAATTTTCAAACATCTACATAACATCCAGATGTCAACGTGACTGACACTGAATTAAATTCCACATGGTCACATTTTCTTAATATATCCATCCTGCTTCCTCCTAAAACACAATTAGCCAATTAGCATATCAAAAACTGACAAAACAATAAAATATTGTTTCATTTCAATAAAGACTTACAGGTAGGGAATCAATACCTTGTTTTTGGTATTATGAAGATTATAATCTGTTTCTAAAAGCCAACATAAATTGATGGCTCCAAGTCCCAAAAATCCTCACATGTTTCTCACATTGATATGAACTCACCCAATTCCCATATGTGATGATTGATGAACTCCAGCTGCCTAAAATGTCCAACTTTGACAACGTTGAGCTGTAAATATTGGATAGATGAATCGTAAGCTTTTAGCTGGATTCATGGAAAACTCCATCAAAGGCTAATTTGTTATAGACATCCTCAAGCTCAAGCCTCGACATAGTATGTTCAGACCGAGCTGTCGAGAAAAACTTGACCGAGTGAGTCTACAAACGCCATTGAAATATACAGTTGATAATTTCTCTTTGTTTTCCTTCTTTTGTCAAAGAATCACATTAGAAGCCACTAGATTCACTGTCCTCTGTCATTACACTCTCCTTGATCTCCTGTATCATTTTCAAAACTTGCCACATTGCTGGCCTCTGTTCAGGCGATGTCGTACTACAGATACTTGCGACCTCAGTAAGCATTCCAAGTTGGTTGCTTTCCCCACCATCATCTTCCCTAACTGCTCTAACCCAGTCCGGCACATCAGTTGGCTCGAGGAATGGATGATGTGAAGGATGTCTGCCTGTCAAAAGCTCTAGCAAGAGAACTCCGAAGGCATAGACATCACTCTTGTGAGAGGCTTTTCGGCTGGACTTGCGAGTTTCGGGGGCTTGGTAGCGGGAAGAATCTGCATCTTCAGAAGGATCTCCCAGGGCAGCGAGGCCATAATCTGTAAGACATGCCTCAAAGTCTGCTCCAAGGAGAACATTAGTAGACTTCAAATTGCCATGCATTAACTTAGAAGCTTGATGTATATAAGCAATGCCCTGGGCCAAATCTTCAGCAATCTTCAAGCATGATGTCCAGTGGAGAGGCTTAGCCCTTGCTGATCTCGAACCTATCCACATTTGCAGTTGATTGTAAATAATGAAACTTGCAAATAAAGCATACACAAAAAAAATCAATGTACAAATAAAAAAATATTTGACAACCGATCCAGCAAGCAATAAAGCCATCAATACACAATTGACCAGGACTATGAAGAATAAGCTTAAAATTGCAAGTCATCATTTTGAATATGTTCTCTAAGAAGAACTACTGATAATTTCCATTTTTCAAAACCCGACCTAACATTCCCGCAAAGCACAACATACAATTTTATCTGAGAGAGAGAAAGTATGTGTGATCATAAACCCAAAATTGTATTTGCAAGACGATTTTGCTTCTTTCTCAGGGTGGGGAAAGGGAAGGGGGAAAGGCATACGAACACCCTATACACCCACCAATAACAAAAATTTGGATAACATTATAGATGTTGGAGACTTGGACAATTTTTAATCCACCCATCACCTGGGCCAAGCTCAAGGATCAAACTTAGTATGCTTAGCAAACAGCCAGCAGCAATTTGGTCCATCCCTTGGCACCATTGCTGGCATTGACAAAGTCCCATATACAACCCAAATTGCATTAAATTTGATGCCAGAGCTATTATTTGCAACGAAAAATCATCACCACCCAACCACCGATTCATTCAAAAACAAACAAAGATCTATAATACCATAAAAATAACACATAAAAAAAAAAAACCCTTTTTTTATGCTTTTTTTTTGCCCCCAGAAGGACCCACCAATTTTGGGTCGAATTCTTTATTTCCAGAAATCGACCCGTGAATGAACAAACTCATAATTGAATTCAGACCAGTAAAAAAATTCAAATGCTCACCGTGAATGAGATTGAAGAGACTACCATTAGGTTGATAATCATAGACCACTAATCTCTCACCACTGGCTTGAAAATATGCCCTAACTGGAACCAAATTAGGGTGTCTTAACCCACCCACCAATTCCATATGACGATCAAACATTTCACTGCTTGTTAAAGCAGTTTTATTTGCATCAAGACGCTTCACTGTCACGATTAACTGATTACAAAGCACGGCTTTATATGTTGTTCCGATCGTTCCTCTCCCAAGCAACTCTGCTGAAGCTCTCATTAACTGTTCTAAGCTAAATAATTCTACTTCTCCTTCACTAAACCTAAGATTTCCACTCTTCTGAGTCTTTTGTATTGCTTCAATTTCTTTCACTTTCTCTTGAAATTCACTCTTCTCATCGATTCCCGTAGCTGTAAAATGCGCATTTTCGGTTGTTCCAAACTGCGCCAATGCCGGTTTCGCAGCAGTTTGTTGCCTTCTGATTGCTGCGTAGAAACACAGAATTCCAACCACTAAAACCACAGAACCAATCGAAAAGCCTAAAATCAACCGCATTTCGTTATGCTTACGATGCGAAATCGGAGTTAAAATCACATCCTGAGATACATTGCTCTGAATCAAAGGAGTAGACGGGGGAGTAACATTAGAAGAAGATTCAAAAAACGGAGCACGAGAATCACACGCCTTATTCATAATCTCGCCGCAGAGATCAGGATTCCAGAAAAACGACGAAGAATTAAACCGCGAAAGCGTAGGAGTAACCGGAATCTGTCCAGTAAAATTATTCCCCGTGACATTAAAAACCTCAAGAAAAGACTGATTCAACGGCGGAACACTGCCATTAAACCGATTCCATTCAAGCTTAAGAATTACAAGCCGGTCCAAGGCCAAAACCCTAACCGGAAGCGGACCGGTAAAGTTATTAAAAGAAAGATCAAGAGATTGAAGACGATGAAGAGAGAGAATGGAAGGAGGAAAAGCTCCGACGAAGAAGTTCCGGCCAAGGAAGAGAGATTTGAGATTGAAAAGGGAAGAAAGATCAGGAATCGGACCATAAAGAGAGTTATTATGGAGACTAAGAATTCGAAGCTGATCAAGATGAGAAACAGTATCTGAAGCTAAGATTCCACGAAGACCAAACGAATGAAGAACAAGACGAACAACTCGGCCTTGAACGCATTTAACGCCTTGCCATTGACAGTAATCAAAACGCTCATTGAGAGTGTAGAGAAGTTTGTTGTTCAAATCGGATTTGGATTTGAATGAGAGGAGAGAAACGGCGTCGGATGGAATGAGTAAATCTTCCGGTGGAATAACTGCCGGCGGGGGAGATTGAAACGCGAATGAAACGACGGAGAGAGAGAGAAAGAAAATAAATGTGGGAGGAAGAGGAATGGGTATTATCATCTCTCAGCTCAGCCGGAATGGTGGCGGAGAGGCGGCGAGCGGCGGAGAGAAATGATAGTGGGAAAAGAGTAGTGGGAAGCAGAGAAGATATGGGGTTTTAGTAAAAGAGGAAACCTTTTTTTTTTTTTGAGGGAATCACGTGAGGGGGTCTGTACTTGGAAGTAGGGGAATGGGGGAAAATTGTTGGCATGTGTTTGATTGACTACATTGACTTCTGTCTGAAGTTCTATTTGCATTAACCACTAAAATTGTGGTTTAGTAGCTAAAAAATCATCAATTAAGGTGTGTATTAAGGGGTGTTTTGACTTGCGAGTTTGAACATAGTTTTAAGTTTTGGTTTGTTTAGTAGGGAGCTGTTAAATATGAGGTTGGTAAGACTGTTTAGATAATATAAAAAAAACAGATACAAAGTTTCAACATGAGCATAGCTCAATTTAGAAGACACTTATTCCATTTATTTGATGTCAAAGATTCGAGTCTTTTTTCCTTAAATTTAAGGGGTATTTGCAAATCTAGCAAATTTTTTTAGTAATATTTGTAAAAATAGAAGCTCAAAAAAATATTTGCAAACTTTGATCGGGTTTATTAGTGATAAACATTGAATTACATATGTTTATACTAAGTTTAACACTGATAAACACATAAATCATTGTTAATCACTGATTAACTTGATAAAAATTGCTATATTCGCAAATACTGTTTTAAGTTGATATTTTTACAAATATTGAATAAAAATTTGTCACCCAATAAAATTTCTCTAAATTTAATGTAATATCTTGGAAAAAAAAAGGTTTTATGGTGGTGATGTTCAATTCAAAACAAATTTTTAGATTTTCTTTTTTTTGGAATTAAATGAGTTTTGTAGTTACTCTTTTTTTTTTTTATTCAGTTACTCTTGTTTTTTTAGAAGATAATCATAATGTTGATTCTTTAGTTTTTAGTGGTGAGTATTGTCTCTTATTTGGTGATTGTCTCTCCAATATTTTATAACTCAATCTCTGATACATTGATTTTATTAATATATAAAAGTAAAAGTTTAATAAATATATTAAAGTTTGATGTTATTTATAATTTTGAAGGATGAAGATTGAATATATTTATTTTAGAGAAAATTCAATCGATGACATTTTTTTTAGTAATTTAAAAAATAGTAAATATTTTTAAAATAATATTTCTCATACTTAGATTCCATCAATTTAAGTCAAAAATTAGACCAATTTCAAAATGATAAATGTAATTTTTTCAAATTTTTTGCTATTCTTAAAAATATCAATTTATAAAAAAAATGATCTCTTGTGATATATGTGGGATGACATTCAAATGAGTGAGTTTTTGAAGAACTAAATTAGATTGAAGAATTCCAATCTTAATGTCAAACATAGATCTTTATTATTTTGATTAATTTAAAACTATTAAACCATCAAAGGATCTTTCTATTTTCTATTTTGATTGTGGAAAGTATTTATCCGGGATATATATTGAAATAGAAAAAATCGCTCTCTAAAAAAATCTGGACAACAAAACACCTGTGACGTCAGAGAAACAGGCAATCATTAAGAGAGAGTTTTTTTTTCATAATAATGAAATTATTCCTTCTTTATTTTTTTAAAAATAAATTATTGAGAATTTATTTCAATACCATTCCTGGAATGCTATTTCAATACCATTCCTGCTGGACATCTCACATCAGAAGGAAGAACTAAAATACTTGAAATAGCAACCGGACATCTCCACTGAATTCTATTGCCAATGGGGTACACGCTAGCAGAGTACGTACAAATCAATGCTTCAACGATATAAAATTGGTTAACATAGTTGGTTGGAGGTAGATTCTTTGAAAGAATAACAGCACAAGCATGATTGCATGGTATTTTCAACATGTTCCACCTTCTACATTGACACATATGTTTTGAAAGGTTCACAATATAGCTCATATCAAAATCAATTACTTCAAACTCATGTTGGTTAATTGGATTGACCTAAAACAAAACATATACACAATTACACATATATAAAAAAAATATACATAGTAAACAAAATATATATTAAAAATCATACCTTCATTTTGCTACCGTATAAATATTTCTACGCATTATACGATGATCGCCCATGGAGTGAGCTTTGACGTAAGCTCATTGCGAAGATGACGTCTAGCATTGAACCATTCTTGCAACTTAAAACGAATTTCGTCCAAAGCAAAAACAACAGGCAATTCCCTAGCACAAAGAAGTACTGAATTGTAGCTTTCACAAATATTTGTTGTCATTATATTGTAACGCATACCATGAAAATGCGCACGAGACCACATTCTAGGGTGAATGTCATTGAGATATGGAATAATATTAGGCTCAGCACTTGCCAAATCGTGCATGAAACCTTCATAGTCATCCTTCGTATATGCTTCGCACACCGCTTAAAACAATTCATGTAGACCTTTTTTTTAAATGAACCTTAATATTAGCAGCAATATGTTGCATACAAAATCCATAATGACATCCTGGCATATTCTTCTCAATTGCCTTCCTTATGCTTGGGTGACGATCAGAAATTAAGGCCATATTATGTACATGACCATACACAACATTGAGATGATAGAAAAACCAATCCCAAGAGTTGTCATTTTCTGAATCAACCACAGCACACGCTAGAGGGAAGATCTGGTTGTTTCCATCTAAAGTACAAGCAGTCAACAAAACCCCAGCAAATTTTGATTTCATGAAAGTTCCATCAACAGATACCACTTGTCTACAAGCTGAAAACCCAAAAATCGAAGCTCCAATGCTCATGAAAAGATATTTAAAACGATTAGAATCATCCAATACATACTGAATATACTTGCCTGAAAAAATATGATTACAAAATTAATTCAACTTAAAAGTAAATGTCTAATAAAAGTAAACAATGTTAAACGTATAGTAATTATAAATATTTAAAACAAAGAAAAAATATGATTACAAAATTAATTCAACTTAAAAAGTAAATGTTTAATAAAAGTAAACAGTGTTAAACGTATAGTAATTATAAATATTTAAAACAAATAAACAAAATAAAATATATACTAAAAAATAAATATAGACACTTACCATGGTTTTTTTTCAGATATGACATGACAGAACTTAGGAACCAGCCGATATGACTCTTCTGGGTCACCTCTTAACTCATTCAACACAACTTCTCGTGCACGCCATGCCTTCATATAATTAATGAAGATACCGTGTCTAGTTTGCATAAAAATTTTCACATCTAATGGAGTCATAAAGGATCCATGACCAACTCGAAAATGTTCTTTGATATATTCAGCTACAACCGATGCCCGGGCTTGAGGGTGATGACCATTAATCATATCAATAGGGCAATCATGTTTAAAACAACATTCCGTAATTATCCAAGACTGGGTACTTAAATACCTATTAGCCCTTATGAAAAAACAACAATTCTCACTTTTGCAACAAGCATAATAACGCTCCAAATCTGACTTCTTAGTTATCATCTTAAAATTGTGTTTTAAGGCATAAATATTAAGGGCTTTGGTAAGCACATTTTTGGATGAATACAACGTATTATCAACTTTAAGGTAATAACTATCTCTAGGGCAATCAACATTAAGAAACTTAACATACTCAAACCCATCAGGAGTGTCATACACAATGCGATCATCCTCAAACTCGTGAACAACATAATCGAAAGAATAAGGGGTATTAAAATCTCTGTCAGTTTCAACAACGTTTTCGTACTGTGTAAACACGTCCATTATAAGTACCACGATTTGAAATATGTATCCTGGCAATGGCAAAAATATGAAACTTCATCATCATTTTTCAAAACTACGTATTTTTTTTCATCTTCAAATGTACATGTCTCCATGTATAGTTTATGAGTGTGCATGTAAAATCCATATTCCCTAGACAATTTCTTGTGAAATTTTTCCAATGAAATATTGTTATGAATCCTAAAAACCTCGGTTGATAATCCACATAAACTCGAATTCTCATCAAAACGTCCGCTGTGATAAATGACAGTCTCAACATAACGTCCCATCCTACAATTAATCAAAAAAAAAAAATGGACGTCCATCAACCACAAAAATAAGGAGGAAACAAAATATAAAAATGATAAAATATGAAAGAATGAACAAACAGTATCAATAAAAGCGAAAAATAACAATACCTGCAACGAACGAAAGGGACAAAGCGAATGGAGAAAAAGATGAAGAAACGAGAATTGATTTGACAAAATGACGTGAAAGAAAGATCTTCAAGAAACGGATAATAATGGAGAAGGCGTAATTGAAGGAATTAGGGAATCAAATCTGTGATTTGAATTACGTTATTTAAGATTGCATTAATTAGGAAATAAAAAATAAAGAGGCGTGAAAGACCTAAGGGTAAATTAGGCAAAGAAAATGTCTAAAACAACCACTTACGGCCTATAAAGTACAAAACTGTAATTTTTGTAAATATCATGATATGGCTGTAATTAGGGATATAGAATTGATTTAAGTTGTAAAAATTTCTTTTTTTTTTTAAACGAAATAATTACTTTCTTTCGTTTAAAACAAAAATCATGTGAGAAAGTTTCGATTTAGTGATCGCATAACATTTTCAACCTCTCCAATAATAGAGTATCATTAGAGAGAGAGACTTTGAGAGCGCATCAATGCCGAAGTAGTAGCAATATGGTCATGAATGATCTTTACTCCAAATTCAACTTTCAAATTATTTCACCTTTGGAAAGAATTCTGTCGTTTTGAAAGGGAAAAAAATTTAGAGGGTAGAGGTCAGCAACCGTACCCCATATGCAACAAGGCACACTCAGGACAAGCCCACCTTGTCATAAGTCCCACGGACACGATGACCAATTCGATTCATTCTACTAAGCTCGGAATATATGTCTCTCAGACGTCTAAGTCGAGCTTGTTAAGATATTAGATATTAAACAAGTTGTCATTTATACAGGTTCTCAATTAGGATAGTTTAATTTGAGTAATTAGTTTAATTTTTAGGAAAAAAATATTTACAAAAATATTAGAATGTTAAAATATATTGCCAGTATGAGTTGAGTTCAATCCCAACATAAGTTTGAAGTTCAATTTTTATATTTTTTACATTACTTTGATAATTTTATGCTATTCTTTTATTATATTATTTTATTGATATTGTGTTTTAACAAAAATAATTTTACTAGGTATATATTTTTATGATTTTTTATATTAGGGATTATATGATCGATGACCTATATTTATATATCGCACTTATTTTTTTAAGAACGACCCTGAATTTTAGTAATTACGGGAATCACTCCTCTCATTCCTTATTTGTTCTTATGATTATTCGTTTTAAATCTTTATATTTTTAAACATTTTGTTTTGATCTGAATCATTCATAAAACATTTGTTTTAATCCATGACATTGAATTAATTTTTTTTTCACAGATAAAAACAGAGAAAGTGAAAGGTAGAATGAATTTCTGGGTGGCAAGATGAAGATGAGTTGATGTTCCTTTTTTAAAGTTCTTTCTTATCTTTTTTTTCTCGATGCTAATTTTTTTTGGAAAATAAGATGCTTATCTAATTAATCTTTTCCTTTTCTTTTCCGTCTTTGCAAACATAAAAATACGCGCCTAAAGACACATTCTTTTTGCTTTCTTAATTTCATTTTTTTGAGAAGTATGTTGTTGGTCCCTAAAAACAAAAATTTTAAATAATGAAGGAAAAGTCGTCACTATTTAAATTTATTTAGTAAGTCAAGAAGAGACCAAAGTAACAAATCATCCATAACTTAACTATAAAAACTGTCTAACCTCAACCATAAAAAACTCAGATCACAGTTGTCAAATCAAATGGTCAAATTCGACACTAGAATAGTCAAGCCCAACCATAAAAAAAATATTTCTTAAAAAAAACATTCATTTAGATATAAAAGCACTCACGTCTAATTACAAATCTTCAAAAATGATATTAATGTTACTAACATTTGGTGTGAAATGAATCATTTATTAAAATTCAAAATTGATAAGATCAAAAGTTTAGGGTTTAAATTGATACATCATTAAATAGTTAACAGTTGAAGAAAAGGTGAGAAGAAGAAAAGAAATTTCAATTTGATACGCCATACTAATTTCAATTGATACAGAAATTTAACAGACATTTATTTCTCAATTTTAAAACCTAAGATTTAACCTCTACTTAACAAGTTCATTTATTTTTACAATTTTAACACATTTTGATTGGGCGGCTTTGTCAAAATGCCTAACGAAGAAATGGAAGAATCTGTCTTTTTTCACCTAACCTTTTTGACAAACTTCACATTTTTTTAGGCAAAAAGGAGACCTAAGCCCTCACCTTGGCTCGGTTAGAAAGCATTTACCGGCGAGTGTTGAATTAGAAGTCAACTTTGACATGTTCTATTATTCTCCACTTTTTGCCATAAATCCTCCATGCTCTTGTGTCCGATATTTTAATCCTCCATGCTTTTATGTTGATATTTTTTTAATAATGTGTTTTTCTTTATTCGAGACTGTCCCAAAAATTAAAATCATTTAGTCCATAAGTTTTGATTTAGAGGAAGAATATATTTTTAATCCATGTATTATGAAGTAAGTATTCTATTTGGTTCATAAATTGAAAAAATATATATAATTTATCTTCAAAGTGCACTTTTGGTTGACAAAAACCCGTTCTTTCTAATGTGGGAGTTCGTACTCTACCTTTGGTCAAAATCTCCTATAGTTTTAATGGTTGATATTGATATTGTTTATTAATATTGATAAATACAAATTAATTTTAAATTGATGTGAGATCAAGAAAAGTATCAATACTAGAAAAAAAAAAGAGACTTATAAAATAATGAATGAAAATGGAATTGATGTGATTTTATAATGGAAATAAAATTCCTCAAAATGATTCTCAAACTTAAGTAAATCTCACTTATTGAGAAAAATTATTATCATCCCCACCCCACTCTATAAGTATTAAGTTAACATGACCTAAGATTAAAATTGACTTTCTTCATTAAATAGAATGGTTAAAAAAAAAAAAACTTTCTTTTATGTTTTGATTAAAATAATATAAAATATCTGTTCTTGGACTCCTACTTCTCTCGAGACTTAAGGGTGTTTAAATTCCTCGTGAGGACCCGTCCCAATGATTACGGGGCGAGGAACATTTTTCCCCGTTTTATATTTGGGGATGGGGACGGAGAATACATTACCTACCCCGTCCCCGCCTCAATCCCTGAATTTATTCAATTAATTAATGACACTCTTTTGATGGTATCCTCAATTTTCTTCCCTACAAAGCTTGATAGAAGCTTGATGTTGTGGCCACCGGGTTGAAGGCAATCAAGGAGGGGATTTTCCTTTCCTGGATCTTGGGTATTTGGAGATGGTGGTGGAAACTAGGAGTTTGATTATAGCTTCTGATCACAACTTTTTTGAGTTAGTTGACGATTTTTGCAGCTTATCTGTTTATGTAGAAGATTCAAAATCGTTTATATTCGTAGGCCTCTGTGGATGTTGTTGCAGATTTAATTGCAAAATCTCTCTTCGAAATCCTCCGAACTGTGGAGTTTTCCTGTTTCTACTTGGCTTGTGGCTAAGGTTGCTGCTGATTTAGTTATCTAACTAATTTGCCTGTAATGAGTTTTTATTGCTAAAAAAAAACATTCAAAACGGTTCTTTCTTATAGTGATGTATTGTTTTTAGAACTCAATCGATGTGATTAAATATATATAAATCAGTCATTACGGTTAAAATTACTCAGTAGCCCTGACTAATATGATTCCTTTCATTTATCTCAACCTTCCTGCCTTAGTTCGACTCTACTAGTTGATGACCAAAAAAATGCATTTTGTTATCTTTTTATGCTATTTCGTTATTTTTTAATTATTATTTTTAGAATTTAAAAATAGATAATTTTGAATATGATTAAAGAATTTACCTCTCGTTTTATCTATTTAAAACTTATCATATATAAATTGGATGACTTAAATTTAGAGTATAAATCTTTATCTTTATTGTTTCTTACAATTTTTCATTTTTTGTATTTGTATATTTTTATAATTAATATGAATAGAATGTTGTTAAATTAAATTGATAAAAATATTTTTTTTTTATTTAATGTTTAACACATTACATATTATTGATCAATAATCGAAATAATTTTTGAGTAATTATTATGAAAAATTACGATCAATACTAATATTTTTAACCTTAATTTATAATATAATTTATACTATAGAAAAAAGTTTGATTTATTTTTAAAAACCTCCTTTTTATTTTTGAATATATTTCTAAATCCAATTTTTTGAAATCTTTTATTATATTTATTTTTTACTATGTTTTAATAAAAGTATTTTTAATAAAAAAAATGGTATTTTTTTGTGATTTTTTTATATTAAAGAATATATAATAAATGACCCAAAAATATATATAGCATTGGCTCAATTTTTTAGGACCGGCCTTCTGATATCTAATCCTATTTTGTAAATAAGCTTAAATAAATTGGCTATTTTAGAAGAATGATATTCAACCCTTGGGGAGATCGTCTAGATGATCCAGTAAGGCACTTTCACAGCCCAATGGGCTTTATCACCAGAAGACATTTGTAGGCCCAAGTCTCTCAGACAGTTCTCACACGTGCATCAGAACGCAACGCATGCGCAAGGTGGGTTGTCTTGTCTTTGTCCCCTTAGATCAGAGAAAAACACTAAAACACAAGAAAAATAAAATGCATATTTGAGATTCCTTTGAGGTTACTTAACAACCAAAACTATATACAATAAGTTAAAGCGACTTTTGGTTTGTAATTTGTTCTTCTGTCCCTTCATCCTCATCTCTCTCTCTCCCTCTACCCTCCCCTCCATTCCCAACCACCTCTCTCTCTCATGGGTAAATTTTTTTTGAATAAAACTTACCTTATTAACGATGAGTAAAAGTTACTCTTTACTTCATTAGTTAATGTTTGGATGCACGAGTTTTCTTACATATTATTAAGGGTAAACTACAAATAACACACATGTGGTTTTGGTCAAATACATGATTAGTACTTGTAGTTTAAAAATGACAAATCATTTGGTCAAAATCACATTACTCTATTATTAACTCTATTGGATTAAACATATTAATAGAACTCATTTATTTATTAACTATAATATAAATGAATCCAGGAGCGGCGAAGGTAAGAAGGGGAGAGGAGATCAATTTTTTTAAAAAAAAATAAAAATTGTATAGGTAAATATTGATATTTTTAATATATTTTCTCTTAGATTTAATACTTTATTCATTTTATTTATTAAAAAAGGAAAACACATTATGCAAACTAAATAGAAATATATTGGAGGGGATGCAAGTTTTAAATTTTTTTATAAAAATTATACCTTTACAATGGAAAAGACATTATGCAACTAATAAAGTAAATAATTATTCACTTTTTTTTATGGTTGGATTTCATGTGGTGATTGTAAGGTCTCTCTCTCTCTACTTGAATTCTCTGTTTGCTTAAAGCAACACTTCTTTATAATCAATCCCAAATTCCCCAAATCTTTCTCAAAGTAAAAAAAAAAATCTCTCATTCCCATTTCCAATTCCCCAAATTGAGAAAAAGAAAAAGAAATGAAAGCCAATACCAATAATAACACAAAACTCATCCTCCTCCATCCTTACATCCAAAAACAAGGCAATTCCACCAAAATATGGCTTTTAGCTTTCATTTCCTTCTTCACTCTCGCTTTCCTCTTCCTCTTCCTCATTTACACCAAATCCTCCACTCCGATCACTGCCTCCGCCATCACCTCCGCCGCCACCACCACCAACAACAATTCCCCATTACCATTACCCACCACCGTGATCAACACCCTTCTCTATTACGCTTCAAAATCCAACGACTCCTTCCACATGACTCATTCCGAGCTAAAACCCATTTCCGACATCCTACGAAAATGTTCAACTCCTTGTAATTTCCTCATTTTCGGCCTCACTCCAGAAACCCTTCTCTGGAAAGCTTTAAACCACAACGGCCGAACCGTATTCATTGATGAGAATCGTTACTACGCCGCTTTCATCGAAGAAAAACACCCGGAAATCGACGCGTTACGATGTCCAGTACACGACCAAAATCAGCGAACTCAACGAACTCATCACCACCGTGAGAGAACAGATAAGGAACGAGTGTCGGCCGGTTCAGAATCTCCTCTTCTCCGAATGCAGACTCGGGCTCAACGACCTTCCGAACCACGTGTACGAGGTTGATTGGGACGTAATATTGGTGGACGGTCCACGTGGGGATTGGCCGGAGGCGCCGGGGAGAATGGCGGCGATTTATACGGCGGGGGTTTTGGCGAGGAGTAAGAAAGGAGGGAACCAGAAAACGCATGTTTTCGTGCATGATTTTTATGGAGAAGTTGAGAAGATTTGTGGGGAAGAGTTTTTGTGTTCAGAGAATTTGGTGGAGGCGACTGAAAGTCTTGGACATTACGTTTTGGAGAAGATGGATGAGAATTGTTTTCAGTTTTGTCATAATAATAATAGTAACAGTAATACGACGTTGTTGAAATCTTAGTAATGATTGGTGGTTTTGTTGTAATAAGAATTAATGATGATGGTCGGTGAATTTGGGAAGTGTGGGTGAAATGGTAGAGGATGAGGAGGAAGAAATTGTGGGTATTTATGTATGAAAGATTGTTTTTTTTTTTTTAATTAGGATTTTTTTTAATAATTGGGTTGGATTTGTTCAAGTATGGGACTTTTGTAAAAAATAATTCTTTCTTCAAATGCAGAGAAAAATTTGGGTTTAGTTTCCAGTTTTAT
The DNA here is from genome assembly GCA_028015215.1 of Gynostemma pentaphyllum. NCBI lineage: Eukaryota > Viridiplantae > Streptophyta > Magnoliopsida > Cucurbitales > Cucurbitaceae > Gynostemma > Gynostemma pentaphyllum. The sequence goes on from CM051352.1 coordinate 54,312,989, forward strand.
AGTTTTATTTGATTCAATTATGCAAATGAGGTTAATATAGCAATTAGATTGAGAGTCGTAGTCGACGCATCCGAAGTTTTTAAGCATTTTCCGAGTCCACCCCTCGTTGATTTTTCACTACCAACCATTGACGAAAACTCAGTAAAATCACTATAAAAATTCTCGTGTAAATTCTCTCCCCTCACTCATTCTTTTCTTCTTGTAAATCTGTCCATTGATATTCCATTTTAAAACTTGCATAAACGTCACATTGAATAACATTAACTTATTTTATTTTTCTTATAAAAGTTATCATCGTGTTCAAATCATTTGAATCAGTTAATATGAATATAGTTCAACTAATTAGCCACGTATTCTATTCCTATAGGGTTTCAAATGTTAAAGTCTTCTCTTCGTGATTAGAAATATCACTTGAATCATTTTGAGAAATTTTCCATGATTAAAAATGTTTAGAGGATGTTGGAGTTGATTTGGATCATCTTGAACATGGACAAAAGCCATGTATTTATTGGAAATTTGGGTAAAATGACCTCCAAAATCTAGGGGTGAGAAAGTCGGGTTTGGGGGGGAACGAAATTGGTGGGTTTGGCTTTTCCTTTCGTTCCATTTTTCACACTAGATGGTTGTTCTTGCTTTTCATGAATTTTTTTGTTCTAAAATTGTACGAGAATGATTTATTTTTGTTTATTAGATTTGAATTATTGATTTAAGTTTAAAGTAATTCTATGTCATGTAAGAAAAAGAAACTTTTCAAACGTAATGAAGAAGAATATTCATGCTTAATTTCATAATTTATTGACCAAATATGAATATAGTTCAACTAATTCGAGTCTCCCATCATCCGATTTGATGTAATAAAAGAAAAAAAAACTATTATAATCTATTACCTTAATTCAGGTTTGTAGAAAGGCAAATATCATATTTGATCTAAAATTCAAAGACCCTTTTCATTTTCAAAACTAAAAAAATAAAGTCTTTCAAGAATTTTCTCTTTGATTTTTCATTTGCTAGTTATCAAATGGAAAAATAGTTTTGAAGTGGGTTATGAGGTTGAAACTTCAACCGTCATTTTGTAAGGTGTGCTTTACATTTTCAGTAAACAAAAATATTTAATGTAAGTAATATAGTTCATCCATTCAAAATATTGGTTTTATATAATTTTAAAATGATAGATATAACGGTTTTGAACCGAATCCCAATCGGTCCAGAAATTTCTGGACCGAACCGAACCGAAATCGGTAATTTCGGTTTGGTTCATCGATTCGGTGCGGTTTGATCGGTTTTTCGGTTTTTATTCTCACCCCTACCAAAATTTACCACAAATGTTTTTTGACCTCCATTCTCATATTAACCTTTTTTGACCTTATGATGATGTCATAATGTTGTGAAATTTCTAATATACCCTTAATCTCTTCTCCACTATCTTCTCCTCTCTCATTCCAAAAAGAAGAAAAAAATCTTCTCTCAACTTCCATTGATCTCCATCTCCATTGATTCTTCATTTCACTTCTCATCCTTCAATCTCTAACAACGGAAAGAAGACTACACGATGAAAGAAATGATACAAAAACTTAGAATTGGAAAATCTCGAAACCTCGGATCTACGGATTTCCTACGGATTTCGAAGGGGATTCGAATTTCGAAGGAAAGTTCCTTCAAAATCCGGAGATCGCCTTCGGATTCCGGAAAAAAAATAATTTGGGGGCTACCTCCGGAATCCGGAAAAAAAATTAAAAAAAAAAAGTTATGGGGATCTCCGGAATCCGAAAAAAAAAAAGTTGTAGGGATCTTCGGAATCCGGAGGTAACCCCCGGAATCTGGAAAAAGAAAAAAAGAAAAAAAAATTGTTTGGGGGGCCACCCCCCCTCTGGTTACAAATCCGGCCTTCCGGATTTATAACCAGAGGGTGGGGGGCTGACCCCCCAAACAATTTTTCTTTTCTTTTCTTTTTCCGCATTCCGGAGGTTACCTCCGGATTCCGGAGTTCCCCCACTTTTTTTTTTTTCCGATTTCTACCCTCATGTCTTTACGAACGTCTCTCTTCTCGAACCCTCTTCTTCTTCTTCTCAAAAACCGCCTATTCCCTCTTCCACTACCACCGCTGCCGCTACGAAACCCATTTAAGAATGAAGCTCCGAGAGTTAGTAATGGTGGTGGGTTTGTTGAAGATGAAGCTAAAAACATGGGTTCTTCTTGTTGTTGTTGTTGTGTTGTTTGATTTCCATGGAAATCCGTAGGTCAGAGTTTTGAGATTTCGAATTCTAAGTTGTATACTTTTTCGTTGTTAGAGATGAAGAATCAATGGAAGTTGAAAGATGAGAAGTTGAGAGGGAGATTTTCTTCTTCTTTTTGGAAAGAGGGAGGAGAGGAGGGTGGAGATGAGTTTAAGGGTAAATAAGAGTTTTCACAAAAAGATGACATCATCATAAGGTCAAAATAGGTTAATATGAGAATAGAGGTAAAAAAACATTAATTTCAGATTTTGGAGGTCATTTTACCCAAATTTCCATGTTTATTATGATTTGAGATCTTGTAGACATTCAAATGGAGGGTAAAAGAGTAATTTGATCCTTTTTCCCTCGCTTTTTTTTTTTTTTTTTGTTCAGAAAAATTTCGATTACTACTACCCCGCTGAAAACCGAGTGGCCTCATCCTCGAAGCTCCTTCAATGGAAGACAGCGACGAAGCTCCTTCAAACCCTAATCAAATCCCTTCAGATTCAAACCTCCAAAAGAAACACTCTTCATTCCTCGAACGTCTCGCTAATCGTAATCAAACTCGATTAGAGAATTCCATAACTCGCAAATCGGAATCCGATTCATCTTCCTCTTCTTCCACTTCCTCATTTCTCTCTCGTTTCTCCGATTCTAAGCGCTCGATCGAATCTGAAATCTCCCAATCCCGTCTCTCTCCTCCAGAAACCGCTCATGTCAGATCTAAACTCGACGCGATTTCTTCCTCAATTTCTGATCTCGAAAAGCTCGTTGCTGAAACCTCTTACTTATTGCCCTCATATGAGGTACGATCCTCTCTCAATTCGATTTCGGAATTGAAACAAAGCCTTGAGAATTTAACTTCCGATTTGATTCCTAAAAAGAAATTCTCATTCAAGAACAAAGGGGTAAAGAAAGATTCAATATCGGAGTTGAAAGATTCAGGAAATGTGAATGGAAATGTTGATTCCGTGTTAGTTAAGAAGCAGGAAACGAGTTACAATGCTCGAGATTCACCGGGAATTAGAGATAAGGAAGGTGAGATTTTGGTAAAGGATATTAGGGGGTTGGATATTGGGGAATTTACTTTTTCCGGCCTTCATTCCTGTGAGGTTAAATTGATTGGGAGCGTGAGGGCTTTATTTATTCATAAATTAAGGAATTGCAAAGTTTATACGGGTCCTGTAATGGGTTCAATTCTGATTGATGATGTTGAAGGGTGTGTGTTTGTTATGGCTTCTCATCAAATTCGGATTCATAATGCGAAAAAGAGTGAATTCTATCTTAGAGTGAGGAGTAGACCGATCATTGAAGACAGTAGCCATGTGCGATTCGCACCATATTGTTTGTTTTATGAAGGGATTGAAGAAGATCTTAGGGATGCTAGTCTCTCCAAGGAGACGGGAAACTGGGAGAATGTAGATGATTTTCGTTGGTTACGAGCTGTGCAGTCACCGAACTGGTCGATTTTGCCGGAGACTGAGAGGATTGACATTGTCAAAATCTCAACTTTGGAAGGCCAAAGCTCTGGAGGGTAAAGTTTTTCATCTATAGTTTCGATGAATCCAAATTTCAAGGTTGCATTGTGCATAGTAGGGAAATCTCACTTGATCTGGATTTGATTATATCATGTTAATTTTTTCTTCAAAACTTTGTATTGTTACAAATATATGGTTCGAGATTGTTTCTCTAAATCTTTCTTGGCATTGCCACTTGAGGAACACTATTAGTATTATTATTGTTATTATCATTGTTTTTGACAGATTTGGGCAAAAATCTCAAACTTCACCTATGAATGATAAATATAATCACGAAGTTATATTCAATTTTCAATATCATATTTAAATTTCTCTTAAAACTACAAGAATGAAAGGTATTTTGTGTGAGTAATTTCAAAATTAGCAAATGCTTTGAAATATTTCAAACATGGAATTTCTCAGGCTATTTTTCAAATATTTTAAAACTTTTGCTATTTTTAAAAAATATCAATTCTTGAAATGATATTTTTGAAAAATCTTTTTCCTATTGAATATGGTGTCTTGTATGCACCCACCCAGCATACTTTTCTTACAACTTTCTCAGGTGTGGAGTTTAGGGTGGTTGTTAATTATTGAGAAAGAGTCTATATAAGGTTTACTTGAAGTGGTCACCTTAGATGCTTTGTTGTTCTTTTTTCCAATATTATTGACGAGAAAAAGCCTAATTGTAGGTGTTGCTTTTAAATATATCTTCTGGATTCTGGTTTAAGTTTAAACAATAACATATCATTTTCCACTTTTGTCTGGTTGAGAAAAATAGGGTTCTCTTTTCAAAAGGCTACAGGAGTTGTCATTTGTCTAATCCTTACAACATTTCTGTCGTTTCTATTTACGGCATGGACATGAACTGTTTCTCGAACTTATTGGGTTAAATTACACATTTCTTTTTGAAAAAAATTACACTTTTTTAAACCCGTAGACCAAAGTAAAACTGAACCCAAACCCCTGGATAAAAAAAATGTAAATTTTTCCATCAAATTTAAAATTTTGAAAATCAACTTCAAATACATGGATAATTACAATTTCGGTCCCCACATTTGTGATCGTTAGGTATGGTTAGTATGCTTATTCTTAAAATTACAATCTAACCCAAGAAGTTTTGAATATATTTCAAAAGGACATTGATATTAGTTTTATGTTAGTTTTCGTAAAGGGAAGCTGACAGGATGTTCAAAATGATTATGTGGAGTGATTTTTTTAGGGAATAATTTTAAATCAAACCCGGTAATTTTTATACTAACCAGAACAAGAGAGACAAGACAAGAACAGTCCAATGCAGAGATCTATTGTAATGTACAATATCTCGTAGCATGTACAGTATCTCGTAGCATGTACAGTATCTCGTAGCCAGCTTTTTTAGGGGGGGAAAGGGGGCTAAGATCCGACAAAATGACTTAAGATAGATCATCATAGCTTCACAGGAGCCATCCAGGGTAAAAAGTTTGGTCATTTGCAAAAAAAATCAGGGCATGTTTTCTCATTTGGCATCAAGGATAACACAGTTTATATGTAAAACCTATACAATGTCACATTTTAGGTTCTTACTCTCTGCAGATCAATTGTGTACCTAAAAGGAGAACTTGGCAACCTCTTCATCATCATCATCCTCGTCGATGGGATCTTCTTCCTCTTCAGTAAATTTATCGTCATCATCGTCTTCATCGTCTTCATCAATCTCATCATCTTCGTCATCCATTATGGTTTTAGTCTTGTTTTTATCCTTTAAACCAGTGCTCAAAACCACAGTTTGTCCCTTGGAGTTCTCCATATCTTTCCTCAATTTTTCCATGTTCTCCCTTCTACGCTCTTCCTCCAACCTTTGCTTCTCTGCAATTCTCTGGTCAAGGTCCGCCCTGAAAAAAAGGGGAATGGTGGCAAAAGTATCAGAATCAGAGTAACTTTCTAACCACATAGTAATCATCTCTATTGAAATGATTTAAAGGAGAGATTTCGGAGTTTTATCGAGACGTTACTTATAGTTTTCCATATACTCCTCCACACTGGATTCAATTGCTTTAAAGAAAGAATCCATTCCTAAACCAGAGACTGCAGACACTCCAACAGATTTCAAATTCTTATAGAACTCATCCAGCACAAGGGAAAGGCTCTGACTTAATGTGGACGTGTAAGAACTATCTGAACTGACTGCAGCTTGAAACGCTTCAAAGTCTTCCATCCACTGCATGAACAATTTTATTCAAAATTTTAAAAATGCCAGAGCCTCATAAGATATTAGAAACCTAAACAAAAAATTAACTGGAAAATAACACATAAGGATACAACATACTTGCACATTCACTGTTTAGAGAAAAATATGACTTGGCAATCTAGAAAGTCTGAATCTGAATGTTCTACTAAAATAAATAGAGTTCCACAATACTCTTTGAAAAAAACAATTACAGGACGCATAAGGATTCAAAAAATTACCTCGAGAGCAAACTCATGTTTTGCAACATCAGTTTTATTGAAAACCAATACAAGTGGTAACCTCGTCTTGTAGAGGATAGAACAGGCATAAAGCATGTTGCTCATAAAAGTGACAGGATTGGATGAACGAGGTGTATCAACTACATAAGCAATTACAGTGGGAAAGGTTGAAGCAAAAGCCTCCGTAATGATGGCACCAGAGGCAGACCAAGTGAATATCTCAATCTGACCAGGAGTATCGACAAGAACATAATCAAGCTGGTCTGCTCGCTTTTCAATTACTGAAATTACCTGATATCACGCAGTTCAACTAGAAAGTTTCATAAGGAATGGGGGAGAATATGTGAGGACATGGAAAAAAAAAAATTAAACATCAATGCCATCCACAAGCCATGAGAAAAGTATTGCATCTGAAACATAAGAAACAGCAACAATGCATAAACTTAAATTATGTTATATTATATTGTTCAAACTATACAATGAGAAATAATAGACGTCACACAGTATTTAAGTGGCTAAAGGCAGCCTTGAGGCATTTTTCTAGAAAAAGGGAGGCATAAGCTTTGAAATGGTATGAGGCATCAGCCTCAATTTAAATAAACAATATTGATAGAATGTAAAATCAAGTATTGTTAGATATAATGGTTATTGTAAAAGTAGTAAAAAAGTCTCGTCTCTATTATCTATCAACTGTCACTTGATTAGATAAAGATTCCAAAAGTCATCTTCAACATCACCCTTATTATCACTAATAGGATTGACTTATTATTATACTTTTGTCTCCAAGTCCAATGTATTTTTAAGCCATGAAGGTTACCGTATTGAGTTAAAGTATCACAGCTTATGGTGTATTGGCATGACATAAAGAAGTGGACTTAAATATTTGGGGATTAGCAGAAAGTTCATAATATTCTTCTACCCATCTCAAGGGGCGTAAAGATATAAAGCCTTAGTGCGTTCTCAATTCTCATAAATACGTAAGACTTATCAACGAGAGGTATAAATCTCTAATGATTCAAGGAATGTGTTAGTTTTGAGGTTAAATGTTTTAACCTCACTGTAAGGTGAGCCTCAAGGCGTAAGCTTCAAAAGGTTTTAAAATATTGATGATACAAACTCACAACAATAATTGAAAGACCAAAGGAGGTGGAACAGGGTATTTATGCAGTATGCTAAGCAACCATGCTGCTAAGTAGGAGAAAGTAAACACATTTAAGATAGAGAGTAAATGAAAACATTACCTCGTCAAACTTAGTAGCAAACAAATTCAGCGACGTCAAAATTCCACCATTAGGCCCAAGATTGAATTGCTTCATCACTTCCTTATAACGCACAGTATCTCTGATATCAATATTTGCACCATAAGGGAGGGTCATCACAGCAGGATCAAGGTTCATTACATAACCCCTAATATTTGATGCATGTGTGTGGCAAACAAGTCGATGAAGCAAAGTTGTCTTTCCACTCCCTGGAAAAATCCATATCATTACAGCTATTTACATAGTGATAAACCCATCAAAAAGCTACAATATTTAACATACAACCTAACTCCCCAGAAGAGCAGAGATAAGAATTTTCAATAAAAAAAAATTACCTGCCATTCCTATAACAATTATTATAACTGGTTTTCGCTTGAAATTTGTAATAGACGGCCCTGCAGACCCGGTTGATGATTCCTCAATATTTAGATTATTGATTGAATCAACAAGCTCCTCTCTTTCTTTACCCTTCTCCTTAACATCAAAATACAAAAAAAAATTATACGAAATTCAACAAAACAAAAGAATATGAAAATAAGGAAGCAAGATTACTTTATATACGTTTGAATCTTCAGACTCCATTGGCTTACAATCAGTAGCATCTGATAGTTTAATGCCAACATTAGGGTCGTCAGAATCAACATCCATTTCTGGCTGAAACACAAGAAAAAGAAAAAAAAAACAGGCATCAGAATTATTAAACTCGAGTAAACAATGAATTCTCATTCAAAGTTCAATAATTTCTTTTTCATTATCAATTCCAATAAAATTTATCAAGAAAGTAAAAGGCAAACAAAAATCAATCAGTCTAGGGCTTTGTTATTGATATAGATGCCTACCTTGATTGAGCTACCTAGGGCACGAACGAGACTGAAAGTGAATAAATTTCCTTCCGTCTGATTCCTTCCCACCACAACTAGTTAGGGTTCGCCTGAGTGGAGAGAATAAGTCGAGTCGAGCGTGGGGCAAAAGTTAAGACTGAAATGAAATTACGGAAGATAATATTTAATTTAAGGGAGGGAAGAAGAAAAAGGAGAACATTTAAACTTTTTTTTAAATGAATTTTTTATTGGTGTCAAAATTTGATGTGATGTCTACAAATTTATTATATCTATAAAATATTTATTAATGTCATTTTTTAAAAACGAGTATATTCACCGTTTTGATGAGATATATGTATATATATAATAGAATTGTTGAATAAATATATATACATATTTTAGAAAAAATTGTTTGATTTATAATTTATTATATTTACCGTTTGATTATTATAAAATAATCTTTTCACATCATAACTATTTATGAGATATATGATATATAATTGATAGACGTGTTGAATAAATGTAAATATTTTAGAAAAAATTGTTAAATTTAATATATATATATATATATAGTTATAAATATTATAACTTGTTTTATAGATTTGTAATCACCCCAAATTTCAATTCAACTCAACTATCTCGAGATGTTTGATAACCTTATCGTTTCCTATTTCTTATTTCTTGATCTTGGTTTTATTAAAGGAAGAAAAAACAGAAACGTGTTTAATTACGGTATCTCGTCTCTCATTTCTTACAAAATAAATAAATAGGAATTATTGTTCTTGAAAGAGGAAGTTTATCTTGGAGACACTATCCTCATGATTTGATATTTTTTTTCTTTCCATTCCAACTTTTCTACAGTTATTTACTAATCTTGATATTGAAGATGAGGAAAATGAAACGACATATCAAAAGCTAAGGAAAAGAAAGGGAAGTCTTTAAATTCCAATTTAATTCAAGAAAGGGAACTCAAGTAATTTAATAAAGGGAGTTTTTAATCCATTAATCACAAGGGGAATTTGTGAAGAAACCCAATTAAAAACACACTATTGGAGAAGCATCAAATGAGAAGAAAGAAAAATGAAGTAATATTTGACTTTTTTTATTTACATTTTATCATGAACAAGTAATATTTTTAGTGGATTCGAAATTTTTTCTTTTACCTTTGAGGTTTTTAATCATATTAAAATTTGGATGTCAACTTTTCCCTCCCCTTTACATTTCGTTTTATTGATTATGCTCATTGCATACAGTATTATAACAGTGAACTAGGGTGAACAACCACACTCATACCCCGCCCTGCCCCATTTAATTGCGATTAAGTTTTTTTTTCCTTATGTTTTTCTCCCAGCCCATCCTCCTTCCTTTCTTTTTTTTCCTTTTCCTTTTCCATTTTATTTTCTATTTCTATTCTCAACTATCTCTTTTTCTTTTCTTCTTTCTTTTCTTAACTCAAAACTTTGGAGAAACACAATTGTGTGATTTTTTTTTAAACAGGTGTAATCGGGGTACCCCGACCCCGACAGTTAAATGGGGTGGGGTCGGGTAAAACTTAATTGGGGCGGGGTCGTGGTGCCATTTTTTGGCTTAAACGGGATCGGGGTGTAATCAAGGTACCCCAACCTCGCCCCACCCCGCCCCATGTTGTAATTTTATCTCAAGTTGTGAGTACTTGATATTAAATTAGAATTGTAAGATTTATTAATCTGTCTCAATAAACAAAATTAATTGTATTAATTACAAGACATAAATCTGTCAACTATAATTAAATGTTATGTGATGTATTTTATATTTTTTAATGTAAAAACATATAAATTCCTAACTTTTAATATTATGACTTTAAAACTAAAAGAAAGACTTTTGATTAATAGATCAACCTATAATAGATTAAAAAAGTATTGAGATATATATAAGGGGTAATTACTGAAATAGCATATTTTGCATACCAATTACTTAAATATTTGAATTTTTCAAAAAATAAATAGCATAATTATAGTTCGATAATTTATTAAACTAAAAAAATTAATTTTTGTTAACCAATTCATTGAAGATAATAATAAAAAATGATCAAATAGTTCAATGAATTATTGACCTTAAACTTAAAAAACCAAAAATCAAACAAATTCGTTAAAAATAGCTATGAAAAATAGTTCAATAATTTATTGAACTATAATTATGTTAGTTGAGTAATTTTTAAAAAGTTGTAATTAGTATGCAGATTTATGCTATTTGAGACAAATTATTTATATATAAACACTAGATTTAAAATTATCATTTAGTTTAGTTTTTATTAATAAATTAATAATTAATAGTATCTTGATTAATTATTGCAAATAAAATATTTGACTCCAGCTCAAAATATCCTTAGCTCAAAATATTTCTATTTCAATATATAAACTATCAAATTTGCTTATAAATCAAATCAACTTTTTAAGCTAAATGGGATTTAGTTTAATGGTAAGAATTCTAGGCATCTTCGGATAAAACAATAGGGATTCCATCTTTTTCCAATTTTCCACAACACACACAAGACGTCCAATGGGAACCCAATCAACAATTATTGCAAAAAAAAAAAATATATATATATATATATATTATTATTATTATATATATAAAATAATTAACTTGACTAATCCTAATGCCATTGGGTCAAGTCTAAGTTTGACAAATAACGATGGTTATTCAAATAAATGGTAATATTAATTATTTAAATAATAAATTTATTTAAATAGAAATTATTAAATACACTATTAATTGCTTAAATAATGAGTTTATTTAAACATAAATTAATTATAAAATATTATTGATTAACTTGTCCTAAAAATGTTTTGAGTTAAACATTTAAGAAGAAATAGTAATTAAGTGTTCCATCTAAAAACACTTGAGTGACGTATTTTAAGTGAAATACTTGTTAATAAACATTTTATGAGGAATCACAAATCAAGAATTTTTTATAAAAACACGTTTTAGTATACTCAAGTGTTTTTAGATAAACATTTAACTAATATTTATTCTAAAATGTTTCACTCAAAACACTTTTAGGAGAAGCTATACCAAATGAATCTGAGTATATTTAAATGATAATTAATAATCAAAATATTATTAGTTGATGTTATTAATTATTTAAATAATTAGTTGATGGAAATTAATAATTCATCATTTTGAAGGTTACAAAACCGGTTGGTTAGGATTGAAGGGAGAAAAGAAAAAAGAAAAAAAGAAAAAAAGAAGATTATGCTTTTTTTCTTTTAAAAGAAATCAATTTATACCATAAATTTTTCATGATGTTTCATTTTAAAGTTTAAACCATGAATTCTTAATATAATCAATTTATATCTTAAATTTTAATGAGTGGTTCAATTTACACAACAAACTTTAATAAATTGTTCAAAATATATCGTAGTAAAATTACTATAATTGTTAGAGATCTATCTTTAGATGTGAGCGTTTTTATATTTAAATGAAGTTATTTTTTTAGAAATTAATTTTTATACTCATGTTAAATATTTTTTATATCTAAAGTTGACTTTTTTGGTGTCAGGTTTGATATTTTTTAAGAATATTTGATTTATTAATTAAGATCTGAGTTTTTTTTTATGGACGAGATTGAGTACTTTTATGATTTGATTATAAATATTTTATTACCTTGCTATAAATAGAATCACTTATTAAAATTCAAGATTTAAATTGATTAGATTAAAAATTTATAGTTTAAATTTATACATAGTGTAAAGTTAGAGTATAAATTGATTCTTTTTCTTTTCTTTTTTTTATGTATGGAATTTAATCAATCATAAACTAAGTTCATGGAGAATTCACACACTTTTTGTAAAAAGAAAGCACGAAAACAAAATAAACATCACTCTAAACGCGTTCGGTATAGAAGAATGACAATGAGAATAAAAGGACTGAAATAATGATGATTTCAAATAGTATACATATATTGATTGATAGGATCATGGTTTGTAAAACATGCTTTGGATTTTTATTTTACCATCATATAAAATCTAATTATATTTTAGTCTTAATTTTTGACGTTTTAAAAGTTTGATTTTAGTATCAAACTTTACATAATATTTTGTTGGAGTTCTTACGGTTTGGTTTCTGAATTTTAAAAAATGGTTAAATGCAAATAACATTCTTATGATTTAGGCATTATACAAGGTTTAAAAAATATAAATGAAAAATCTCAAAAACTCAAAGTCATACATATCCAAATTGAGAGAAGAGAGGGTTTTCAAACGATTTTCATCACCAACCACCGCCTCCATGAGTGAAGAAGATAGAAAAGATGGTATTAAGAAGATAAGAAAAAAGTTTCAAGGAAAAAGATAAGAAAGATGTTTCTTAGCACTTCACAGCAAAATGACATCATCGGAAGGTAAAAAATAGTTAAAATGAAAATGGAAGTCAATGACTCTTTGTCTATTTTAAAGGTCAAAAATCCCCAAAACCCATTATACAAACACACTACCTATAGTTTAAAAATATTAAACTTTTTATATATATATATATATATGTGTGTATATATGTATATATATAATATATATATATGTGTATATATGTATATATATAATATATATATGTATATATTTTGTTATAAATTAACTAGTGTATAAAACTAAATTTAAAATAATATTTTATTTACAAATTGCTTCATTATAAATTTGCAATTAATGTTTTTGAATTAAAAATGAAAAACAGATAAATAATTGGTTTTTTTTTTTTTTTTTTTGCCAATTAATTGTGGTGAGTTTAGAATATGAATATCTAATCATACATTTTTAACCTCCTAACATTTTATTCTCAGTTTCCCATAAGTGCAATCCCCCAACATATGTCAGCTTCCAGGGATGTGGATCCAAATTTCAAATTTGGAGACTTGGACAATTTTTTCAAGGGGACAAAACCTCACAATCATATAAAGGGCAAAGATTCATTGTCGTAAATGGAGAAAATGAAAATATTTTATTCGAGTCCATTTACAAATTTGGCCTTGTTTGATAGCTTGTGCAGAATAACCAAAACAAATTGTAATAAAATAGTTTGTAAATATTAATTGGACAATAGCATTTCTAAAAAAAATAGTGGTAAATCCATCTGTTTTAAAATATTTACAAATAAATGAAAGCTTAAGTGTGTCAATCAGTTTGTTTAAAAAAAATGTCAATTAGTGATTAGTAGTGATTTATTTATTTTAAAAATAAGTCCATCACTAATTAACTGTGATATATAATAATCACTTCACTATAATTATTGATTTACATATTTTAACTATTCATTTAGAGTATGATTAATAATGATCAATGTTTGATTAACACACGAGGTGTTTGGTTGCAGGAGGGTTGTAATAAGTGAGTTTGTTAAGTGTAAAATGTGTTAAAATCGTGAAAATGAATAAGTTTGTAGAGATGGAGGTTAACAAACTCATCATATTAAATTTCAAAACTATGAAACAAACATTGGTTATTCTTGTACAACCTCAACTCACTACCCAAACCTGACAACCAAATATCTCCCAGAATTGTTATGGAGACTACTTTCAAAACAGTTTTCTAGTTTTAAGAATATATATATATATATATATACCTATATTTTGAAATTTTCACTTAAAAAAAACTATTTTTACGAATGATTAGCGAATAATAATTTCAAATAAAATAGTTTTAAAACGAAGCTATAAAATTAATCCACGTGCATCCACTTTTTGTTCAATGTATAAATTATTTATAAGGAATTGTATTATTTAAATTTCTTAAACATAAAGAAAAAGATATGATGGAGGTAAAGTTGGCATCTTTGACTTGGATCCAACTATGGTCATTGATCAAATCATACTAACTTCTCCGAAATCATAGAGTCAATGAAAAAAAATAAGAACGTTAAAAGCAAGCAAACAAATTGAATTGTTACCTTAATTTAAGAGAGGATGTTGAAGGTATAATTTTTTTATTATTTCATAAGGGTTTTAAATGATGGAAAACAGAGAGAGGGGGACCAAAATTCAGAGCAAAGTTGACGTTGAGAGAAAGGCAAGGCAAAGCCAAAACGAAATTTGTCCAAGTTACTAATGGCCCCCACATTTGCTAATACTTATCAATTCTTCACCCACCCATTTTGACTTTTGTTCCTTTGGTTTTTCCACTTGAGTGCATCTCTTCCACACCAACCAATTTTTTAGGTCTCCCTCCATTTTTAATTATTGTTAAATATAAAGTGTTTTAGCAATCGAAAAATAAAGGTTCGAACTCTACCCTCCTTCATTATAAGCTAATCAACGAATTAATTAAATCCCTCGGCTAAAGTCGTTACGAAAATATTCAAACTTTTGTACCATATCAAAAACTCATTTTATAAAAAAGGAGGAAATTTCCATGAATAATTGAATTGATGCGTCAAAACTCTTATTGATTAAAATAAACTCTAATTAAGAAAAGTCAGTCGTCAATGATCAATGACCAAACCAACAACTAAACCATAATGAAGAAAGCAAACCCACAACTCTCTCTCTCTCTCTCTCTCCTTTATCAGAGTAAATTAAGGGTCCCATCCCATTGAAGCCAACTCTCTCATTTTAGTCAACCTTCTGAAACACGACATGTTGGTCCACTTGTATCATTCAAATATATGACCCATTCCCCTTTATTTCCCTTTAGTCTCTCTCTCTTGTTCAGTCAGAGAATTCTATGGGGTAACGGACAAAAAGAAGATCAAGTAGGAAGTTGGCATCCTAGATATGAAATTAGAACACCTAAAATAAACTCAAAAATATGAAAGAATTAAAAAACACTTTCATAACTTAAATTGTTAGACATAACTACATTCTTTTTTATCGAACGAGATCAAAAGTCACCCGATTTAATATAAAATATTAAAAAAAATGAAGGGAAA